>CAJNDS010002809.1:10000-190000 GCA_905221605.1 Symbiodinium natans | reverse complement strand
GGCTAGGGGTCTAGGGGTTTAGGGGTTTAGGAGTGAGGGTTTAGGGGCTTAGGGGTTTAGGGTTTTTGCATGGTCCCTTCACAGTTGGGGGCTTCGGGGAAACCTTGGACCCCAATCCTCAAACCCCTCAAGTACTTGTAACTTGTAACCGTGGTCGGGTCTGAGGGCTTAGAGGGTGTAGGGGTGACGCTATGTATCCTGCGGTATTGTCAAGTCACACGTGGGCCCCCCCACAATCAGGCAGTGATTGCGTTCAATTCGGCAATAAGGAGCCCCTAAAGAAGACCTGCAGATGGATGTAGATAAGGGTTACCAGCAAGCAACCAACACAAGTCCAAAAATCTCAGGGTGCTGCTTAACGTCAGAAGTGGGAGAATCCTTAGAAGTTCTTAAATCCTATACGCTAAACGTCCGTACATCCTAAACCCAAGACCCTGTACCCTGACCCTAGACCCTAAACCCTGATCCCAAACCCCAAACCCCAAACCCCAAACCCCTAACCCTAAACCCTAAACCCTTAACGCCCCAAACCCTAAACCCTACCTCTTTCTAGAGACTTGCAGAGCCAACATGTTGAAATCGAGCGCAGGGGCCTCAAGTAGTTGTAGCCGTCGAGTCCGCATGGCAGGCCGGTCTCCACATCCTGTGCCCCCGCAAAACTCTTCGAGGGGTACCTGAACGCCTAGGAGGGTGTAACCCTAAACCCTAAAACCCTAAACCCTGAACCCTGAACCCTAAACCCTGAACCTCCAGCAGGGTTTAGGGTGCAGAGTTTAGGTGGAGTCATGGTTGAGGCTTCCGGGGGCATTGAGGGAGGGCATGAACTGCGGAGGGGAAGGACCGTGGCCACTTTGGTCGATGAGGATGGCTACGGCTATAGCTACTTAACTACCCATGAACACCCTAAATAGAACCGAATCCCCTTAAACCCCTTAAAGGGACCCCCCCAAGAAAGGGTATCCCGAAACCTCTATTCAGCCCAGCCCATTTTTTTGGGGGTTTAGGGTTTAGGGTTTAGGGTTTAGGGTTTAGGGTTTAGGGTTTAGGGTTTAGGGTTTAGGGTTTAGGGTTTTAGGGTTCAGGGGCTGGTTACGCTTCAGCTTCGAAGGCAACCCCAGAACCCCAACCGGGCAAAAGCATACTGCCGGGCTACCAAGGAGCTCAGGATATGTCGGGAAACCCTAAACCCTAAACCCTAAACCCTAAACCCTAAACCCTAAACCCTAAACCCTCCAACAGAACCCAAGGCCCGCCTTTCGGGGGGGGAAATGTGGCTCACACTTCTGCGCCCAGAAACCCAACCCTAACATGCAAGAAACCGCAGATAGTACTAAACCCTAAACCCTAAACCCTAAACCCTAAACCCTAAACCCTAAACCCTAAACCCTATTAACCCTATAGACCGTACATTAAACCCTTTAAACCTTGCAAACCCTCTAAGCCTTATAAACCCAAAAAGCCTTATGTAAACCTTAAAAAACCTAAACCCTAAACCCTATAGGCCCGAAACCACGAAACCTTCCGAGTTCCTCCCCGGGGGTCTGCATGATCGGTGCTCACAGCATGGAACAGGGGACTGACCCTAAACCCTAAACCCTAAACCCTAAGCCCTAAACCCTAAACCCTAAACCCTAACCCCTAACCCCTAACCCCAAACCCTACACTAAACCCGCCTGAAAGTAGTAGTTCATGTGGGTGGGGAAGATGCCCTGGATGCCTCGGCGATCTTCGGAAGCTTTCGGGCCGCCAGGGCTGAGGGTTTAGGGAGAAGTTCACGTTGCTGGTTTGGGGTTTAGGGTTTAGGGTTTAGGAAATTGCTTAAGAACCCCCCCAAAATAGAACAATCATCCTCCTTATAAGGGCCATATAGGGATTCTTATTTTGGATTTTTGGGGGGTTCTTAAGCCAATAGTACTTTGCAGGCTTGATCTCGGCTGCCGCGAAAGTTGCCCCACTTGTGGCACGCACGACCGAGAATCACCTCCTTGCCCTCGTAGATGAGGTTGCCCGTGGCGTTGCTCATCCATCGAGGCCCGACGGGCCCTTGAGACGCAGATGAATGCGAAGCACAAGGGTTTAGGTGCAGGGTGGGATGCTGACAGTACGCCCTAACGAGTCCGGACCGCCAAAAGAAAAAGGAAAACATGGCCCTTATTCGATTAAGCCTTATTCGGGCCTCGTTTGGGCAGGGGGTTAGGACTCCATCCGAAGAATCCGAAACCAGTTGAAAGCGACCCAGGACCACGACGCATGCGGGTTTGCAGGATCACGAAGGGTTTAGGGTTCAGGGTTTAGGCCTTATAGGGTTTAGGATCTAGGATTTAGCACGAAGGGTGCCTCCGCACAGGTACGATCCCGTGGCATATGTGCAGCACTTGCAGCAGTCCTGAGCAGGACGAGAGAATCACATTTCAACCCTAAACCCTAAACCCTAAACCCTAAACCCTAGACCCTAAACCCTAAACCCTAAACCCACTCTTCATACAGATCAACGCGTCAGATCATAAGGCTCTCAACAGAACGTGGCAAAAAAAGTGCCTTCATCGCGAGACCTGCGTTGAGCCTTCTCTTCAGCCTTAGCCTACTAGGGTTTAGGGTTTAGGGTTTGGGGTTTAGGGTTTGGGGTTTAGGGTTTAGTACTATCTGCCCAAGAATACTAATCCCTCCATTGCCCTTATGAGGAAGAGTATGTCTATTCTTTTTTGGGGGGGTTCTCAAGCAATCATAAAACTAAAATCCTGCTTCCATGAACAAGTGGCTGGCAGGTTCGGGAAGTAGAGGTACCGGAAGCCTCCCGTTGTCCTCATGCGCCAGCTCGGCTTACCACCAACCCAGACAAGAAGTTTCGGGTTTAGGGTTTAGAGGAGATCTGGCGGCAATGTGGTCGGCACAGGGTTTTCCGACATGCAAATCAGTGGGTATGCGCCTTAGCGCAGTTGTCATGCTCCTCATGCCATCCCATACCATACTCTTGTCACAGACTACCTGCTCTCTTACATGGTCAGTGCTGTTCATGTGTGCACAGACAGTCTCCCGAAAGCATAGCTACCGTGCTCGCAGCAGTACTTCTGGTACTGATGTTTTGGGCATGTCCAATAGCTTTCGGGGTAAGGATGAGCCAAGTCCCTGAGTTTTTGTTTACCCTGTTTTGGGGTTTAGGGTTTACCCTAAACCCTAAACCCTAAACCCTAAACCCTAAACCCTAAACCCTAAAGGGTTTAGGGTTTCCAAGTCCAAGGAATGATCCTAGTTTGGGGGTGTAGGGTCTCTAAGCCCTGAGAACCCTAAATCCTATGTTGGGAAGTGCCCTCGAACTTCAAGGCCCGGCCTCTCCACAGCCTCCCAACACCCAGGTTTAGGGTTTAGGGTTAAGGGTTTAGGGTTTAGGGATAAGGGTTTAGGGCTTAGGGCTTAGGGTTCAGGGTTTAGTGCTTAGCGTTTAGTGTTTAGGGTGTGGGTTTAGGGCTCCGCCGAGGATCAGCTGTTCACAGGGCGTCTTGGTGTGGTAGTACGAGCACAAGTGATCTGCGGCAGAGAGGGGGGTTGTGGGACTCAGGTTTAGGGTTTGTTTCAACTTTTTTGTTTGGCTTTAGGTCCAGGGTATAGGGTTTAGGGTTTAGGGTTTAGAGACTCACTACTTTAAGCCCCTAACATTCCCTCAAGCCCCACAATCCACAAACCAAACAGCCAAAGTCTCACCCCTGCGCCATCGCGCAG
The DNA here is from genome assembly GCA_905221605.1 of Symbiodinium natans. Taxonomy (NCBI): domain Eukaryota; class Dinophyceae; order Suessiales; family Symbiodiniaceae; genus Symbiodinium; species Symbiodinium natans. Next base: position 186,283 of record CAJNDS010002809.1, on the reverse strand, counting down.
CAAACTCGGTCCAATACAAGGGTCTAAACAAATACCAACAAACACTATTGCTTGAAATGTTCCCCCTCGTACTACGTAGCATTCCTTCATAGAGAATATAAAGGGGGGGAGGGCGGGCCTACACTGCCATTACTGCCATTATTTGCTTGAGAATCTCTCCCCAAAAAAACCAACAATACTCCCTATACTGCCCTTATAAGGAAGACTATATTGAATTGCTGGGAGGTTCTCAAGCAACCTAAAACCCTAAACCCTACACCTCTGGGCTCACTAAGGCGGAGCCTCCGCTACCATCTTCGAAAGTGATGCGCGACGCCCCAACGCCGGGGCTTGTGTCGCTGGCGTAGTAGCCTGGGGCGTTCTGGAGGTTCAGGGCTCAGGGGGGGGGGGGGTTTAGGGTTTAGGGTTTAGGGTTTAGGGTTTAGGGTTTGGGGTTTGGGGTTTGGGGTTTGGGGTTTGGGGTTTGGGGTTTGGGGTTTGGGGTTTGGGGTTTGGGGTTTGGGGTTTGGGGTTTAGGGTTGAGATTGCTAGGGCTGATGGGGCCGCAGGTTTTTTGGGACAAGGTGCCTGTGGTGTGCTTGTCGTCGGAGACGTAGTCCGCTACAAAGGTACTCGGCCAATGAGGTTGTGGTAGCGTACCTCCTCCAAAAACCCAGAACCCTAAGCCCTAGACCCTAGACCCCGAACCCTAAACCCGGAACCCCAAAACCTAAACGCTGGCTATAGGGTTATAAGGAGATGATAGGATTTTGGGTTTTTTGGGTTTAGGGCTGGGGAACCCGGTAATTAACCAGACTATAAGGGAACCAATTTGGTACATCTCCCAGGGCACTGGCGCCCTGAAGCAGCAGCAACGCGAGGGAAGATATCATCGCAATCTTCGGATTTAGTGCTTATAGTGTTGCTGCTCTGGCTTCTGAAAGGAGCTGTCGATCTCTGTCTCTGTCAATCAAGTAAGCTGCGGCCGACACGCATATATCGAAAGCTGCAACAGTTCACTCGACGGCAATGCAAGCGCCAACAACGTATGCAGCTCTCCTTTGTTCTGGCACGGGCATCTTGCATCGAGGTGGGAGCCTGTGATATTGGGACTTCAGGCAACGCCTATACAGCTGTCATGGGGTAGGCACGTGCTCAAATCTCCGTCCCTGCGTCTAACATGTTGATGCGGCTTTTGCAGGATCGGGTGGGCACGTGCCCACATCTCCCCAGCCCATCCTGAGGCCAGCGAAAGGCTCTCTACTCTATATACAACGCCCTTGCAGCGCTGCTGCATTTCAGCAAAAGGCCCCAGCGAGAAATGCAGCATGACCTGCTTGCTCTCAATGGCATGGGCTTCGAGGCAGGGCCGATACTTAGCTGCTGAGTTCACAAGCCCCAAAAAAATGCACCCTTTTTGCTTCCAGAGGGGATTACAGTCTCCAAGTGTAAAGTATACTCCTCCAGCTACTATGCAGGGATACAGAGGCCAAAGGAGCTCCCGAATTCAATCTCTTAGTAGCCCAGTAACCATATGACAATAAGGGCACCCTTTTCTTGGGTTGGCTATTTTTATAAGGGAACCCAGAACCCTAAACCCGGTACCACTGGGCCACCAAGAATCTCGGGCCGCGGCCCGAAGGTTGCTCCAGCCCGGGGTCTACGTGTCTACGGGCTAGGCAACTGCAGCTCGGCTCTTGAAGTCCAAAGGAACCCTGAAATATTGGGATCCTGAATACGATTCAAGGACCTAAGAATATCGATGGTTATATGCAATAGACCCTTTCCTAGTCTTAAAACCCTCTGAAACATATTCCTGAGTTCGAAGATGATCCTCTTAAAGCCGATAAGGGAAAGACTAAACATCCCAAGTTTCAGGGTCCTTTCGGCTTCCAGGGTCAGCTCTCTTGGTAGCCCAGTAACCATCTTAAAATAATAAGGGCACCCTTTTTTGGGTTGGTTATTTATAAGGGAAACCAGAACCCCAAAAAAGGATAAAGGGCACCACTGACCCGCCACTAGCCCTAAACCCTAAACCCTAAACCGTAAACCCTGGGCACCACTGGGCTCCCAAGCTCTTGAAACTCACAGCATGCGCATCTCATCAGGATTGGGCACTGCGCACAGCGCGTTCCTGGCAAGAGCCGGTCTGCATGTCACAACTCGCGAGGGTTTAGGGTTTAGGGTTTAGGGTTGAGGGTTTAGGGTTTAGGGTTTAGGGTTTAGGGTTTAGGGTTTAGGGTTTAGGGTTTAGGGTTTAGGCGCTCAAGCCCGGTGTCATCGTCGCGCCGGCTCCTACAGATTCGTCTGCAAGGGCCTGAAAGGCCTTTCTTGGGCTTTGGGGCATGTTCCGCTGGGTCTGCTGGCAAAGTCGTCCAATTTTGCTCTACTCCATCGCGACACGGTCAGCCACTTGGCGGCGAGAACAGGTGTCTTAGGGTAGTTACATGCTCCCTTAATATGGCACCCTTATAATACCCCCATAAAACCCAAGGGCCCGTACTTCAGAACCCTAAACCCTAAACCCCAAACCCTAAGCAGTGAGGGACCATATTGAGGGACCATGTAACTCCCTTACAATCTGCCTGAGACACCCCGCACTATGTGCGACAGGGTCTTCAAGCTGATGCCCAAATAGAACCCAGGTAGCCTCCCCATACAGGGTTTAGGGTTTAGGGTTTAGGGTTTAGGGTTCGAGGCAAACTAGGCTAGGCGCTGCCTTCCTTGCGTAGGAGAGATGTTGGGCTCCCTGGGAGGAAAGCAGCAACGGCTACCAGAACCCTACTAAACGCAACTGCTTCCTTTGTTGGGGTTATTCTAAAAAAGCAACTGCTTCCTTGTTGGGTCATACTAAAGAATGACTAGTTATCTGCCTTATTGGGGAATTTAAGAAGATAAAAATGTAACATTATCACCAACAAGGATCCATGCAAGAGAACATCAACGGGAGGCTTGGCCTCGAGTTCGTGTTCCGCGCGAAATCACAGCATGCTCGGCGCTTTTCTTGGTCTACATGGGGGTTTCCGAAATTCTAGGGTTTAGGGTTTAGGGCTTAGGGTTTAGGGGTATCTTATTGGGGTCCTTGTTATAAGCGTACCCTACTCTTTGGGGGTTTATGTTAGGGGTCCCTTGTTGTCGTAAACCCCCCCCCCCCCCCATAGGAACGTTTAGGGCTTAGGGTGCCGTGGGACTTGGGTCCCTTAGAAGCCTTGGCTGAGGAGAATCGGAAGAGAAACAAGGGAACAGCTCTCCCGGCGCCTGCTGTGTAATGGTACCCAGGAAAACTGAACCTTCGGCTAATCGCATTTAGCTGCCGTGCCAGAGTAGACGATTAGATAAAACTCCAGCGCCCTACCACCCTGCTTTGATATGAACTCGAACCATACCATAGCAATCAACCCGATTTCAGCACGGTTACTGTCAGGGGACATCCTGACCTCAACCCTCAACTCTGCTCCACGGCACTCTCCAGCTTTCTCTGCAGAAGCCATCGCCTGCAACTTGGAGGTTTACCGGCTTGGGGCTTTAGGATTTAAGGCCAGGGGTTGAGGTATTTTAGAGTTGATTGTCCACGGAACCTCTCTTAGCGATTCCTACGCAGAGTGAAGTAACCATCGTACAGGAGATGTTCGTCCTAAACCCTACAACCCTAAACCCTATATACCCTAAACCCTAAACCCTACACCCTAAACCCCACGCACACCCCATGACAATGCAGGGGCCATGGGCAGAGTTTTGGGTACGGGCAGGGCTCCTGAGCCCCAAGGAAGCCCACCAGCCCCAAGCACCCAAAACCCGAGCCCCTAAACCCTAAACCCTAAACCCATAAACCTCCTCAGGCCTGTGCAGCTCAGGCCTGCTTAGGGTTTAGGGTTTATGGGGTTTGGGGCTGAGGGTTTTTTTAGGGTTTACAGGGTTTATAGGGTTTGCAGAGTTTGTAGAGTTTGTAGGGTTTGTAGGGTTTGTAGGGTTTGTAGGGTTCTGGGGTTTATGGGGTCGTAGGGTTTTGTAGGCTTATGGGGGTTTATAGGGCTTATTGGGTTTAGGGTTTGGGGTTAGGGCTTAGGGTTTCGGGTTTAGGGCTCCTTATTGAGAAGGGAATTCATTATTAGACGGTCTGTATATATATATAATATGTATAATATATATATATATATCAGGGTCCACTATTTGCGTAAACCCTCATGTATCCTCAGCCGCTGCTCACCACCCAGCCTCTGTGTGGGCTATGACGTCGCAGGGCGCTTGGAGACGGCCTTTGCTCCTTGCAACCCTCATTAAACTCTCTGAGGTTTAGGGTTTCGGGTTTAGGGTTTAGGGACTCTAAACCCCAAAACCTAAAAGCCTCAACCCCCAAACCTACAGATCCATACCCAAAAAAAACCCTACACCCCAAAACCTGGGAACCCCAAACCTAAAAACCCTAAGCCCTACAACCTTTACAGCCAAATCCCCAAAATCTTGGAACTCCAAACCTAAAAACCCCAAACCCCAAAACCCATAAACCCTAACCAAAAAAAAACCTAAGCCCTAAAACCAAAAGACCCTAAACCCCAAACTTTTTAAACCCCAAACCATAAACCCTAGCCTCCAGGTGTCGTTCCTCAACTGTGGCTTGAGCGTGAAGGTTTGGGATTGCTAGGACGTTCGGGACTCTATAAACCCGAAACCCAAACCCAAAACCCAAACCCAAACCCAAACCCCAAACCCGAAGCCCCAAACCCTAAACCCCCACCCCCCCCGAACCCCAGAGCCGAAACCCGAAACCTCCACAGCTTGTGGTTTGTCGGCTTTCTTTGGGCCACTGCTTGGGGTTTAGGATTTAGGGTGTAGGGTCCTTAGTAGGGAGGAGAGTACCTCCTGTTATCATCCCCATAAAGGACTGCTAGTACAAGGCAAAAACCCCAAAACCCGAAACCCCCCAACTCTAAACCATGAACCCTAAACCCTGAACACCAAACCCTAAACAACGAACCCTAAACCTTAAACTCTAAACCCAAAAACCCAAACCCTAAACACCAAATCCTAACCCCCACTCCCAAGCGAGCCCCGAGCCTGAGACGCCTCGGGAGGCGTGGCAGAACGGCCTGCATCCATGTGCCCATGGGCTTGGGGGCTGCTACTACAACCTGAACCCTCGACCCCAAACCCCAAAGCCCAAACCCCAAGCCCTAAACCCCAAACCCTAAAGCCCAAACCCCAAACCCCAAACCCCAAACCCCAAGCCCCAAGCCCCAAGCCCCAAACCCCAAACCCTAAACCCTAAACCCCAAACCCCAAACCCCAAACCAATGTTGACACCGAGAGCTCCTTCTGCCTGGCAATCTAGGCTTGTAACTGTTGCACCTGGGGAAGATCCAGGCAAATCATATCATGAAGGTTCAGGGTTTAGGGTTTAGGGTTTAGGGTTTGGGGTTTAGGGTTTAGGGTTCCCTAAACTATACGAATATGCGCTGCTGGAGACCCCAGAAAGGACTGCGTCCAGCCTTTCGCCTCGCTGGTGTGGCTGCGTTCTGGCGCGGGGGGGGGGGGGGGGGGGGGGGTGCTGAATCCACTCGGTGGGTTTAGGGTGTAGGGTTTGGGGTTTGAGGTGTAGGGTTTGGGGTTTGGGGTTTAGGGTTTAGGGTGGGGTGTTTATACCCTACACTGCCCGATGCTCCCTCAGAAAGGCCGCCGACACACACAAGCCCTGAAACCGACACAGGGCTTGATTGTTGAGGTTTACGATCGTACCTTTCAACCGTCCCCAACATGCTCACTTCTCTAGAATATGGTCTCGTTTGGGATCCGTGTTTTAAGGCGGCCCCCAGTATTTAGGATACCCAAACAGGTAAGCCAAGGCGTACGCGCGGCATACGCTCCGTCTTGGGCACTGCGCTTTGGGCGCCGTTGGCATCCGCTTTGTGGCTGGCGTGGTCGCGGTGGGCTTCCTCTTGATCGCAGGCTTGAGAACCACCACAGACTGTGACTCTGGGGTCGTTTTGGTCGCTGCAATCTCGGACTCCTCGAAATCCTTGGCCAGGCTGATCCACCAACACACAACACTGGGTCTTGCTCTACAGGCATCTCCGGCTCCACCGTGGTCTTTGTCTCCTTGCTTTGGGCCTTGCGAGACCCCGGGGACATTAAATTGGAGAAGTCACCACTGATAATGAACTTCTGAACCAGTGCTACTGCACATGGGAGATTCCCCGGATGCCCATTTTGGCTTCCCCCTAGCCCAGGCAAGCTCCGAACGCTGGAGCCCCCAAAACATCGACATCTGAAGTCGAAAACTTGTGCACCCCAAATCCGGCCTCAAACCTTACACCCCAGCATCCTTCAACCCCCCCCCCCCCCCCCCCCCCCCCCAGACCCTAAATCTTAAACCCGAAAGCCCAAACGCTGAACCCTGAACCCTAGACCCCGAAACCCCGAAACCCCTACATAAACCCTATACCCCAAACCCGAAACCCCCAAACCCGAAATCCCCTAAACCCGACACCCAAAACCCTCAACCCCAAACCCTAAACCCTATACCCTAAACCCTAAACCCTAAACCCTAATTAAACCCTAAACCCTAAACCCAAAACCCAAACCCTAAACCCTAAACCCCTGAATCCCCAGCTCCAATCGGGTCGGGTCCTGCGGCCGCCTGCCGGCAGAGCTCGCGGGCGCTGTTGGCTTGGGCGATCTGGGAGTCAATGCATCAGCTTGTGGGGTTTAGGGTCTAGGGTTTAGGGTTTAGGGTTTAGGGTTTAGGGTGTAGGGTGTAGGGTGTAGGGTGTAGGGTTTAGGGTTTGGGGTTTAGGGTTTAGGGTTTAGCAGGGTACCCTAAACCCTAAACACCAAAATCTCCGGCCTTCTCCTGCTGCCACTTCATCTGCAGGGACTTCTGCAGCCCCAATGAGGTGCGAGCAGATCCTGACTGCAGCTTAGGGTTTTGGGTTTTGGGTTTTGGGTTAAGGTTTCAGGGTTTAAGGTTTAGGGTTTAGGGTTTAGTTAGCGTTTCGGGCTTGGGGGTTAGCACTCCTTTCCGCAGGGCTTGAGGCGTAGGGCGCTTCAGGACGACTTCTCAGATTCTGCGCTGATTAAAATATTTCCGCTTCTCAAGTAGGCCCCTTTCCTTGGGGACCAAATGAACTCTAAAATTGGGGTTCTATACCCTATACTACTATAGTTCCTATTAAGGTATATGAACCATAAACCCTTCTAGGGTTCATTTCGTCCCCAAGGTTGCCTGTGTTTCCATCTTGTGGCACACCTCTTATGGTTCAGAGTCTCCAAACCTAAGCCCTAGACCCACAGTCTGCCCTGAAATCCTAATTTCCCCGGAACCAACCATGAGGACTTGTCAGATTGCCAACTTGCAGATGTTGATCCTGAACTTCGAAAGCTCAGAGATTTGGAGTTTGTAGTGGTACGCGGGCCGGGGATTGCGGCCTAAGCCTAACCCCGCAACCTCAAACCCTAAGCCCTGAATCCTACATCAAACTCTAAACCTAAACCCTTAAACCCTAAACCCTAGCCCTCAACCCTTAAACCCTAGCCCTAAACCCTAAACCAACCCTGAACCTTGATCCTGCCCTTTTGAATGCAAAAAGTTGCACCAAAGGCCTCGTCCCTGTTCTGCGGCCTCGGCCGTTTAAGGTCTAGGGTTTGTAGTTTGCCGGGTTTTTACGGGTTTAGAGTACAGCCCCTGAGTCACCCCACACCTTGCAAAAAAAAAAACTGCCCCCCAGCCCCACAACGTGTCCCCGCCCCCCCCCTCCCCCCTTTTGTTGTGGCGGTGGTGAAGGTTTAAGGGCTTGGGGTTTATGAGGGTTTGAGGGTTCAGGTTTGGAGGTAACTAAGGTTTGAGGGCTTTAGGGTTTTATGGTTGGGGGTGGGGGGCATCCTCGTCACTGTCGGCACTGCTCCAACTGTGACGACAGTTGCGAGGATGGCGAACCTGGGGCAACGTGTAGTAGGTAATCAAGGGCCTAAGCCCGTAAGGGACCCAAAAATAGACCCCCAAATAGGAGGATTCCTCAAGAAAAAGACCCCAATGAGAAACCCCTAGTTTCGGAAACCTTCAGGTGAATCTCAAAACCCTAAACCCTGAACCCTAAACCCTAAACGTCAGAATCCCGAAACGCCCGCGTCTCCCCAGGTTCAGCGCGCGGCCGCTGTGGTTGGGCGAGAGGCCTTGGTCTTCTTCTCTGCGTGTGCAGGATTCAGATAGCGCGAAGCCTAAACCCTAAACCCTAAACCCTAAACCCTAAACCCTAGACCCTAAACCCTAGACCCTAAACCCTAAACCCTAAACCCTAAACCCTAAATCCTAAACCCTAAACCCTAAACCCTAAACCCTAAACCCTAAACCCTAAACCCTAAACCCTAACCCTAAACCCTAAACCCTAAACCCTAAACCCTAAACCCTAAACCCTAAACCCTAAACCCTAAACCCTAAACCCTAAACCCTAAACCCTAAACCCTAAACCCTAACCCTAAACCCTAAGCCCTCTAAACCAAAACGACCTGGAGGGATTGTGGAGGTTCATTGCAAAAAAAGTGTGTGGGCCCCTACTTGGAGGTTCATGGTGCCAATTCACCAATTACAACTGTACTTACAACCCACTTACAAGCCCGTTAAGTGCCCTAATCTATGATTGGTGAATACTAAACCCTAAGGTTTAGGGTTTAGGGTTTAGGGTTTAGGGTTTAGGGTTTGGGGTTTAGAGGTAATATAGGGGCCTTCAAAATTGGAACTGGGTTTGGAGGGGTTGTCGTAGTAGATTTATAAAGGGGCCATAAGGGAATATTATTGGTAAATATTCCGAGCCCGACGATAAGGGGATCCTACTATTTGGTGGTCCCTTTTTCAAACCCCCACATAATTACCCTAAACCCTCAACCCCAAACCCCCAAACCTCCCAGCCCCCCCCCCCCCCGCAAGAACTCGGGCTTCGGCGAGGAAAGTCTCTGCCCTGGTAGATGCCTGCGTTTCATAAGTTGGGGCTTATGTGAGCAGCGGTTACTTGTTAAGTTGAAGGACATGGATGTTGGGGTTATCGTTTTCTGCGTGTCCCATATCGTTCTGCAGATCAAAAGCCAAGAAACCATAAACTGATGTCCGTCCCTTACTAAAGCTAATCAACGCTCATTTTGACGGTCGCTCATGTGAGGGTTGAGGGTTGAGGGTTGGGCTTGGGTGTTGCGATGCCACAACCATTTTTTCCATAGGGATTCTCGAAAGGGGGCTCTATAACAAACATCGCAACTGCTACCACAAGAGAGAGAGAGAGACCTCTGAAGAGAGGTTCAGAGTAAGGTGGGCCCCGAACGCCTAAGCAAGTATCGTGGGGATCAAATGAACCCTGAAAGGGTTTATGGTTCATTGTTACCGTAGTAGGAATTATCGCAGAATAGGGTATATGACCCCAATTTGGGGGTTTCGTTTCAACGCCGAGTTCAGGGTTCAGGGTGATATAAACCCGACACCCCAAGGGCTGTCTGGCGCCTGGCTACAGCCGCGCTTCTCAAGGGGCTCCGCGATGTCCACAGGGACTGGAGCGTGGGTGGATGTACTTGAGTGTCCGGAAGGTTTAGGGCTAGGGTTGGGAGGTTGCGAAGTGTTTCGGGTGCTGTAAGACCAATATGGCCTGGGCTGCGATGTACATTCCATCGGAGATCGAAGAGAGTATGCGACATCCAGTTCTGAGCTGGTGTGTGTGTAGGTGTGACACAGAAGCCCACTCCCCGTGACCAGCAGCAGCTGTTCAAGGAACCTGCCTGCCTTACTTCTGAGTCCTGGTATCCGAGTAACCATATTCTAAGAAAGGCAGCCGATTTTTTGGGGGGTTGGTTCCGTTATAAGGGACCCCTGAACCAAAAAAGGTGTAAAGGGTACAAACTGGGCTACCACGGAGTGCTTCCTCAGAGCTAAACCCTAAACCCTAAACCCTAAACCCTAAACCCTAATCCCTAAACCCTAAACCCTAAACCCTAAACCCTAAACCCTAATATCGTGGTTGACGCCCGAAACGACCCCGGACATCATCAGCCTTCGCCCGGCTCGGCGCAGGCTACCTGCGATGCTGGGGAGGGCTTTCGGGGTTCTCAGAATTAAAAGGGGGAACGGGACCCTGACCCTAAACCCTAAACCCTAAACCCTAAACCCTAAACCCTAAACCCTAAACCCTAAACCCTAAACCCTAAACCCTCACTTGAGCCTGCTCTTGGAGTTGGAGGATGTAGCGGTGGCGGTCCTCGGGCTGGCACGGTTGCGATGGGAGCCGGCTAGGTGATGTTTGGAAAGTGCTGCTCAACTGAGGGTTTAGGTTTAGGGTTTATTTAGGGTTGAGGGTTTAGGGTTCAGGGCGCAGGGTCCTAAACCCTAAGCTCGAAACCCTCCAAACCTTACACCCTCCTCCCTCGCTCTGAAGCCCAAGTAAACCTAAACCAAACCAACAAAGCTTAGGGCTTAGAGTTTAGGGGTCGTAAGGTTAAGAAGAGCAAACCCTAATTGCCTAAACCCTAAACCCTAAACCCTAAAACCTAAACCCTAAACCCTACAATACAGACATGCAGGGCCCGTCCTCCTCTCGCTCGCCACTGAGCAGGGCTGGCAGTTCTAGCGGAGCTCGGTCACGCCACATCTCGAAGCCCTGCTGATTCGCCTTGCGAAGTTGACGGCTGGTTTAGGGTTTAGGGTTTAGGGTTTAGGGTCTAGGGTTTAGGGTTTAGGGGGTTTGGGATGTTCCCCCTTATACTTGGAGGTTCATGGTAATTATTAACCAAGTATAACTGTACTTAAGTGTGGTTGTCACGGCTTTTGTCGACTTTCGCCCCGCGTTTAGGGTTTAGGGTTTAGGGACTGTCAACCAGGCTCGGGGGCACAGGGTTGGGGGTTTAGGGTTTAGGTGAGGTGAGCAAAGGAGTGTGAAGCTGCCTCTGGCATTTTTGTGGATGAAGGGCGCATGACAACCATAAGCTTCGCGCCCGCGTGCAAGGGAAGCCATGTCAGACGCGAGATTGCGTGTTGAGAGCCCTGTCATACTCAGCAACCACCTCTTGACCCTGCATCTCACAGTCTTATGAACATGATTAAGTCCAGCAACAACAGACACACATTTCCAGTGAAACCTAGGGGGATGCAGCAACAGTACCAGCGCAGTGATACGACCGGAACAAACGGGTAAGACAGGGCGAGCTTTGGAAAAAGGAGGCGAAACCGAAGCCACCCAGGGCTCTAGGATAACCTAATCATGAACAAAAGAATACCCTTTTGGGTTACAGGGATTTATAAGGACACCTCATCTCCAGACCTAAAATCCCACGCTCTAAACCCTGAATCCTGATTCCTCATAAGCCCTAAAGCCCTAAAACTCAAACCCTATGCCCCTAAACCACCCTATGAACCACCCTAAACCATCAACCCTCACACTCTAAACTCTAAAGCAATGCCCCCCCCCACCCTCTCCCCCAACTACTGCGCGCACCCTAAACCCTAAACCCCAAACCCTAGCCCCAAACCCTAAAGCCTAAACCCTAAACCCCAGACCCTAAGCCCCAAACCCTCATCCTAAACCCTAAACCCCAAACCCTAAGCCCCAAACCCTAATCCTAAACCCTTAAACCCCAAACCCTAAACCCCAAACCCTAATCCTAAACCCTTAAACCCCAAACCCTAAACCCCAAACCCTAATCCTAAACCCTAAACCCCAAACCCCAAACCCTAAACCCTAATCCTAAACCCTAAACCCTAAACCCCAAACCCTAAACCCTAAACCCTAAACCCTGAACCCCACCACCCGCGTGCCTCTGGCGAACCAAATGGGCGCTCTGATGGCTCCTCGCAATAGAGCCTTGCAGGCCTTGTGGGCGGGGTTTAGGGTTTAGGGTTTAGGGTTTAGGGTTTAGGGTTTAGGGTTTAGGGTTTAGGGTTTAGGGCTAGGGTTGGGGCGGGTTGGTGGAAGGTTTGTTTGGGTTTACGGTTTCGGGCTTATGGGGCTTAAGACTCTTTACCAGTTCGTATCTCCAAAAGACCCCCCCATATTATACATGTAATATGCGTTTACAGTACATAAATATGTGTATGTATAATAATAATATGTATATATATATATATATATTCTTACGCCCACCAATACTCAAGAGGAAGCCACGTCAGGTTTCAAGGCTGTCGGCTTTGGGGGACGGAAGGACTTGAAGGTTTTCAGGGCTTGTTTTGGGCTGTGCTCAGGGTTTGCGAGTTGGGGTAATGTGCCGTCGAATGCTTGACTTCGCAATCCGAATTTACTGGTCATGTACACCATCTTCCAGATGATGGTCTGTCTGCTCCGGTCGCTAGTAGCGTCTAGGAGCGGGGGGAAAGGGAGGGGGGGTGAACCGTAGAGCCTGAAAGAGGTGTCGCAGCAAATGTGCGGTGTCCCTGGGTTTCCATAAGGCACTGCAAGTTTTCTCTCTGAGTTCTCATACCGCCATGGGCTCTAGAGAATCCAAACCCTAAACCCTAAACCCTAAACCCTAAACCCTGAACCCTAAACCGTCTCTGCATTCCCTCATGCTCGCGGGTGATCTGAGACCTGGGCAGGATCTCCTTCGGCGTCGCCGCACGCACCATGTCCCACCTGTCATGGCAGCCACAGCATGGTTTGGGGGGGGGGGGGGGGGGTTTAGGGTTTAGGGTTTAGGGTTTAGGGTTTAGGGTTTAGGGTTTAGGGTTTAGGGTTTCGGGTTTAGGGTTAGGGACCATCGGACCGTTCAACCGCTCAATACGCGCCACGGGCACGTCTCGACGGACTGCGAGGGTCTTTGGCCGCACCTGCAAGGCTCCCAAATGAAACCTTTATAAAAAAAAAACAAACAGTATTCCGCTGAACCCTAAACCCTAAACCCTAAACCCTAAACCCTTACATCATCGATGCTTATTTCATCTATTCCCCCTTGGGTTGTAGAAGACGCAGAAGGAAACCCAAGCTCTCAATCCTGCTATCTGGGTCTTGATCCTGCTCACGGCTGAAACGGAAACCCGAAAACCCTAAACCACCCCACGCCCAAAACCCCAAGCCCCAAACCCTGAACCCTAAAAAACCCTAAATAACCCGGCCATTAACCCTAAACCCCAAACCTTCAACTTCGGCACACAAGGAATCAGATTCCCTAACCCTAAGCCCTAAACCCTAAATCCCTAAACCCTAAACCCTAAACCCAAAAACCCTAGAACCCTTAAACCCTAAAACCCTAAACCCTAAACCAACCCTTTCACCTAAGTGTCTTTTTGCTTAAAGGGGCTACTGTGGGCCCACGGCCCCATTTGGTTGAAAGCCAAAGCCTGCTACTTATTAGGTGTCGGAGGTAAGGGTTTAGGATTTCGGGTTTAGGGTTCAGGGTTAAACCCTGAATTGGTTAACTGCCGAACCCTGAGCCCAAAATAAGGCAAGGACTTCACGAGGTACTGCAGCCACTTGTTTGCGGAGACCTCAGCGATGGGAGTAGCTTGATACTGAAGTCTTAGTTTAAACCCTCACACCCCAACCCTCAACCCTCAACCCTAAACGACTTCTGCAGGGTGGGTCCCCTTCAGTTCCCCCAAATACAGGACCATCAGCTTGAGAACTCACTATATACTATCATCCAGGAAACCGGATGCTCTTGGAGGTAGATTTGCGCACTCTTCTTGTTCTCAGGAGCGGCGTGTTTTTTCTGCCATGACCAAGGTCGTCCGATGCACGAACCCCAGGGATCCATGTACCTATCGTAAAAAGAACCCCCTTTCAGGCCAAGTAAATACGATATAGGTACATGGACCCTGTGGGTAAAATGGCCCTAAAAACGTCCCTGACAACGGTGGCCGTCGACAAAATTGTGCGGGAACTGGCTGGCGTCTTTCGAGCCTGGGGATGTTACGGGCTCTCTAAGCCCCCTGAAGATGTTCTTGCTTTAGGGTTCAGGGTCTAGAGTGAAGGGAGAGTGTAGTCTGCAAAGGGCCCATCTAGTTCACGCCCACTAGCCATTTCCCGGAGGTGGTCCAAATGAACCCTGCCTTCGGTTTCTGCTACCTAACCCTAAACCCTAAACCCTAAACCCTAAACCCTAAACCCTAAACCCTAAACCCTAAACCCTAATTGCATTTGGGGTTCCAGTGGCATAGGGTTAGTCTCAGGGTTCATCTGTTCCCCAAGGCAGGGGAGGAGTCTCCCTCCCAGGACCATGTCCCTGCGGCCACGCAAGGCAAACACTCGTTGCTGCGCAGGCTTCCCAAAGTATGGGTTTAGGGTTTAGGGTTTAGGGTTTAGGGTTTAGGGTTTAGGGTTTAGGGTTTAGGGTTTAGGGTTTAGGGTTTAGGGTTTAGGGTTTAGGAATGTTAGGTGTCATAGACTGTAGAGATGAACCCGAAGCCTAAACCCTACGCAATGCCCTCTCCCAGGTACCCGCAGTAATCAGTATTCCGGAATGTTGAAATACCGAACAATGGAAGAGCCTTCTGACCCCGAAACCTTGCGAAGCTACTTAACCCCTAATCCTGAACCTTGTAGCGCTGAACCCTAAACCCTAAACCCCAGATCCCTAAACCCGAAACCCTAAATCCTAAGTCCTTCATATCCCCAAAACAAAAGAGAAAATGAGATCAGGTAAAATACAAAACCCAATAAAACCCTAAGTCTTTAACAAGCCCAAACCTAAATCCTGAAACCCTAAAACCCTAACCCTAAACCCCAAACCCTAAAACCCTAAAACCCTAAAACCCTAAAACCCTAAAACCCAAACCATATAACCCTAAACCCTAAAACCCTAAACCCTAAACCCTAAACCCTAAACCCCAAAACCCTACAAATCCTATGGCTTTAAGAAGCCTTGCGGGAGGGGCGAGGGCGGCCCCCGGGTCCCTCGCACGTGCGGCAGCTTAGGGTTTAGGGCTTATAGGGTATAGGGTATAGGGTATAGGGTTTAGGGTTTAGGTTTAGGGTTTAGGATTAGGGTTTAGGGCTTAGGGCTTAGGGGTAGGGTTTGTAGGATTTGGGGTCCGTAGGGTTTGTAGAGGGTTGTAGGGATTAGGCTTAAGGGTTTAGGTTGTAGGGCTTGGGCTTTGTTGGGGGGGGTTCAGAGTTTAGGGGTTGGTGTCGGGTTTGTAAGGGGTTGCAGGGCTTGGGTTTACAAGGTCTAGGGGTTGGTTTCGGGTTTGTAGGCCTTGTAGGTTTGTGGGGTTCGTAGGGTTTAGGTCTAGGGGCTTCGGGTGTTAGACGCCTCAACAGTGGGGTTGAGGGCTTAGGGTTTTTAATCCTTACACCTTTAGGGGTGCGGGCTCTGGCTTTAGGGTTTAGGGTTTAGGGTTTGGGGTTTAGGGTTTAGGGTTTGGGGTTTAGGGTTTAGGGGCTTAAGCTCCTTCAGAGGGGCCTTTGCCTGCTTCACGCACGCGAGAAGAGGGAGCCCAGGTGCAACCGAATTCGTGGAGGGCGCGGCTCGGCCCCCAAGCTGAGAAGGATGAGAGAGAGAGGCCTCAGCCGGCGAATCTTGGGTTTAGGGTTTAGGTTTGAGGGTTTAGGGTTACAGTAAGGGTTTAGGTTTTAGGGTTTAGGGTGAGAAGGTTCATGGGTACTTAGAAGTGGGGTTATACGTGCCCTGAGTAGGGTGATAACCATAGTTACCTTACTTGTAACCTTACTTCTAAGTACCCATGACCCTCCAAGTAGGGTTTTCTTGCTAGTTCTAGGGTTTTTCGCGAGCAAAACCCTAAACACTAAACCGTAATCAGCGTAAACCCTAAACAGCCTAAACCCTAAACCCCATTGGCCTTTGGGGACGCCGGTGTTCAGGGGGAGTGGGGAGTAGGGGTTTTATGGGATCAGAACATTGGTCTGACACGCTTTGCGTGCTGCAGACGCTGCAAGCTGCATCAGCGAATTACCTTGGCAGCCCAGTAAGTATTTTTTCCAAAGTAAGGCCGCCCTTTTGGGTGTTGGTAGCTTTTCTTCTAAAGGAACCCTAAACCCTAAAACCTAAACCCTAAACCCTAAACCCTAAACCCTAAACGCGAAACCCTAAAGAACACTAGGCTGCCCAGGTCTTGGAAAAGAACTCCTACTTCCCTTGATTAAGCACAGACAGACACGGCGGCAGTGTTGAGACCATCCACTGCTGCAAGGGGGTTTAGGACCCTAAACCCTAAACCCTAAACCCTAAACCCTAAACCCTAAACCCTAAACTTTCCCTAAAACCCTATTCCCTGAAACCACAAACCCTCTGCCGCCGAAGTACCATCTGTGCAGTTGCAGGCGACATGCCTGAATTCTGCCCACAGATGCAGATCTACAAATCAAGTCATTCCTGCTCTCTTGCACCGAGCCCTGCCCGTCAGCCACTTAACCCCTAAACCCTAAACCCGAACGAAGCCCTTGTTGGGAGATATTTGGTATCCCTACACCCTAATCCCTAAACCTAAACTTTCGAGTTCTAGGGGGGGGTAGTTCAGGCTGCCGGTCGGTCGCTCACAGCGCCCGGGACTGTCGGGACAAGGGAATCCATCGACGTTGTGGACCGCGTGTCGCGCGCATGAGTAGATCCCCTGCAGGACAACGGCGACAGCCATGCAGGGTCTAGGATTTAGGGTTTAGGGTTTAGGGTTTAGGGACCTCAAACCCTAATCCCTAAACCTAAACCGTAAACCCTAAACCCTTAACCGGCCTAAACCGGCCGAAACCCTAAACCCTAAACCCTAACTCCACGGCTTGATGATCAGGACCCCGACAAGGAGCCAGCCTGATCATTGATGCCGAGCGAAGAAAGCGCTGCTCCAACTTGACATCTCCGGCAGCTCCATATCCCCAGTCTTCCATGCCGGCCTGTTAGGGGTTTAGGGTTCAGGGTTCAGGGTTTAGGGTTTAGGGTTGGGTTTAGGGTTTAGGATTTAGCAGGGTTGGGGTCAGGGCTCGCAGGATGAAGGGCGAGGGCGGGGCGGGGGGGGGGGGGGTGATTTAAGGGCTTATGGGTTCAGATTGTGGGGTTCAGGGTCGCTTGGCAGCTATATGATATGTAACAATCAGGGCTCACATACTGGACAGGCTCCACTCTCAGCGCGCCCACCGGACAAATGCAGACCATGGCTGAAGGTGAGGGAGGAGGCCCCTCTTCCTATACATATATATATATATATATAGATATATATATATATACATATATATTTATTTCTATGTATATGTATGTATGTATGCACTATGTATATATATATATATGTATACACACGTATATATATATATAGAAATAGATACTTTTCTTTGTCGTTGTTTTGGTTTTTGTGTTCTTTATATGCCCGGGTTCCGTATCCTATGCGCCGTTCTGCAATCGTAACCTAGGAATACAAAGGGTGGCCTGTTTGTTGGGTGTAAATGGGGCTAAGGCTGCTAAGGTAACATAAACACCCAAAAAGGGAACAAGGGCTTGCTCTGGACACTAGTTAAAGAGACTGCAGGGTAGAGCTTGCAAGGGGTTTGAGGCCCGGAGACTGTAACTGCTTCAGAGCTTGCTAGCAAGGCCTTGCAGCATGCCAAAGAAGCTTCAGGTAATCAGTGCGCGTAACACAGCTAGTGCTGCAAATAACATAAGTAATGCGAGTAGTACAAGTATTGCAACGGAGACACGTAACGCAGCCTAACCCTACCCCCGAACACCCTAAACCCTAAACCCTAAACCCTACCTCTCCGCCGACCAAATTGAGGACGTTGTCAACTTTGCAGTTGAGCCGGGCCGTGTGGGCTAGCAGCAACGCAAGGTCCACACCTCATGCGGGATCGTTTCCTAGAAGGGTTTAGGGTTTAGGGTTTAGGGTTTAGGGTTTAGGGTTTAGGGTTACTTCCCCAAGATTAGGGCTACAGGATTCAGGGTCTTCGGACTCTTTGGGGTTTGGGGGCTTCCCGAAGGCGCACAAAGCCTGTGAGGGTTTAGGGTTTACGGTTTGGGGTTTAGGGTCTAGGATGTAGGCTCTCAACCTTAGCCTGGAATTCCCCAGCAACCTAGGGTTTAGGGTTTAGGGTTTAGGGTTTAGGGTTAAAGAGGCGCCCCGCCTGTTCCTGCTTTCAGTGGCCTGCTAGGGGATCCTCACCCCAACACAGGGTTTAGGGTTTAGGGTTTAGGGTTCAGGGTTTAGGGTTTAGGGTTTAGGGCTTAGGGTTTAGGGTTTCCTGATGCCCACCGAGACATCCACATGCCAACATGAGGAGGTGGAAGTTTTCAACAATCAAAAGCCCCCCTGTATCACCCCACCAGAACGGCCGAACCTCCCGGCAAACAGAACCCCCCCCAAAAAAACAAAACAATATAATTAAATGAAAAATATATGTTTCGGTGTATATTATATATATATATATATATTATATTATATTATATTATATTATATTATATTATATTATATTATATTATATTATATTATATTATATTATATATTTATATATGAATTAAAAACCCCCTCCCGAAAACATAAAAAATATGATAAAAAAAGAGTGCGGGCTTGGGCCCCTAGAACTTAAGCCTTAAACCCGAATCTCTGACCAGCTTGAACCCCTAAGCCCCTAAGCCCTAAGCCGCCAAGCCCCTCAACCCTACACCCTAAACCTCCCCCCCGAAACTCAGAACTTGCAATTTTCGATGGGCTACAAGAACTCATCAATTCCTCAGAGGTTAGCCTCCAACAAAGCTTTGGGATATCGCCACGGCAAACGAAGACAAAACTAAGCCCGACAAAGACCGGCAACAGTCCCGACACAAAGCAGCAACGAGAGAAAAAAAAAACTCCCCAACTCTCCGCCCAACCCCACCCCCCCCCCCCCCCAAAAAAAAAAAAAAACACCCCGAACACAAACCCTGTAGCCCCTAAGCCCCTCCTGAGCCCCCTAAGCCCCTCAACCCCAAAACCCTAAACCCTATAGCCCCTATACCCTATAGCCGCTAAACCCTATAGCCCCTAAACCCTAAACCCTGAACCCTCAACCCTATAGCCCCTAAACCCTAAACCCTAAACCCCTAAACCCCAAACCCTAGGCCCTAAGGCGCCCTTGACCTCGGAACCCGGAACGCCAGGGCCGCCCCGCGGACGCGGCGCCGCGTCCCCGGCCCCTAAGCCCCCTAGGCCCCTAAACCAACTTCAGAGCCCCCGGCTCTTGGCAGGGCCCTTCAGCCGCTGGCAGCCGGTCATGAAGTCTTCCAAGGAGACCTCGTAGGGTTTAGGGTTTAGGGTTTGGGGTTTAGGGTTTAGGGTTTAGGGTTTAGGTTTTAGGGTTTAGGGTTTAGAGTTTAGGGCTTAGGGCATTTCAACGGTTCTTCGAACCGATTCGGCTTGCAATTCCTGACCCCCTTTGATCAAAGCCAACCCCGAAACCTTAAACCCCAAAACGGTCGAGATTCGGGTTCGCCCAGGGGTTTGGGAGGCTTAACGGGTTCGGGGTTTGTATTCTTCGGGGTTCAGGATCTAGCTGGCACCCCTAAGCCCCTAACGCCGAAAGCCCCCCCCCCCCCCCCCCCCTCCGCCCCAAGTTCGATATTCGTGCTGGATTGTTTTAAGAGCATGGCGTTCTTTTAAGAAGCCCAATTACTCAGCTCACCTAAAAAAAGAGGGTCCCAGGCAAGGGGTCTGGTTTCTTGATCCAACGATGTGCCAGCAAGAGCCTCGAACCTAGTCATTGGCTCTCGGATTCAGGGTGTAGAGCTGGGCTGACGGTATAGGGTTTCAGGGCTTCAGGGCTTCAGGGCTTTAGGGCTTTAGGGCGAGTCTAGGGAATTCAGTGAACTTAGGGAACTTCGGGCTTTAGGGCTGCAGGCGGGTCTAGGGAATTTCGTGAACTTAGGGAACTTAGGGCTTTAGGGCTTTAGGGCTTTAGGGCTTCAGGCGAGTCTAGGGAATTCAGTGAACTTAGGGAGTTTGGGGTTTCGGATATTTGAGGAGTAGGCCAACGGCCTGCCCACTGTCGTCGACATCGATGAGCTTGAACAAGCTGAGCAGGTCCTGCATTTAAGGGCTTAGGGTGTAGATGCCCAGCAGAACTCAACGTGCTCAGCTTGAGGGGTTTAGGGTTTATTATAGGGCTTGTAGGGCTTACGGAATGGAATGTCTTTCGCACCTAGGCACCAACGCTCCTAAACCCTACAGCCCTAAAACCCTACACCCTCCAAAGCTCTAAGCCACATAGCCCGCAACACCCCAAACCTCCAGAACCCCAGCCCCACACACCCAAACCGTGTACTTACCCCAAAACCCTAAGCAACAACACCGCCACAACCCTCAAATAAATCCAAAACCCCAAAGCCCTTAAACCCCAAAGCAACCCCCCACCCCCACCCCCCGCCCTCCCCCCGACCCCTCACCCTCCCCCACAATAAACATCCTAGACGCCCAAGCCCTGGAAAACCTAACCCCTAAAAAGCATTAACAAACCCCAAACCCCAAGCCCCAAGCCCCAAGCCCCAAGCCCCAAGCCCCAAGCCCCAAGCCCCAAACCCCAAACCCCAAACCCCAAACCCTAAACCCTAACCCCCCCCCCAAAAAAAAAAAAACAAAGAAACCAAAACAACAAAAAAACACAAAAACGAGTGCTAGAAGGCCACGCTCGCGCGAAAAACGGCCGGCGGTCCGTCGACTCCAGCTCCAGCTTCGCCATGAAATGCGACCTGGGGGGGGGGGGGGGGGGGGGGGGTAGGGTTTAGGGTTTAGGGTTTAGGGTTTAGGGTTTAGGGTTTAGGGTTTAGGGTTTAGGGTTTAGGGTTTAGGGTTTAGGGTTTAGGGTTTGGGGTTTAGGGTTTAGGGTTTAGGGTTTAGGGTTTAGGGTTTAGGGTTTAAGGGTTTAAGGGTTTAAGGGTTTAGGGTTTAGGGTTTAGGGTTTAGGGCTTAGGGTTTGGAGGTTTGGAGTTGAGAGTCCCTAAACCCTAAGCCCTAGGGTTTAGGGACTCTCCACTCCAAACCTCCAAACCCTAAACCCTAAACCCTTCATACAAGTTGATGTAGGGAGTTTAGGGATTCCGGGGGTCGGGTTTCTAGGTCTCTCCACAGCGTCGGCGTGCAGCCCAGGCGCATCGTCGGGGTGTTGAGGATCTCCACAAACTCCTGGGGTTGCCTATGACCCGAAACCCTAAACTTGGCCCTAAACCCTAAACCCTAAACCCGAAACCCTCATTCTTAGCTAGGTGTTGGTGCTTCAGGCTTGCGGTTTAAGGGCTCACAAAGTCTCGGGCTCTCACAAGAGGTTCAACTCAACATGGTTCAACGATAATCAAGGGAGTCATACTGGGACCCCTACGGATGTACCCCTACGAGGTTCCCGTAATATTCTCCTAATATGGCCCTTATACTTCCCTTAGAGGTATCTGTAAAAAGGGTCCAAACCCAAAGGGCTCCGAGGTAGACTCCCATGAGAAAGGTCCGCTATGCTTACACCTATACTTATAACCCACTTATAAGCCCCTTCAGTGCCCTAAGAGGGCTATAAGTACAGTTATAAGTACAGGTTAAGGGTTTCAGGGTTAGGGTTTAGGGTTTAGGGTTTAGGGTTTAGGGTTTAGGGTTTAGGGTTTAGGGTTTAGGGTTTAGGGTTTAGGGTTTAGGGTTTAGGGTTTAGGGTTTAGGGTTTAGGGTTTAGGGTTTAGGGTTTAGGGTTTAGGGTTTAGGGTTTAGGGTTTAGGGTTTAGGGTTTAGGGTTTAGGGTTTAGGGTTTAGGTAAGTACCATGAACCTCCAAGTAGGTCCTCCATGTAGATGTAGCCCTCGCCTGGGCTCGACAGCTGGCATCTGCTGCGCGAACTGAAGCCAAGGTGCCCTAGTCAGGTAACCACCCTAAACCCTAAACCCTAAACCCTAAACCCCAAACCCTAAACCCCAAACCCCAGCCACTATTTTGAGCTCCCCAACCAGCTTCCGCAAAACAACTGGGGCCAACGCCCGACATGTCCAGCTTCGTAAACCTGGGAGCGAAGGGTTTAGGGTTTCGGGGGTTTAGGGTTTAGGCTTTAGGGTTTAGGATTTCGGGTTTGGGGTAGTTACTTGTTGATGGCTCTTAACAAGCAGAACTTCCAGAAGCGCGCAGCAGCAACCAGAACTGACATTGACATTGCAGAATACCCTAAGCCCTAAGCTTGGGATGTTCCAAGTTATACTAAGAGTCCTTATTTGGGATTGTAGTACCCAATATTATAACCCCTACTATGGACTGTTAGCATAAAGGGGGAACATCCCAAGCCCTGAAGCCTCAAGTGGGCAAAAGCGCAGCTGAGCCGCACATCTTTGATCTTTCGCGTGTATGCTTCAGCAGCGCGGGTCTGCTGCTGCATGAAGAGATCATGGTCATCTGCTGCCAGCTTCCTCAGGGCTTTCAACTTAAGGTTTAGGGGTCAAGGGGTTGAGGGTTTAGGGTCGTTTTCGGGTTTAGGGTCGTTTCGGGCTGTTGAAGTTTAGGATTTCCTGTTTAGGGCTTAGGAAAAGTCGGAGACTACAGAGTAAGTGACGCCCTGGACTTTGCTGCGAAAAGTTTCCCTTTCTGCCAAGCAGCATCGTTTGCTGAACGAAGACAGCACCAACCACCTCACATTTCACACTGTAGCTTGGAAACCCAAAGCCCTCAAAACCCTTGAACCAGGAAACCCTAAAGCCCTGAAAGGTAAACCCGAAAACCCAAGAGCTTAACCCAAAAACCCTCAAAATCCCTGAGCCCTAAACCCAAAATCCTTAAACCCTAACTCCCTGGACCCTAAAAAATCCTAAGCCCTGAATGGCTCCCAAAACCCTAAGCCCTAGCCCTAAACCCTAAACCCTAAACCCTAAACCCTAAACCTTAAACCCTTAACAGACCCCCCGAAGCCCAGTGAGGTCCATCTGCTCTGGGACTGCGCGGCTCTGAGATCCGGACGTTGAGCACGCAGAAGCCTGTTTGGGGTTCAGGGGTTTTCGGGTTTAGGGTTTACAAGGTCTAGGGTCTAGGGTTTAGGGTTTAGGGTTTAGGGTCTAGGGTTTAGGATTTAGGGTTTAGGGTTTAGGGTTTAGGGTTTAGGGGTAGATTCTAATGGAAGGAGGCCTAGTGAACGCGAAGGGGCCTTGGCACTCACTCAGGGCTTCTGAGGGGATGGCATGGAAAAGAAGCCCTAAACCGTGAACCCTGAACTACTCTATGCCCTAAACCCAAAACCCTGAACCCTAAACCCCAAACCCTAAACCCTAAACCCTGAACCTTAAACCCTGAACCCTAGACCCCAAACTCTGAACCCTTGTGCCACCAAAAGTCCCACCACGCAGCGGTAGATAATAAAGAACATGGAGTACCTTGGTTGTGCTTAAACACTTTGACAATTATGTATGAACAGGTTCCCTTACAAGGAAAGCAACCCTAAACCCTCTAAACCCCTAAAAGATATCCCAAAGCACGACCCAGGTACCACTCATCCACGTGATCCACGAGGATGCGGCAGGGAATCGGCCAGTTGGCAAAAATCACTTCCTCAGGTTTGTTTAGGGTTTAGGGTTTAGGGTTTAGGGATTAGGGATTTCATTCCACACGTCCATGGCCCCTCAAGGTTTAGGCAAAAACTGCGTGCTGGGCAGCAAACATTCGGGAACTTGCACCGGCGACCAAGAGGCAAACATGGTCAAGATGGTGTAGGTGAACGTGCCGTAATACCTCTCCAAAGTAGGCAAGGCAAAACCTAAACCCTAACCCTCAACCCTTAACCCGAAGAGCTCCCTAACCACTAAACCTAAACCGTAAGCTCTACAGAGGGATATAAGGTACCTCCGTCCCTTCTAAGAACCCAGTAAGATCCTTCCGAGGCTTCAGCAAGGGCTTACAGGGTTCATAGAGTTTATATGGTTTATAGGTTTACCGGGTTTGTAGGGTTTACAGGATTTACAGGGTTTACAGGGTTCATTGGGTTTAGGGGGTTTATAGACTTTATGGGGTTTAGGGTGAGTTTGAGTCTTCCCCGCCTGTAGATCAGGTGCCGCACTTCCTCCGGCTGGGAAGTGTCTTGTTCCAGGTGGTCCATGACCAGATATCCGATGATCATGCCTGCTTGGGGGCGCAAACTGATGGTCCAAACCCTAGACCCCAAACCCTAGACCCCTAGGCCCTAGACCCCACCCAAAACCCCCCAAAAAGCCAAAACCTAAAACCCTAAAAACCCCTCGAAACTCGAACCCTGAAAACTGGGCCCTTGCACCCTCTCAACAAGCCATCGAAGCGCTTGCCCTAAACCCTAAACCCTAAACCCTGAACTCTGAACCCTAAACCCTAAACCCTAAACCCTCAACCCCTGGTCTCGCTGCTTCCGCGCGGCCGGCGGTGCACTGAATGACGCCAATGAGCAGCATGGACCAAAGTAGCATTGAGAAGCTTGCACCGATACTCTTCAGCCTCACAAGCAAGGTTCAGGGAGTTCAGGGAGTTTAGGGTTTGTAGGGCTCTGAGGGATTTAGGGTTTCGGACGTCCTTGGCCAAATTTCCCTTGAAGGGGCCAAAACGTGCTCATGTTCCCGCTGCTTCACTGGGCCCGTTGCATTTGGCAAGGCACCGGTGAGTTGAGAGAACTTGGTTTTATGGAACCATATCTGAGTGCAACATTGCCCAGATTGGGATCCACCTCGTTCACTTTCTCTTTTTTGGAGCCATGCGACGACTGTGCAGCATATGTAGGTGTACATGCCCGGAACCCTAAACCCTGTGCATGTCAACAAAGTGCGAGGGGCAGCAGGTGAAGCGAGTCCATAACCCTGGCCATGCGAACCACCCGCAGCCCGCGCGCAAGCTTCGCCAGGCGCACCAGTCGCAGGACCTTGGCCGAGGAGGTTTAGGGTTTTAGGGCTTAGGGTTTAGGGCCAGTTTAGGGTTTAGGGTTTAGGGCTATCCCTGAACGATCTCAGAGCTAGCTAGCCGGGCCCGCGCACCCAAAATCGTGTGCTTCATGCCCGAAAACTGTGACCAAATCCGGGGTTCAAGGTTTAGGGTTCCAGGGTTCAGGGTTTAATTGGCACTTAGGGGGGTTTACCTACCCCTACAAAAGGGCGAAAACCAGTTCTCACTACTGTCACCCTACTTCAAGCCCCAGTTGCTACTACTCCAAACCCTAAACCCTAAACCCTAAACCCTAAACCCCAAACCCCAAACCCTAAACCTAAACCGCCCTGCAGCCCTCAGCCCTGCGCAACACGCCTGCCTGGTTGCCACCAAGGGGCGGTCGACGAGCCGGGCCTGGCAGCTTAGGCCAGTAACCGTATCACAATACTGCTACCTTTTTAGAAGTTAGGGTTTAGGGTTGAGGGTTTAGGGTTTAGTTAGGGTTTAGGGTTTAGGGTTTACCTAGGGCCCTAAGCTCTATATCCGACACCCCAAATCTTAAACCCTAAGCCCGAAACCCTATATCCTACACTCCAAACCTTAAACCTTAGGCCCTCTACCAACAAAGACCCTTCCAGGAGCTCTGGTGCAGCAGCCAAGGAGCACGGAGGAGGCCAGCAGCTCTATGAGGGAGAAGAAGACCACCGAAAAGTCTAGCCAGTTCCTGTTGGGTTTAGGGTTTAGGGTTTAGGGTTTAGGGTTTAGGGTTTAGGGTTTAGGGTTTAGGGTTTAGGGTTTAGGGCTTAGGGCTTAGGGCTTAGGGTTTAGGGTTTAGGGTGTCTCGCCAAGCAGCAGCAGTAAATACCATGTGGAAATGGCGCTCGCTACACCCCAGGGTGTGGCGGGGGGCAGCATGTCATGTGAATCCACCCGAAACCCTAAACCCTAAACCCTAAACCCTAAACCCCCTAAACCCCCAAAACCCCCAAAACCCCCAAAACCCCAAAACCCTGGACTTGGGCCCTTCATCCTCGCACTCTTCAGGCCATGGATTCAACTCGCAAACAATCCTCGCTCAGCTACGGTTCAGTCCCTAAACCCTAAACCCTAAACCCTAAACCCTAAACCCTAAACCCTAAACCCCAGGGTGTAGGGGTTCATGGCCATCAGGGTACAGACTGCACCTGCAACCCCTGAAGTCCCTACAGTAGAAGCCCTAGAAGCCCCAAAAACCCCTAAGAACCCGAAAGCACCCAAAGCCCCTAAAGTAGAAGCCCTAGAACCCCCAAAAACCCCAAAGCCCCTGAAGCCCCTGAAGCCCCTAAAGCCCCAAAACCTAAACCCTAAACACCACGCCCCCTCAACTCCCTAAACCCTAAACCCGAAACCCTAAAGAGGCCCCTAGAACCCAAATGCGGGGATGGCACAGAGCCAACGTGAAGAAGGCAAGCCGGTACACGATCCTTGGGGCTCGTAGGCTGTGGGGCCTGAAGATTTAGGGTTTAGGGTTTAGGGTTTAGAATTTCAGGGTTTATAGGGTTTAGGTTTGGGGCTTGGGGTTCTGGCTCCAGGGTCTCAGGGCAACGGTACTCAAACCCTAAACCCTTCTCGCATGTAACCCCAGCCAAGAAATGGTGGCGGAGTGTCTGAGCGACCCGCTGGACAAACAGGATAATTTCTACTTGGAGGTTCATAGAGCTTATTAACAAGATACATCATATCTGTACATATGACCCACTTATAAGCCTTCAAGTGCCCTAATATGGTTCATAAGTAGAGTTCTAAGTACCGTTCTCACTACCATGAACCTCCAGGTAGGTCACCGCAACCCTGAACCGAAACCCTCGACCCCAAACCCCTACTTGGTTGTCATGGGTTCCCCTACTACCCCCCCCTCTATACTACGTACCCCCCTTGGTTCCCCCCCCAAGGGATAATTGAGCCTAATTAAGGTGGGGGGGCAGTATAGAAAGGGGGGCTAGTAGGGAAGCCCATGAGGTTAAGGGCTTCTCAGCTAGAAGGGCACAGGGGGGGGGGGGTGCGGAACAGTAGAATTAAGAGAAGCCGGCTACTTCACTTCGGGAGTTTATGGTGTTTAGTTAGGGCACAGGGTTCAGACATTTGAGGAGATGTGCTGACGCATGCTTATGGCACAATTCGAGCATTGTCACCACTACGCGGCTCAAATTGTTTCAGAAAACCTGCACCAAGGACAATCGCAAACTTGTCCCCTGGACCCCCCTAAGCCTTTAACCCCAAACCCTAAACATCCCTAAACTCAAGAGATCCAAGACTTCCCTCAGCCATGAGCCCTAAACCCTAAATTGCCTGCCCTCTAAAAAGGTCCCGAGGGTCGCAGTGCTTGCGGCCACGGCACGAAGCACCCTTGAAAGCAAGAACCCTGAAGACCCCAACGGGTTTAGGGTTTAGGGTTTAGGGTTTAGGGTTTAGGGTTTAGGGCTTAGGGTTTAGGGTTCAGGCCGTTGGGTTTTAGGAGGCCTTTGGGGTTTGGGGTTCCCATGCAAGGGGCAGCCGCAACAGTAGCTCCAAGCTGAAGATCACCGTGAAGAATGTGTCCAGGTGCTGAAGGGCATGCGGCAGGCCTGTCAGAAAGGGAAGGGGCAATAGCGCATTCAAGAGAGAAGTTCAAATACACGAAAGCAACATTGTAGCAAGTCGGCGGCGACATTCAGCAGCACATCTACATTCAGCAAACACGGAAGACACATTCACCATCAAAGACACATTCAGCAAGCATAGTGGAAACCCGTTTGCACCACTAAGGCAGAAGTGATCAGCCGCAGGACTAGAAAATCACGGTCAAAGACCGTTCGTTTTTTTTGCAAAGTCAACATTGGAAACAGCCACTAGCCACATTCAACAAACGCAACAGCCGCGTTTCTTAGGGTAGTTACATGCTCCCTTAATATGCCTTCATATGGGCCCTCAAAAGGGTACCCCTTATATACCCCTGGTATTCCATGCAAACGAGGAAGCTCGAAACCACCAACCGCGCCACCCGAAAGCCACAAGAAAGACGCAGGTCGAAACGCACGGCTCAAAGACCCAAACCTGTTAAACTCCTGAAGCTCTTTGAGACACAAGGTTGAGGGTTTAGGGAAGCCCCAACCCTAAACCCTACACCCTAAACCCTAAACCCTAAACCCTGAACCCTAAACCCTAAACCCTAAACCCTAAACCCTAAACCTAAACCCCAAAGCCTGGCCTGGCCACAGCTCCTCTGCCTTTCGAGTCATGCCAGGGTAGACGATATTGTAGCCGATGTCGAGGCCGCGGTACTGCCTCACAGGGGACTTGCGACTTCCTGCATGTGCGGCTGCAGCACCCCCTCATAGGGGTTTAGGGTTTAGGGTTTAGGGTTTAGGGTTTAGGGCTTAGGGTTTAGGGTTTAGGGTTTAGGGTTTAGGGTTTAGGGTTTAGGGTTTAGGGTTTAGGGTTGGCAGCCAGGCCGCGCAACGCAGCACATGACAACCACGTTGCAGAGGATGCAGGTGGAGATGAGCATCTCAAAGCCATCCTCAGCTTGACACATTCAGGGTTTGGGTGTTTAGGCTTCAGGGTTTGGGGTTTAGGGTTAGGGGTTTAGCCCAAATCAAGGTCGTTGAGGGGGAGGGGCAGCCCTAAACCTTAAACCCTAAACGTTGTTTGGGGGGTTTGATTTTTGTGTTTTTGGGCTGTAATAGGATGCGAAGCAGTAAGCCCTAAACCCTAAACCGAGGCCAGAAATATGACCTTGCAGGCACAAGCTTGGGAGAAGCAGCTCATCAGGAAGGGGTAGTAGTGGGCAACCCTAAACCCCAAACCCCAAACCCTAAATCTCAATCCCAGCACGCGCAGGAAAGACGGGCGGCTGTTTCAAGCATCTGCTTCAGCTTTGCTCGGCTTCTCCCGAGCCATCCGCCAAGCCAGTCGCCTCGAACGATCGAACGAAAGGGCAGGTTCTTGCATTGAAAAACCCTATACCCTATACCCTAAACCCTAAACCCTAAACCCTAAGCCCTAAGCCCTAAACCCTAAACCCTAAACCCAGATTCCAGGGTAGAGGATGGTGTAGCGTTTGGGGCTTGCGGGTTTCGGAGCTATAAGTTTACAGGGCTTAGGGCATTGAGGTGCTATCTGTACAGGAGTCTTCTTTGTCTGCACAGGCTGTCAAGACTGGTGAAGGTCGCAGCCGACATTTGTTTCGGGCTCAGGGCTTGGTCACCTTGCATGTCCCCGAGTGATGGGGTTTCTCCATTCTCGATGACACAGAGCTCCCACTGGGCGGAGTCTAGATTAGATCTAGCCCAGATCAATGTCGCCCAACTCGTAAACCCTAAACCCTAAACCCTAAACCCTCTTTCGAGGCCTTTAAGGCTCAGCCCAGAAGCCCCCGAAGGTCCCACCAGACATGGCCGGGGCCTCAAAACTGTGCGGTCTCTTGAGGTACCCTCCTAAGCCCTACATGTTTAGGGTTTAGGGTTTCAGGTTTTTAGGGTTTAGTAGTGTAAACCTTATGGACCCCAAGCCCTTCAACATCCTAAACCCTGAGCCCTCAACCCGGCAGCCTTATCCTGAATAATACTATTCACCCTACCCTTGGGATGTTCCCCCTTCTACTGGCAGTCCTTAGTAGGGATTGTAGTACCTCTTCTTCCAATCCCTCTTAAGGACTGTTAGTATACGGGGGAACATCCCAACCTAACGCCCCCCCCCCCCCCCCCCCCAAAAAAAAAAAAAAAAAAAAAACGGGGCGATGCTCAAGCGTACCGAGGCGCGACGGCTTATGGTGACGGCCGGTTCACTGTCATCGTCTTCCTTCGGGATGCGCTTCGGTCTTAGGGTTTAGGGGTTGGGGTTTGTAGGGTTCCGGGTTTGGGGTTTAGGGTTTCGGGTTTAGGGTCTTGAGGCTTAATTCGGGTTTTGGGGGGTTTAGGATGGGTTTGGTGTTTGGGGACGAGGGTTTTGGCACTTGCTGGTCTGTAGGGTGTTGGCATGATCTCGCTCGCCCAGGTGTGCCGCCACCTTGCACAGAAACCGCCGCCTTTTTCAAGCAACTACAAAAGGGGCCTGAATAGTTAGACTAGGGTGTTGGGGTTCTTATAGTAGAATTACAAAGGGACCAATAAGAGAATACATGGTTGCTACAACTTAGCTTCTTAGCAAAGTTCTTTCTCTGGCACGAGCATGTCAAACTCTTAACCAATGTCGTGAAAGCTTTTTTCTGTTACTACTCCCTAAACCCTAAACCCTAAACCCTTAACCCTAAACCCTAAAGTTTCTTATCAGAGTCGGGCGTCCTCCTCCTCATTGAGTGCCTCTTGGAACATTGCCTCCATCTCCTGCCGTCTTCGACTCGTGGGGACCGCTAGTCTGAGCACAGCTGCACTTTCCGAGCAACTTGGAAGATGTTGCAAGAACAACAGCAGCCTGGGGTTTAGGGTTTAGGGTTTAGGGTTTAGGGTTTAGGGTTTGGGGTGGCCACAGCAAACTTCGAAGAACCTTCGCCGCACAAGGCGTGGCTGCAGCTTCGTCCTGCAAACTCCTGCAGTTAAACAACCCGAAATCCCTAAACCCCTAAACCCCCAAAACCTAAACCCTAAACCCTAAACCCTAAACCCCAAACCCTCAACCCTTCCCGGTCCGAAACCCGCACCTCGGGCGACTTGTCGAAGAAGAGTGTCCGGCGCCCTCTCCCTGGAGGGAGAAGGGAGATGGGTAGGTTCTCGGGGTTCAGGTTCAGGGGGACAGGGCTGAAGGAAAACAACCCTAGAGCCCAAACTCTAAACCCTAAACCCTAAACCCGAAACCGCAACTCAAGTGGCTGAGAGCCCAAACCCCGAGGCCCCCCAAGAGTCCCAAACCCGAAAAACCCTCCACACTTTAGGGTCTTAATGGTTGTAGGGCTTGGGGCTACATACCAAAAACAGTAAACAACTCAAACGCAAACTCGATCCCTAAACCCTAAACTGGCCCTAAAGCCTAAACCCTAAACCCTAAACCCTAAACCCGAAACCCTAAACCCAAAACCCGAAACCCCAAACGAAGCGCCTGCATTGAAGCCTGTTCGAGCGGCGGCTTGGTCGCTGGAGAGTGAGGAACGGATGGAGGACCTCTGGCTGTCCTGGGAAGCTTTTGGGCTTCGAGTCTTTCCGGCTCAAAGAAGCCCGACCCCCAAGCAAACCTTTCTTAGGGCTCAAGCGGTTTAGGGTTTAGGGTTTAGGGTTTAGGGTTTAGGGTTTAGGGTTTAGGGTTTAGGGTTTAGGGTTATAGAGTTTCGATTTCAGGGCCAAGGTCTACCAGGGTTCAGAGTTTCCGGGCTTGGGGGTTTAGGTGCTTCGGGCTTAAACGGCGTTTAGGGTTTAGGGTTTAGGGCTCTCCTGGTGTGGTGGTTTCTTTGAGGGTCTCGGGTCCAAGGTCCAGGGTTCAGGGCCTAGGCCTCTTTGCTTTTGGGTTTTTTGGGGGAGCATCGGGCCTCAGGGGTTTGGGCTTGCCTTCGGGCCTACGGGATTTCACGAACCCTGCACCCTAAACCCCAAATCGCTCCCATGTGGGAGTTGATCAGAATAGCTGTGCCCCAAGTTACCCTATGTTGACACCAATAGGAACCCTACACAATGTCCCAGAAGGACCTTTAGATCCACCCCCATGTCGAGATGCATTTCCGCGGTGCTGAAGTACTTGCAGCTCGTCCGATTCGAAATCGGACCTGCTGTGTGCAGTCTGGCGCTAAGGGTGAGAGGGCCTGAATGCTGGAGTTTAGGGTTTAGGCGGGTTTAGGGTTAGGGGTTTAGGGTTGAAGGTCTATAAAGCTATCTCCGCAACGCCTGTAAAGCATTGTCTCAGTCGCCAGGTGCGAAGCCGAGCCACTCGCTACATGTCACGAAGCAGTGGCACATCGGACAGAAGGGCTAGCTCGTCATGACCCCCCCCCCCACCCTAAACCCTAAACCCTAAACCCTAAACTCTAAACCGTGTAAGTTATAGAGAGGTACGTAACCCCGAGGTTCCTCAATCCTCCCCACTTCTCCCTGAGGCGCCCTATAAGCTTCCCTAAGGCTCCCGAGGCACCTACGCCCTACACCCCACGAACCCACGTCCCTTTAGGGTTTAGGGTTTAGGGGTTAGGGTTTAGGGTACCCCATGAACCTCCCTCCCTTAAGGACCCCATAACATGAGCAGGGTTTGAGGAAGGTGCCCACGACTCCGAGTAGGGCTTGCAGAGAGGCGAGGGTGCTCCCAAACCCTCTTCCTCACCAAAGCAGTTCTGTGCCCGTTCTGTGACCCTAAACCCTAAACCCTAAACCCTAAACCCCAAAACCCTAAACCCCTAAACCCCTAAACCCCTAAACCCCTAAACCCCTAAACCCCTAAACCCCTAAACCCCTAAACCCCTAAACCCCTAAACCCTAAACCCCTGAACCCCTAAACCCTAAACCCTAAACTCTGCAGAGCTTGGCAGGCCTCTCGTTTCTGGAGTCTGCAAAAGAAGTCCGTCGCGAGGAGCGGGGCTGCGCGACCTGGGCCGGCAGGTGTCAGGGCGGTCTGTATACCAGTACTTGAGGTTCATGGTACTCATTAACCACTTATAGCTGTACTTATAACTATACTTATAAACCCTCGTACAGTTATAAGTACAGTTATAAGTGGTTCATAAGTACCATGAGCCTCGAAGTAAACATTGCGATGTTCCCCCTGATACTAACAGTCCTTCATAGGGATTATAGTATCCCCCCCTATGATAAGCCCTATTAAGGACTGTTTGTATAAGAGGAAGATTCCGAAGTAAACTCCCACAAGTTGGAACATCATTCTCCTCATGCCTTCGGGAGGGTCTCTAAAGGGACTTTCGACACTAGCCGTCCTTAAACCATGCTCCAACTATATGGAGTTTTACTGTAAGTTCCTGTCTGGGCTTGCAGTCTGCGGGGCTTTCAAAAACGATGCCCCCGTATTATGCCCTAACACACTAAACCTACCAAACCCTAAACCCCTAAACCCCTAAACCCCTAAACCCCAAAACCCCAAAACCCCAAAACCCCAAAACCCCAAAACCCCAAAACCCCAAAACCCCTAAACCCCTAAACCCCTAAACCCCTAAACCCCTAAACCCCTAAACCCCTAAACCCCTCAACCACTAAACCCCTAAACCCCTAAACCCCTAAACCCCTTAACCACTAAACCCCTAATTAACCCCTAAACCCCTAAACCCCTAAACCCCTTAACCACTAAACCCCTAAACCCCTAAACCCCTTAACCACTAAACCCCTAAACCCCTTAACCACTAAACCCCGAATTAAACCCCTAAACCCCTAAACCCCCCCTAAACCCCTAAACCCCTAAACCCCTAAACCCTAAACCCCTAAAAACCCCTAAACCCCTAAACCCCTAAACCCCTAAAAACCCCTAAAAACCCCCCCAAACCCCTAAACCCCCTAAACCCCTAAACCCCTAAACCCCTAAACCCCTAAACCCCTAAACCCCTAAACCCCTAAACCCCTAAACCCCTAAACCCAAAACCCTAAACCCTAAGCCGCTAAACCCTAAACCCTAAACCCTACCAAACCTAGACCCTTACACCCAAAACGCCTGAAAGCCCTAAGCCTCAAACCGGCTTTCCGGGGGCTGCCGGGATGATGTTCAAGGGCTCCGATTCTGCGGGGTGTAGGGTTTAGGGTTTAGGGTTTAGGGTTTAGGGTTTAGGGTTTAGGGTTTAGGGTTTAGGGTTTAGGGTTTAGGGTTTAGGGTTTAGGGTTTAGGGTTTAGGGTTTAGGTCGGCCAAGTGGCAAAGCTCGCCCTCTTGGGCTTGAGATTGGTCCGGAGGGGGTCGGAGAGCCGGACGCTTGAACGACGCTGCGGATGTTCCGGCAGCTCGGGGGGTATCCTGAAAGTGGGCCCTTAAAACTATCGGATTGCTAGGGTTTAGGGTTTAGGGTTTAGGGTTTAGGGGTTAGGGGCCCTTGAAAACCTCTGAGAAACATTCCTACAAGAATGTCCTCTTCCAAGAATATGGCAGGTGTCAAAAACATCCCAAGGGCCGAGTAGCAAGTGTGATCCTCTTAAACCCGACATAAAGGAAAGTATGAAAATGAAAACAAAGATATGCATATATATATATATATATGTATGTATGTATGTATGTATGTATGTATGTATGTATGTGTGTGTATGTAGATGTATACGTATATGCATGTGTATATGTATATGTACATGTACATCCATATGTATATGTATACGTATACGTATATGTACATGTACATGTACATGTACATGTATATGTATATGTATGTATGTATGTATGCATGTATACATATATAAGCAAGGGTTTAGGCTTTAGGGTTTAGGGCTGCGGTGGCCGAGTAGCTCGAGCTCGTGCACGGAGGGCTTGGAAGGGGACGGTGCTACGGGAGTCTGGACATCCTTCCTTGGTAGCCCAGTCACCGTAGGAACACAGGAACCTTGTAACCCTAAACCCTAAACCCTAAACCCTAAACCCTAAACCCTAAACCCTAAACCCTAAACCCTAAACCCTAAACCCAACTTTTGGGTTGGCGACTGAACATACAGGGGGCACCTGGAGCCCAACAAAAACAAGTTGGGGGGTCAAAAGAGGATGCCACTGGGCTGCCAAGCTTCTGAGACGCGTCCACCACGGACACCTTGGGGGTCCCCCCTGCCTGGCTATCCGAGCCTCGGGCTGCTGCTGGGGTTTAGGGTTTAGGGTTTAGGGCTTAGGGTTATTTAGGGTTTAGGGTTTAGGGTTTAGGGTTTCGGGTTTAGGGTTATTCCTACATAGGATCCTCTACAACCGGATCAAGGGAATACATTAAGCATGCCCCGAGCGGCCTACTTAGGTTGATGCCTGCTTCTGCGGGCTTCTGGCTTGGCTTTCAAAAATTGGTGGCCTTCCAACATCGGGGTGCCATCTCTCGTGGGTTGCAATAGTGGGGGTTTCTGGATGCATTTGGGCGGGAAAATTTGGGATGTTCCCCCCACATACAAACCGAGTCCCTAAAGGAGATTCTAGTACCCCTACTATAATCCTTAGTCAAGACGGTTAGTATAAGGGTGAACATCCCGAGGTGTTATCGAGGTACCCCGATTTTTTTGAAACCAGCCAACATGAGTCTTCGCCGTCTAAGCCCCCGGCCGAAGCTGCGGCGACCGGGATGATTCATCGACATTTTCGATCGCCGGGCACATCCTCAAGGACAGGGTTAGGGTGTAGGGGTTAGGGTTTAGGTCCGCCTCCCCTTCTAGCGATCCCAGCATCCATACCTCGACGATCGCACTAAGAATTCCAGAAGCCCTGGACTGTGCAGTTATGCGAAGCAGCACGCGTAGGCAAGCAAGCTCTTCGGTCAGAACTAGGAGTAGATATAGCTGTTCGCGATAACAAGGGACCCCTCATCTAGTAGGATCCCCTGAGAAAAAGAGGAACCCAATTAGGTACCCCTATTTTCGGAAATCCCCATGTAAGTTACGAGCGCTTCATGGCACCCTACAGAACAGAGAGCCTTGAACAATAATAGCCGCCGATCACTTGACGGATCCTCCCTGTCTGTGACCTCAGGGCTTCCGAAACCCTCAGGGTTTAGGGTTTAGGGTTTAGGGTTTATAGGGCTCAATCTGAGTCCACGGCGGACTTCGTGAATGTCATTCTCGTATTGCTCCTGATGCGTTCATGGATCAGGGAAGCAGCGTCTTCTTGTGGGAGATCCCTCCACTTGGTTGCCCAGTAACCCAGGATTAAGAAGGATGCCTTGTTTTGCTTAAAGGGGTGTATACTTTTTGAAATAAGCTACTCAACCCAAAAAGGGAATAAGGGCACTACTGGGCATCCTAGTCCAAGATCTCTACGACTGCTTGGCAGGCTCTGCGCCGCTGTTGCGCAGCGTCTTCCTTCTAGACATGGTCGCTTCTAATTAGCTGTTTCATGCTGTTCGGCTCCTGCAAGAATGCTGTACCCATCTGTAACCCCTCCACCCGTGCCGAAATCTTAACCCTGAAATGCAAGGGAGCAACATCAAAACAGCCCACGACGTCGCCACCATGTGACTGCTTACAAGACCTATCCCCGACCCGAGAGCCCAGATCTTTCTCGTAGTTTCATGGCACCAGCAGCTAACATGAGCTCCGCAACCCTATAAACCCTAAACCCCAAACCCTAAACACTAAACCCTAAACCTTAAACCCTAGCCCTAAACCCTAAACCCCAAACCCTACAAGCCCAAGACTTTCTGTTTGCAGGCGCACCTCTACGGATCTTAGCAAGGCCCGGAAGCCCTCGCCCCCGTCCATGGCGGCCAGGCTCACGAGAACTCTATGGCGGCTGTGAAGGGTTTAGGGTTTAGGGTTTAGGGTTTAGGGTTTAGGGTTTAGGGTAACGCTTGTAGGGTAGTCAATTTGAGGGCAATATAGGGATCCAAAGGCCTAGGCTTAGGCGTAGGGTTTTGCCCTGTTTGCTCATTCTGCTGCAGACCCACTGACATGGCCTTGACCTTTCCTCAGATGACCCCGAAACTCTCTGCCCCTTCCGAAGCATTCCGAAACTCCAAAAGCCCTAAACCCGTAAACCCTAAAATCTATAAACTCTAATAAGCCTAAAACCTATAGTTCAACCCGATAACGCGCCTCTGTATTGCCCGCTTCGTCTGAGGGTGGCTGCAGGATCAACCCTAACCTAAGCCTTAAGGGTTCCGCAACGAAGAAGGGACCATGTAACTACCCTAAGATCAAGAAGCCAAAGCCTACTTGCTTTGTAGGATACCTAGTGGGCTACCTACAAGGGGTCTTGAAGCGCCCAGAACAACTAAATAAATGAATACACAACTAAATGAATGAATACACAATAAATAAATGTATCCATATATATATATATGTGTGTATGTGATTAGGGAGTAGGGTCAGGGGCCCTTATGATCCACCTTCCCCTAGACAAGAGCCTAACCCAATACCAAACAAGAACAAAACCGGAGTGGACTCCAACAACTAAAGTCTAAACCCTCGTCGGGTTTCGGTTTTAGGGCTTGGGGCTTACTGGGAGGTTCATGGTACCTGTTAACCAATTCTGACTGTTCTTATGACCCACTTATAAGCCGCTTAAGTGCCCTCCTAAACCCTAAACCCTAAACCCTGAACCCTTAACCCTTATTGGTTCATGAGTACCATGAACCTTCAAGTAGGGCTTCCTAAGCCCTAAACCCTAAACCCTAAACCCTAAACCCTAAACCCTAAAGCCCCCCCAAAACGCTCCGATTTTCAGAGGCACACGCCGCCTCTCAAGCCCAGCATCTCAGCGGAGTCGGGCTCAAGGGCCTCATGAAACTCCAGCTCGTCGGTCCCGAGGCGTCTGACGGAGGCCTAGGGTTTAGGGTTTAGGGTTTAGGGTGTAGGGTTTAGGGTTTAGGGTCTAGGGTTTAGGGTTTTGGGTTTAGGGTTTAGGGTTTAGGGTTTGGGGTGTAGAGTTTAGGGTTTAGGTTTAGGGTTTGGGGTGATCTGCCACCCCTAATCAATCTCTAAACCCAAAAACCCTGAACCCTGATGTGTGTCTGTGTGTGTGTGGGCGGGTGCGTACATGCGTGCGCGCGTGCGTGCGTGCGTGCATGCGTGCGTGTGTCCGGGGGGGCTGGGAGGGTAGGGCCCGGTTAGGGCGTCAGGGAACTCGTAGTTCTGCCTTTGGCAGGGCTTCTGAGAGGACCCCGAAACCCAAAACATGTACTCCTTTGATTTGGGAACCTTGCGCCAGTGTTTCCAACCAGCCCTTAAACCCTCAACCCTAAACCCTAAACCTCTCTACGTATAAACCCTAATGGATTCGTGGGCATAGGCACAAACCTTCGTGGGCATAGCCACAAACCTTCGCGGGCAAGGCACGGTGTGCCTATGCCCACAACAAAACTCCTCTTAGAACCTTAATAAAAACAATATGTTTAATATCCTCTTGGGTTTTATATGAACAAAAAGAAAAAATGATTCCCAAGGGGGATATAGACAAAGGTTTGTGCCTAAAATCTGTGCCTGGCAGGCCATTTCGGCACAAACTGAACCTTCGTGACATAGGCACAAACCTTCGTGTGCATAGGCACGCCATGACCCGCCATGACCCTGGCCCCTCCCCCGTCCCTCCCCCCTTACCAATTTTAGCCCTCTAAGATTTGAAGGCTATTGGTTTTGGCTGTGGGAATTTAGACCTACCAAGTCGTTGGGCTTTCAGGTGCAAAACCTGCAGCAATTCTTCGTGGTGTGAAAAGAAGGCCGGCTTGAGATGTAGAGTAGAATACTGAAAAATCGTTTCCCAATGTTGAGGGACCGAATGGGTAGGTACAGTATGTCTCCGTCAAGTGACAGGCTGCGTTGACCAGTGAATGCTTGGACTCGAGATGCCGAACCCCAAACCCTAAACCCTAAGGTTTAGGGTTTAGGGTGTAGGGTGTAGGGTGTAGGGTGTAGGGTGTAGGGTGTAGGGTTTAGGGTTTAGGGTTTAGGGTTTAGGGTTTAGGGTTTAGGGTTTAGGGTTTAGGGTTTAGGGTTTAGGGTTCCGGTCTGCCATTCCTATAGCCAACGTCTGCTAAGCCTGCCTGCGATGCAGCTTCAGCCCATGAACCATGGAAAGCCTCACAAACTCGCCTCAAACCCCAAACGCTAAGCCCTGTTTTTGATGTAGGGTTTAGGGTTTAGGGTTTAGGGTTAGGGTTTAGGGTTTAGGGTTTAGGGTTTAGGGTTTAGGGTTTAGGGTTTAGGGTTTAGGGTTTAGGGTTTAGGGTTCAGGGTTCAGGGTTCAGGGATCAGGGTTTAGGGTTTAGGGTTTAGGGTTTAGGGTACCTCAGCCACACCTCCGCCCCCACCCCCCCGCCCCCGCCCCACCTGTGGGACGAAGCGCCGGGACCGAAAGTTTCCATGATCCGGCATGTCGGCTGGGCGCCGCGGGGGCGGCATCGCTAAGAAGTGGGGTGCCGAGCCCGTGCCTTGGCAAACTCAAGGGTTTAGGGTTTAGGGTTTAGGGTTTAGGGTTTAGGGTTTAGGGTCTAGGGTTTAGGGTTTAGGGGTATTGTGGAGGGCACATACCACCTTGCCAGCACTTCAACAAACAAGCTGAGTGTCTGCAACTGCCTCTTGCCAGGCAAGACTTCTGTTGGGGCCTAGAGAGCTAAGTTCCCTAAACCCTAATCTGTAAAGACGGACGAAATCTTTACACCACACAGAGCCTCTTGTGAAGGGTTTAGGGTTTAGGGTTTAGGGCCTAGGGCTTAGGGTTTTATGGTCAAAGCTGTGAGGGTAGTGCTCATCCCCTAAGCTGCTGAGGCCTTGGCTCGGATGATTGGCAGCGGCCTCATCCGGCACTTTCGTGTCGAGGTGACTGAAACCTCGGCTTGTGAAAAGGCTCAGGATCTGGTGTGCCTCGAGTCCTAAGGTCCTAAGGGACCATAGGGTTTAAGGTTTAGGGTTTAGGGTTTTGGGCTTAGGGTTTAGATTCTGGGTAGCCTAGTAACCATATTATTATCAGGGCACCCTTTTTTTGGGTTGGTTAATGTAAAAGGGAACCTTGAACCCAAAAAAGGGAAAAGGGTGCCCCTGGGCTACCAAGGATTAGAGTCTCTGCTCGAACTATGTCCCGTAAACTATAGTGAACGTACCCTAAACCTAGTGAACGTACCCTAAACCCTAAACCCTAAACCCTAAACCCTAAAAACGCCGTAATTCAGATCCAAACCCCATGGAAGGTCTGCAGCTGCACGCCGATATGCTTCTGCGAGGAACACGGTGAGGTGAAGGCTGCCATGCTACGACGGCTCTGCTTGTTTCTAGTTTAGGGTTTAGGGTTTAGGGTTTAGGGTTTAGGGTTTAGGGTTTAGGGTTTGGTATAATCCCTTCCCCCTAATATTAAACGGGGGGCCACCCCCCCCTTTTAAAAATTCGAAAACTGCTTTTATAATTAGGGGGTATTCTTATCGAAATGTCATAATTCATTAGACTTCAGGGTTACTCAAGTAATCAACTTAAGTAACCCGCTGAGGGTTTTATTGGGGTTGAGGGGTTTCTTGGAGGCCTGAACCCCCCCTAATTCGGAATAGGGTTTTAAACGCGGGGCTGGTTTCGGCAGGATTTTCCGGAAAGTGTTTTTATCATTAGGGGTCCATTTAATAAACGGGGGAAGGGATTCTCCTGACCCGCAACAGTAACAAGGCTAGAAACCCCAATCTTTAACCCTTACCTTCAGCCGAACATGCGAAGTAAATATTGAGGACGCCCTGAAGCGGGTCGAACAACCCGACTGTGCATCCAGCCCTAAACCCTAAACCCTAAACCCTAAACCCTGAACCCTAAACCCTAAACCCTAAACCCTAAACCCTAAACGTTCGTGGCAGAGCAGCTTTTTGTCAAGGTGTGGCGCCAGGAATCGAGTTGATCTGGCAAGGAGACGTTTTGACAACAAAGTCTCTCGGCCCTAGGGTTTCGAGGGACGTAGAAGTAGCTCGTGAGAATGGGCCGTTTTTGGTGTAGCGTCTAAGTTCCTGTGATAGATATATGGATTCCAAAGGTATGTTATCTACTATTTGCTTAAGAACCTGCCCAAGGAATAAGAATGTTGTTCCAAATGAGGCAATATAGGGGTGAATATCTTTGATGTCTTTTTTGGGGGGTGTTAAGCAAATAGTAGGCTCCTGCATCCTGGTTGAAAGCGTTGCGGGATTGGGGCGGGCAGTCGACCCCTATACGGAGTGAGGGTTTAGGGCCTTTCGGAATTCGAGAGCTTTGGGGATTGAACCCGGAGACCGCACTTCGTTGATCAGGTTGGGCTTAGGGTTTAGGGTTTAGGGTTTAGGGTTTAGGGTTTAGGGTTTAGGGTTTAGGGTTTAGGGTTTAGGGTTTAGGGTTTAGGGTTTAGGGTTTAAAGGGGACTTTGAGGCCGACGAATTATGAGGATTCTAAGGCGATTTGAGAGGGTTTAGGGTTTAGGGTTTAGGGTTTAGGGTTTAGGGTTTAGGGTTTAGGGTTTAGGGTTTAGGGTTTAGGGTTTAGGGTTTAGGGTTCGGCTTCTACGGCTTGGGGTGTGGAGTTTAAGTCCGTTCCCTCAGCCCGAAACCCCAAACCAAGCTGTTAGGGTTCTTCGGGTTTACGGTCTCAACCCTAAACCCTAAAGCCTGAACCCTAAACCCTAAACCCTAAATCCTAAACCCTAAACCCTAAACCCAAAATTTTAGAACCCTACGGATGCCTCCCACCGCATCGAACCACTGTGACCCGGTCCGCGACAGCTTCGTCGCAGGTGCGTTGGCCGCGCCGTGCGCCTGGAGGACTTCGGAGCTTCGGGGGGGTTTAGGGTTTAGGGTTCAGGAATCAGGGTTTAGGGTTTAGGGTTTAGGGTTTAGGGTTCAGCGTTCAGGGTTTAGGGTGTAGGATTTAGGCAACCTGCGACCCTCAACCTGGCAGAAGCATCAACTCTCGAAACTTAAAACCCTAAACCCTAAACCCTACCCTGATTCCTGAGCCCGAACCCTAAACCCTGAACCCTGAACCCTAAACCCTAAACCCTAAACCCTAAACCCTAAACCCTAAACCCTAAACCCTAAACCCTAAACCCTGCCAGACTGAGGCTCCCAGCCGGAGGAGTCTCCAGCTGGTGCAGCCGCAGCCTCACCCGGAGAGCCGCACAGAAGTCGTCCGGGCTGTTCTGAACCTCCAGGGTTGAGGGTTTAGGGTTTGGGGTTCTAGGGTTTGGGGTTTGGGGCTTGGGGCTTAGGGTTTGGGGCTTAGGGGTTGGGGCTTAGGATTTGCGGCTTCGGGTTTGCGGCTTCGGGTTTGCGGCTTCGGGTTTGGGGTTTGGGGCTTAGGGTTTCGGGGGGTTTGGGGTGTGCCGTTGACGGTTTAGGGGTTGGAGCTGTCGGGATGCCAGGGTTTAAGGTTTCGGGTTTGTGGTTCAGGGCCTGGGGACCGGGGATGTGTGGTTTTGGGTTTAGGCATTTGGGGGTTTAGGGTTTAGGGATTTAGGGCTTAGGGATGTGCAGTCTTGGGCTTAGGTTTTTGGGGGTTTAGGGTTGAGGGATTTCGGGCTTGGGGGACATAGGGATTAGGGTTTGGGGTCTTAGGGAATTTATGGTTGCACTACTCTTCTTGCTGATCGTACGTACTGAGCCTGATTGATATTGGTGAGTATATTGGGGTGTTCTTTTGGGGATACGGTTCAGGGTTCAGGGTTTAGAGTTTAGGGTTTGAAGGCAACCCTAAACACAAAAAAAGGAACAAAGGCCATCACCAGGGGTCCGAGTAGGCAAGTCGCTTGGGTTTTAGAATAGGGCTTAGGGCTTATAGGGCTTATAGGGCTTATAGGGCTTATAGGGCTTATAGGGCTTATAGGGCTTATAGGGCTTATAGGGCTTATAGGGCTTATAGGGCTTATAGGGCTTAGGGCGTAAACAAAACACCAAAGTCGTCTCATCAAGAACTCTTCGGGGTGAAGGGTTTTAGGATTTCATATCCTCCGCATTCCCCCTCAATCCCTCCCCAGAAGTGTCAGTCTAGAACCCAGGAGCTCACGTGCTCGGGATGATTTGGGGGTACCCCTTTCTAGGCCTATAAACCCCAAACCCTACACCCTACACCCTCCTACACCCTAAACCCTAAATCCTAAACCCTAAACCCTAAACCACAAACCCTAAACCCTAAACCCTAAACCCTAAACCCTAAACCCTAAACCCTAAACCCTAACCCTAAACCCTAAACCCCAACCCTGCCTTGCCAACTCTCCGCAAGGGCAGCAGCCCCTCGAAGCGCCATCCCGGGGCCTTGCTTCTCAATGTCGGGTGAACCTTATCTACCCGAAACCCCCTAGCCCTAAACCCTAAACCCTAAACCCTAAACCCTAAACCCCAAACCCTAAACCCGATAGACCCCAAACCCTAAACCCGATAAACCCCAAAAGCCCTAAACCCTAGAACCTCGGAGCTCCACGGAAGTTGGGAAACAAAGGCGGGTTAAAGACTAGGGTTGAGAGTGTAGGGGTTTACCCAAAACCCCAAACTCCATAAACCCTAACCTGCATGAGAGGCCAGTCTGTCCACTTAAACCCAGAGCCCAGAGCACCCTAAACCTAAAACCTAAACCCTCCAGCTCTCTCCTACCTCTGCAATGCGCACGGTTTAGGGTTTAGGGTTTAGGGTTTAGGGTTTAGGGTTTAGGGTTTAGGGTTTAGGGTTTAGGGTATCCGCTTTCTGGTACCAGCCCTGCTTTG
Organism: Symbiodinium natans; assembly: GCA_905221605.1. Lineage (NCBI taxonomy): Eukaryota > Dinophyceae > Suessiales > Symbiodiniaceae > Symbiodinium > Symbiodinium natans. The sequence continues at coordinate 143,309 of CAJNDS010002809.1, read as the reverse complement.
GGTTCGGGACAGGGGGTTGAAGTTGAGGGTTTCGGGGTTGAAGAGCTCAAGAGGCGTCCTACACCCGAAACCCTAAACCCTAGCCCTAAACCCTAAACCCTAAACCCTAAACCCTAAACCCTAAACCCCAAACCCTAAACCCTAAACCCTAAACCCTAAACCCTAGAGGGGCATTGGCATGTCAAAGGCTTCGCGCCTCAAGGAGCTGATCCAGGGCGTAGCAGGCAAGGCCCACTACCGCGTCAGATCCATGTTCACCTCGTGCGCGGATGTCAGGGTTTAAAGTTTAGGGCATCGGACTTGGGGTTCAGGGTTTAGGGTTTAGGGTTCAGGGTTCAGGGTTCAGGGTTTAGGGTTGAGGGTTTAGGGTTTGGGGTTTAGGGTTTAGGGCTTAGGTTTTAGGGTTTAGGGTTTGGGGTTTGGGGTTTGGGGTTTAGGGTTTGGGCTTTGGGGTAGCAAAGCCAGCGCTGTATGGCTCAAGGCTCACATGGCCGGTTCGCAGGAGCTTGGCAAGAATGCTTTTATCGCCTGGCCTTTTGGGGTTTAGGGTTTAGGGTTTAGGGTTTAGGGTTTAGGGTTTAGGGTTTAGGGCTTCTTCAAGACCGCCGCTGCTGCGAGGAGGGGCCATCTTAAACCCCCATATCAGATTGATTGAGTTTAGGGTTTAGGGCTTAGGGTTCAGCATCTCAAGTCAGAGCATTCACTGGCCGGGCAGCTTGTCAAGCGTCAGAAAAAAACCCACCCACCCAAGAAACCCATAACATTGAGAACATACAAAGTTCACTCAATACATTCCCAGTAGGCTTAAAGCTTAAAATCCAGCGGACCCCACACCCAAGCCTAAACCCTAAGACCCTAGACCCTTGAGACCTTAAACCCTTGAGACCCTAAACCCTTGAGACCCTAAACCCTTGAGACCCTAAACCCTTGAGACCCTAAACCCTTGAGACCCCAAACCTGGAAACCAACCCTTGCCCCCCTCCAAAAAACACCAAACTTTCCCTATACCCTAAACCCTAAACCCCAAACCCCGAACCCTAAACCCTCAAATCTTGCACAGAGTGGCTCACTGCCAACCTGAGTGTCATGGCAGGGACAGAGTCCAGCAGCAACTGGCAGGTGCAATTCCACCTCAGGTCAACTCCCCCGACCTTTTCCCCCCCCCGACATGAAAGATGCCCGAAAACTATAAAAGCAGTTCGAGTGGGAGCACTTAATTATAAGGGGGGCAAGGGGACTTGACCTCTTGCTTGCGGTGCAGACGGCACAGGCATCACTAGTGTTCAGAATTTAGGATTTGATCGTTTCAGCAGGTCGCTTCTGGAGACTTTATGGTGCCATGACACACTGCGTCCACAAACATCGGCTGGTAGGCGCCGTAGGGACCTTCGTTGAGCGGCCCATCAGTCAACGCCTCAAAACTAGACCCCTGGAGTAACCTAGGAATAAAAAGGGTGCCCTTTTGGTTTAACTGGGGTAATAAGGGAACCCAAACCCTCTAAAAAGGGAAAAAGGGCCTACTCTGGGTCCTAGCATTTCTATAACTCGGGCGCCAAGCTTGCCACGAACTCGATCTAGGGAAAAACTATGTCGAAGGGATCATATACTATAGATCAGATCATATCAGATCCTACCATAGGCCATACGCCCAGCCGTAGCACGCATTTAACGACTCAGGACTTAGAGGCCTACACTGCTCCTGAATCTCATGATCTGGGGGGCTTGCGAAGATAAGGGCCCTAATATAGTCCCCCAAACAGTAAGATCCCCTATATGAACTTAAGGGCTGAATACCCTGGCCCAAAAAAAGGTAACCTTTCATTTTGTAATCGGATTGTATAGCACCGAAAGGGCTAAAGGATAACTACCCAGCCCCTAAGATAAGGACGTTCCTTTATGGGGGTTTACGAAAATTCACGACCCTAATATAAACCCCCAAAGAGTAGGCCCCCCAATAAGGCACACCTAATTTTGGAAACAGGGTGGATCCCCCCGGGTAACCCAACGTTGCCCAGTCTAGGGTTTAGGGTTTAGGGTTTCGGGTTTAGGGCTTAAGGTTCAGGGTTTAGGGTTTGGGGTTTAAGGTTTATAGGTTTAGGGTTTCCGACCCCTTCCTGTCAAATTTCTTGCGAGAGTTGGGGGTGGAGGTGCATGACAACCGGAGGCGCGAAAACTCGGCCGCCAGCCTAGGCCCCCGGCCGTGGATGCACGCCTGGGAGATGAGGTCCCCCTTGCTCGCTTTCGGAAAGAGGTAGCCTGCCACGTCAGACCGCCTAAAAAAAACAAAACAACGCTTTGCAACTGCAACTGCCAATCTGTAATGATCACAAGCCCGAAGTCCTCACCCCCAAGCCCAAACACCAGTCCGACACCCGAGAACCTTCGGACTTCTGAAGCGCACCCCGCGTTTTGAATCATTTAGACCCTGTTAGTACTGCCATAGTATCTTTCGGGTTTATAGGTTGGTTACCAGACAAACCGCGCCACTGGCCTCGCTCAAGCCGCTCGGCTTTGGGATCGATCGGAACCTAGGTAGCCCCAGGCTGAACAAAGGGTACCAGCCTTTTTGTTTAGGGTCTAGGGTTTAGTTCAGAATTCGAAACCTGAACTCTAAACCTAAGAAAGTGTGAAAGGGCGCCACTGCACTTCCCAGGAGCCTTTGCGCGCCAGAGAGCGTAGATCCTGCGCCAAGCCAGTGATGCGGGACTTTGTTGCACTCAAGGTTTAGGGCTTTGTTGGAAATTGTGCGGCTGGGCTCGGGCTTTTGGAGTTTTGGGCTGGGCTTAGGGTTTGAGATACACGAGGGGCCAAACCCTCCTCAATCCTAAACCCAAGTAGGAGCTGCACCAGGGCAGGGTAAGGGATCAAAAATGTATTTGGGATCAAAATATAATTTATTTCGAGGCATATCTGGAATCAAAACAGTTGCTGAACGTTTCCAAGGCTTGTTGCAAGCGGAGCGGAGGCTAGGGGAGAGGACTTGTGACAGAAATGTGATCCCGACAACTACGAGGACGAAATATGCTATACTGTTCGGGACCTGTAAATGCGTTCGCAAGCGTTGAACACCGAAAAGGTACAGCATTTATGCGGGAAATACGGTAAACAGCAGCATTTCTGAGTTTGCAGAGGCTGCAAAGATTGTAAACAGCAGCATTTCTGCGCTTTCAGAGGCTGGCATACGGCAAAAAATTAGCAGCATTTCAGAGTTTCCAGGGTCTACAAATCAATGCTGGCATCAAAGGTTTCGAAATGGCGCATATACTCTGAAGCAGGCCAGCACGATTCCAAAAAAGAGCGGGGGGGCGGGGGTGGGTTGCGGGTCTCAAGCTATTTCTGTGGATAGCATGATAATGAAAGGCCTTTCGATGGCACGATGTACTCTGCAGTAAGCTTGCAGGGCCCTTCTCCAAACACGGCGCTCGTACGCCGGCTTGAAAGTCATATGGGTTTTCCAAGCAACTCCTTTCAAAGGTGGTCTGTACCCTAAGAGCAAGGCATTTAACGTGTGACCTGGCTGAATTGTGAGGTCCCCTATAAAGACAAGTTCTGCGGCTTAAAGAGGCTCTTGGGGTACTGTTGCGTCCCCTAAAGACAAGCTTGTCTGCCCGGGATTGCTTCTGGCTGTCTCCGTTTTCTTGCCTCTTGGCTTTGAAGGCAGACCTTGGAGTGTCTTCGTTTGTGGCCTTTTGGCTTTGGCTTTAGGGGGCAACACATCAGGATGGGCGAAAAGCAGGACCCGGGCTAGTCACAGGCCAAGACGATTCCGAAGTTCGACGAAGGCCGGGGGGGGGGACGAAGGTTCGACGAAGGCCGGGAGGTTCGACGAAGGCCGACGCAAGAGAAGACGAAGCCCGAGGGGTTCGACAAGCGAAGGCCGGCGGTTCGACGAAGAGTGCATTTGCCGGAAGGGAAGCGGGAAGGGGGTTCGACGAAGGGCAGGGTCTCGGCGAAGGCCCGGGTTCGACGGCTAGGCTGTGGACAAGCACTTTTATGTCTCAGGGGCCCGAGTTTTGTCATCCGGGAGCCTGTCTGCGAAGCAGGCGGGCGTGCAAAGCCAAGATCCGCAAGCCACTCTGCCCTCTGCGTGGGGAGCCTGCGCACGCACCCATAAACGCTCATCGCCCAGGCCCAGGTGGGCCGCAACATGGGGCCTCTCAACTCTTGGACAGCCGAGTCCGGCATGCCGAAAGGGAGGCACCCCACCCAAACCACGACCACAGCAGCGCAGCGCGTGGAGAAGCGTATAGGGCGCAGGCAGATTCCGCGGCGGACGTCGCGCTGGCCTGGACATCTACCGCAGTGTCCGCTAGACTTATGATAATGAATTCCTATATAAAATAAGACAGATATGGCCCCAAGTTCAACGAAAAAACTCAAAATCGAAAAAAACGGAATAAAATCAAAATTGAGATCAAAAAATAGGCGCCGAAAACAGGTCAAAAACAAAATTAAAACTAAATAGGAAATACATCAAATAAAAATCAAACGAAAATCAAAAAATCGAATAAAACTCAAATAGAAACCTATTTAAAATCAAATAAAAATCATATAAAAACTGACAAAATGCAATTGAAAATCAACCAGAAAACAAGGTGGGAAAATAACAACAAAACATACAATAAGGGAGGCTGGCACGCCCGCGGCCCGCGGCCCGGACAACGAGTAAAGCAACTAAAGAGAACTACGCAATTCAACATAGGCTGGAATTCCTGCAGGCCCGGAAATTCCCCCCCCGCCCCCCCCAACTCCCCCGCAGATTGCAGGCTACAGCTTTTCGGGGTTTTTTGCGTTGCTTTTTGGATGTTTTGCATTTTCCGCACCCCGCGAGAATCTCCAGCCTACTTGTGTGTTTTTCTCATATTTTTCTCCGCGAGTTTTCCGGCACTCCCAGGAACTCAAGCCTACTTAATTCTTCCGATTTTTTCGATTTTGTTTGATGTTTTGTTTTTTTCGAAACGCTAAACAGGGCATCTGCAAGTCTCTGCGGTGCCTGGTCTTCCTCTGCATCCTTCCTCCACGCCCTCCTCGTCTTGCTCACCCAGACTCGCCCACTGCCTCCTCTTCCTCCTCCTCCTCCTCCCCCTCCTCCCCCCCTCCCCTTCCCCTCCTCTTCGTCCGACAAAAGCATGAAAAATCTCATGTCTTTGCGCGTAGACATGGCCTCTCCCAAGCATAGTCCGGGACGGGGCTTTCCATCTGCGAGAGGCAGGCTTTTACAAGTGCGACATGGACATGGCCCCGGCTCTGGCGGCGTTTATGCACACGCAGTAAAACCCCTGCGGGCACAGTGGGGAAGACGGCACGCAAGGATGCGAAGTCCAAGGAGGCAAGTCCCTCCAAACCAAGCTGCTGCCAAGACAAAAAGGCAGGAAGCTGGCTGCGTCGCAGCTTTGCAGCTGCAGCAGAGACTTGAGGGCGCGATCCACCGGCGTGGACCATGTGCTACTGTGACTGGCATAGCCGGCGCGGCATTGCCAGCCGGCACAGCCTCCGGACCAGGTTGTGTCATGTCCACGTCGGCCATGTGTTCCGCAGGCTCTGAGCTTCTCTGCGGGATGGCAGGATGGCTTGCGTCAGAGAGATGCGCTTCAGCTCCTCAAAGGCCACATGTGCATGTTCACAAGAGTTCGGGGTTCTACATAGTGATCCACGGGGCTGAGGACGACAGCTATGATGCGCCAACAAAAGTCTAAAGATTCTGGAACTCCGCCATACCCAGCTTGGAAAGCTTGCTGCGGCACACCTTGCAGGCATAGTCCCCTCGTTGTAGGCGTCGTCGGCGCACTGGGTTTTGTGATGCAAATTCAAGCACATGTGCGGCGATTAGCACGACATGGCAAGTGCATGTTTACACGACACGGCCACGGAACTCGGACCGCTGAGGCCGGAGAGGTTCGCCGCACCTGGTGCTTCCTTCTTTCCTCGTTTCGCTTCGCTTCGCTTCCTTCTTGGCGTCGCTTCGCTTCCTTCCTTCCTTCCTTCGCTTCGCTTCGCTTCGCTTCGCTTCGCTTCGCTTCGCTTCGCTTCGCTTCGCTTCGCTTCGCTTCGCTTCGCTTCCTTCCTGCCTCCCTTTCCTTTCCTTTCCTTTCCTTTCCTTTCCTTTCCTATCCTCTTCTTTCCTTTCCTCCTTCCCTCCCTCCCTCGGAAGAACAGTAGAACTAATTCTTGATCCTAACTTTTGTTTGATCCTAAATATGTTTTTGATGCACATGCCGGGTTTAGGGTTTAGGGCTACAAACCCACCAAACCTCCTGACCCAACCGCAAGCCCTACACCCCAAAGCCCTAAACCCCATACATTTTTTGGGATTAGGGTTGATAATCTCCCCCTAAACCCTAAACCCTAAGCCCTAAACCCTAAACCCTAAACCCTAAACCCTAAACCCCCTCCTTTCGGGATGGTTCCGCAGCACTTCTCCAATCTCGGGCCGGAGGTTCATGTTGCCGATCATCTGCCCACCGAGGGCCAAAGGACTCTCAGCCAAGGCCAAGCCTTTAGGGTTTAGGGTTTAGGGTTTAGGGTTTAGGGTTTAGGGTTTAGGGTTTAGGGTTTAGGGTTTAGGGTTTAGGGTTTAGGGTTTAGGGTTTAGGGTTTAGAAATTGGTGTTTAGGGTTTAGGGTTTAGGGCTAGGGTTGAGGGTTTTTCGGGTTTAGGGTCCAGAGTTTGGGGGTTTAGTGCAATATCTTATGGCAGGGGCTGTTTAGGACTTGAGGGTAAAGGAGGTTGTGTTGTGGCGCTTGGGGGCTTTAAAGAGTGTAGGGGTTTGCGGTCAAGGGGCTTAGGGGGTTCAAAAGGAGTTTAGGGTTTAGGGTTTAGGGTTTAGGGTTTAGGGTTTAGGGTTTCGCAGGGTATAGGTTGTAGGGTTTAGAGTTTAGGGTTTAAGGGGTTTATAGGAACTGAGTAGGGTTTAGGGGCTACAGGGTTGGGCCCAGACTTGCTCTATCGAGCGCTCATCGCGATGCTTGGTGCCATGCTTTCAATCAAAGAGATTTTCAGGCCCCCTAAACCCTAAACCCCAAACCCTTGAAGATGTCGCAAAACACGAGATGCCACGACCTTGCTCAGTTCTGAGCTGATGTGTGATCTGTGTGTGTGTGTGTGCCATTGTTCTATCGGAAGCCTACCACCAAGGGAGATTGACGAACTGTCAGCTCTCCCAAACCGGGAAAGCAACGAGGACATCAAACCCGAGTACCCTGCACCCTAGACCCTAAACCCGAAATCCCAAACAATAACCCTAAACCCTAAACCCTAAACCCGAAATCCCAAACAATAACCCTAAACCAGCTACCAGTTCCTCAGGGCCTTACAGTTTCAGGAGCCAAGGGTTCTTAGGACCTTATGGCCTTAGTTAAGGGCTTTAGGCATTCAAGGCTTCAGGCTCGAGACCCTAAACCCTAGACCCTAAACCCTAAACCCTAAACCCTAAACCAAATCCCGAGGCCCGAATTCCTTCACTTCCCCCCCCCCCGTTTCGCCTGTAGAACTCTGGCGGCCGGTGTCGGCACCCTCCCACAGCAGGCTCAAGGAGACCTGACTCAGAGCTTCAGGGTTTTGGGTTTAGGGTTTAGAAATTTGGTGTTTAGGGTTTAGGGTTTAGGGTTTCCCTCCCGCAGCAGGCGCAGGCAGACCTGACTCAGAGCGCTTCGCGCGATGAGCTCAGGGTTCAGGGCTTTGTATCATGATCATTTTTCACTCTATATATATATATATATATGTTTTCACATAAGTATATATATATATATATCAAAATTACCATCATTAGTATATGTGTACAATAATACATCATCGCTGCCGGCGCTTCAGCCAACAACCAGAACAATGCTAGAATCCGTACAGGGAAGAACGCTTGCGGGTATGTTCTACCATGCACGTACAACTAGACCCAGGAGTAACCTAGGAATGCACAGGGTGTCCTTTTTGTCTTAAAGGGGCTTATGAGGGAACTGGGAACCCAAACCCTAAAGAAAGGGGATAAGGGCCTACTCTGGATCCTATTTTAGGGTTTAGGGTTTAGGGTTAGACAAAGAGCAGCTGAGTGGCACGGTGCTTTTGCCCGTTGCTGTCCCCTGGCAGCGCGGTCGCGCTGAGGACATCCGCCACGAGCACCCACTCGCTCTGAGAACTTGGGCCAACTGTCCAAAGGCCTGGCAGTTCGATGGTACGCAAGCTAGGATGGCCCTTAAGCCGGCTAAATAATTTGGAATCCCAAGCCCCAAACCCTAAACCCTAAACCCTAAACCCTGAACCCTAAACCCTAAACCCTAAACCCCTTGAACATGCTCCTTCTTGAGCGCAAAAAGGGAAACGTGACATGTCACAAGGGCCTTCCTAGCAAAAGTTGGTGTGTGGGGCTGGCCTTGGGCGCTCACAGCAAGCCACTTTACACAACACTTTTAGGGTATAGGGTTTAGGGTTTAGGATGGGTTTAGGGTTTCCGGTTTATTAGGGTTTAGGCTGAACATGTCATGGAAAGGAGGAGCACAATGATGCTGTGTTGAGCTGATTGGCCCCAAGACTAGCATGCAAATGGGCTGGGCCTGAACATGGCTGGACGTAGATGGAGGCTGGCGCATCAACCGGTCCGGCTGTTCCTGGTCGAAGGTCTGCTGGAATTTGGCTTGAGTCTTCGGATTCTAGACCCAGGAGAAGCCTAGGAATTAAAAAGGGTACCCCTTTTGTTTACAGGGGCTAAGGGAACCGAGAGCGCCCCCAACAGATCGAGAGCGACCCCCCACCAAGACCCTCTCGGCAGCCAGACGGAGCGCTTGACAAACAAAAACACTTCACTACTCTCACCCCACCAAACCCTAAACCCTAAACCCTAAACCCTAAACCCTAAACCCTAAACCCTAAACCCTAAACCCTAAACCCTAAACCCTAAACCCTACAGAAATGAATAGACATGATTCCCCCACCCCAAAACAAGGTCAGCAGATCAACCCCCACACCCCCCCACCCCGCCATCAACGGGAAAACAGCCTGCACCCTAAACCCTACACCCTAAACCCTAAGCACTCAAATAAATCTAAAAAACCCCAAGTTCCGGAAGCCCTGAACCCCACAGCCCATGAACCCCAGAACCCTAAAATCCTGAACCGTGAACTAAACCCTAAACCCTAAACCCTAAACCCTAAACCCTCCAAACCCTCCAAACCCTCCAAACCCTCCCTTAACCCTCAACCCCGCCCCTGAACTCCCTAAACTCCTTGGGCCCTGAACCCTAGACCCCAAACACTGGGGGCCCCGGAGCTTCAACCCTAAAGCCTCCGAAGCCCTAAAACCCTAGAAGGGTTTGGGGTTTAGGGTTTCGGGTTTCGAGTTTAGGGCTGAAACTGGCTAACCTTAAACCTTAAAAACTCAAACCCCAAACCCTGAACCCGAAACCCGAAAGCCGAAACCCTAAACCCGAAACCCGAACCGAGTGTCGGCCCTGTTGGAGCGGCCGCCACTCGGCTCGCACCTGGAGCCTGTCAGCAGGGTTTAGGGTTTAGGGTTTAGGGTTTAGGGTTTAGGGTTTAGGGTTTAGGGTTTAGGGCTACTTGTTGCTGGGCCTTTGGGGTCGCCGGGGCTTCGGTTCCGAGATTTCCTTTCCTAGCTGGAGGCGTTGAGGGGTTTGGATAGGGAGATGTTGAATCAGCTTTGGTTGGGGGGGTTGTGTTGCAGGGGTTTAGGGTTTACGGTTTAGGGTTTAGGGTTTAGGGTTTAGGGGTGTGGGTTCGCTCTAGGCTTGGGATTTAGGGTAGGTGTAGGGATCGGGTGGGGTGGACGGATGAACCCACGAACCCTTTCAAAATTCGATGCGATGTAAACCGAAACTACATGATGTGTGAGCACATGTGTGTATATTATATATATATATATATAATTATATGTATTTGTTTGTATTTGGATATGTGTATATATATATATATGTAAATAGGCATGTAAATCTGTCTATTTGTTGCACGTGAAGAAATCCACATTCACCACATACCCTAAGCCCTAACCCTAAACCCGAAACCCTAAACCCCCAAACCCCAAACCCTAAACCCCAAACCCTAAACCCCCAAACCCTAAACCCTAAACCCTAAACCCCAAACCCTAAACCCTAAACCCCAAACCCTAAACCCTAAACCCTAAATCCTAAACCCTAAACTACCAGCTCTAAGCTGCTGCCATGTGACTGCCCTGCCGGTATCAGCTTCCCTGGGCCGGTGACCAGCCGAATCCAGGCGCCCGGCAGCTGGTTCTGGCAAGGGTTTAGGGTTTAGGGTTTAGGGTTTAGGGTTTAGGGTTTAGGGTTTAGGGTTTAGGGTTTAGGGTTTAGGGTTTAGGGTTTAGGGTTTAGGGTTTAGGGCTTCTGGGCACTTTGGGGGCAGCTTTCGGCTTCAGGGCTAGGGTTTGAGGCAAGGGTGTCCGTAAACCCCTGAACCCGAACGCCCAAAACCGAAAATATGCAGGACATGTCTTCAAGACACAAGAAAGGCTCAACTCAAGAGGTGGCTCTCTTCCTCTTGCTAGCCCAGTAACCATATCATAATAAGGGCACCCTTTTTTGGGGTTGGCTATTTTTTACAAGGGAACCTGTAGCCAAACAAAAAAGGGCAAAGGGTACCGCTGGGCTACCAAGTCCTGGTGCAATGAAGACCAGCCCCGCTCCTCTGTGCGTTGGCCTTCCAGCAGCGCAGCCAGTTTGGATCCCCCGCAGCCCAAGACGGTGGCCCTGGCGTGGTCGTGTAGCGGTAGCGGCAGTGGTAGGGCTTCTAGTGGTGGTAGACCATAGCCGTAGCAAATAAGCGCAAGGATTGCTGATCGTAGCAGCAGTAGGAGTCGCAGTAGTGCAGTAGGAGCAGGAGCAGTAGCAAAAGTGCCAAGCAATCTGGCCAGTGCCCTGCGGATGAAGTCTTAGTCTTAGTGTTGTCGTTGTCCTGCTCACTTTGGTGGCTGCGGTTGAGATTGTGCCTGAGCTCGGAGAATCTGGTACATACAATTCACTACTACAATTACGACTATATTTTGGCCGCAGCGAGTGCAAAATGCACCTGATGTGGACGAGATGCTTCCATTTGAAGGTGCCCGTGTCGCTGTCGTGGACTGCAAACTCGACTTCCTGCCAAAAGGTTTAGGGTTTAGGGTTTATAGGGTTCATAGGGTTTATAGGGTATATAGGGTTTATAGGGTTTATAGGGTTTATAGGGTTTAAGGTTTAGGGCACCATCGGCTGGCAAACATGAGCATGCGGGCAGCTCGTCTACGAGGACCACAGACGGGACGGGACCCCAAACCCGAAACCCTAAACCCTAAACCCTAAACCCGAAACCAACGTCCTGGCGTTTGATGTCATCCACGACGAAGTCGAAGCAGTTGCCGTGCTCCCATTTCGGAGAAAGGCCTCGTATCCAACCCCTGACAACCACATCTAACAAGTGGGGTTTAGGGTTTAGGGTTTAGGGTTTAGGGTTTAGGGTTTAGGGTTTAGGTAATTCAGGTCATATACCCTATACCACTGTAGTTCCTATTCAAGGTATTATGAACCATCAACTCATGGCTTGGCACTCCGGGGACTCTCCTGGGGATACTCGGGCTGGGGCGGGGATTGTTGCGATGGGCGAGGACCGGGCGAGGAGAAGAGTTTGGGTTGGGATGTTCCCCTTATACCAACAGCCCTAAATCGGGACTATCAAATCAAGGGGGTACCATAATCCCGAGTAAATTAAGGACTGTTACGTTAACATGCAACAACCCCACTCCGGGTTGTAGGGAACTAAACCCCTGCAGTTCGATACGCCTGCAACTCCTACATATTGATTAGGGTTTAGGGTTTCGGGTTTAGGGTTCAGGGTTCAGGGTTCAGGGATTAGGGTTTAGGGTTTAGGGTTTAGGGCTTCGGGCTTTTGGCCCCTGAGCCACAAAGATCGCCCCGGTCCCCAGCAACCTAGGGAAGTAAGCCTAAACCCTAAAACCCTGCAGCCGCAAGCCCCCCTGGGTTTAGGGTTCAGGGTTAGGGTTTAGGGTTTAGGGTTTCGGGTTTCGGGTTTCGGGTTTAGGGTTTAGGGTTTAGGGTTTATTGTTTAGGGTTTAGGGTTTAGGGTAAAACCCTTAAAAACCCTTGCAACCTGAAGCCTAAACCCCTAAAATCTTGAACCCCGAAACCCTGATGCCCTAAAAACCCCCAAACCCTCTAAACCCTAAAACCCTCAAGCCAGAAAATCCTAAAACCCCAAAACCCAAAACCCCCAAAACTCCAAGAAACCCAAAAACCCTAAAGCCCTAAAGCCGCAAACCCTCGAACCCTCGAACCCTCGAACCCTCGAACCCTCGAACCCTTGAACCCTAAACCCTAAACCCTAAATAAACCCTAAACCCTAAACCCTAAACCCTAAACCCTAAACCCTAAATAAACCCTAAATCCAAGTCCACGGCTTCCATTCACCACTTCTGTCCTGGGCTTCGGGTTTATAGGGCTCAGGGTTTTTAGGGGTTAGGGTTTAGGGTTTAGGGTTTAGGGTTTAGGGTTTAGGGTTTAGGGTTTAGGGTTTAGGGTTTAGGGTTTTCAAAGGGGTTTATCGGGTTTTTATAGGGCCGAAAAAGGCTTATACTAATAAGGGCTTGGGATGAAGTGCAGGGATTGAAGGTTATGATCCCGATGGAGGAGGAACATCCCAACCCTAAACCCTAAACCCTAAACCCTAAACCCTAAACCCTAAACCCTAAACCCTAAACCCTAAACCCTAAACCCCCAACCTATGATCGCCTCAGGGGCTTGGGGAGTCTAGGGCTTTTTTAGGGGTTTAGGGTTTTAAGGCATGAGGGTTTGGGGCAAGACGTAGCCCCTCAACCGGACCCCATGGAAAAAAAAAAAAAAAACAAACAAACAACAACGTGCCAACAAAGGCAGCAATCATTGCCCAAAGCCCGCCCCAACTGCTCACAAAGATGCACTAAGAACCCTCCCCAAGCAGCCTGCAGCCTAAACCCTAAACCCCTAAACCCTAAACTCTAAACCCTAAACCCTAAACTCTAAACCCTAAACCCTAAACCCTAAGCTCGCCAGAAGCGGGACCTTTCTAAGGACCCATTCTGCAACTCAAGGTTTCGGATCTGAGCTTGAGGGTTTATGTGGGTCACTAGAACCCTAAAGCTCTAAATCTCTTAGGGAGGTTGCCCAACCCCTGAACACAAAACCCTAAACCCTGAGCCCAGAACCCTAAACCCTAAACCCTAAACCCTACACCCTCCACCCAGCGTCCGCTGAACTTGCGCGCCAATGGCCACCTCCCCGACCGAGCGTCACAAGACTCGGGATGTTGGGGCTTAGGGATTAGGGTTTAGGGTTTAAGGAAATAGGAGTTAGGGATGCCCCCTTATATACTAACCGTCCTTAATAGGGATGATAGCACCCGCTAGTATAATGCCCATTAAGGACTGCTAGTAGAACGGGGACCATCCCGGGAAGTGGTGTTTAGGGTTGAGGGTTTGGGGTCTGTCATTACCAGTATTCGCACAAGGACACCCAATATTTCTGAATGTATATATATATATATATACACTCACAAGCAATGAGAAGGAACCCTAGATACACTACTCATCAACAACAGTCCTATACACCCTGCTTCATAAAGGGCTCAGGACGTTTAGGATGTTTGGTTAATACAAGGCATCAATCTCAATGTATCCTGTTCAGTATACAGCCAGTATAATCAGTGTTCAAATTCTCCTTATGACCCTAATCATAAAACTAACATAATTTCTGGAGCTAATATCACGAATAGAAAGAATCGAATTGTATAAACGATATAACTGAATAACTGGTACAAATCATACACTTCGTATATCTAAGATAGATACCCCAATTACTGCAACATATGACAATATGTTCACGATATTAGGTTCACTATGTTCAGTATAGTTACTACATTTTGTAATGCAATGTATCCTTATGGCCCTAGTGTTCATATTTTCCATTATCTTCATTATGTTCACTATTCACGAATTTGATACATTGCATGAGATTCTTTATCTTCATTTTTAGATGTAATGGTTATATAAGAAGGCTTCACGATATTTTGTATCATGTGAGACCTAAAAGGTCCATCAAACATTTGCTTTCGTGCCACACAACAAGAAGGTCGCCGATTTTTCGTTATGCTATACATGACATACAGTTCAGGAACAACATCTGAAATCTGACATAAAAAAAGCCCTGGTTAGTTTTGACGTGGCTTTAATAGCACAGCCCATGACAACAGAGTGTAGTTTTACACTGCACACCTATATGTATATATGTGTATGTACATATACACAAGCGCATATTTGGTTTCCCCCCCCTCGTCCCCTCCGTTCCACCTCCGAACGACGCACCGTGCATAGCCTTCTTTTCACATACAAGTTCAAACCCTACCCCCCCCCCCCCCCCCCCCCCCCCCCAATTGCAACCCTAAACCCTAAACCCCAAACCCTATAGACCCTAAACCTAAACCCTAAACCCTGGACCCAATTTAAGGCATATGCCCTCGTTGACCCTGGCCTCCACAAAGGGATGGACGTCGGGGCCCTCGGGAACGCCACGGGAGCCAAGAAAGGGCCGCAGCACATTGTGCCTGAAGGCGAGGGTCCAGAGTTTAGGGTTTAGGGTTTAGGGTTTAGGGTTTAGGGTTAGCGTTCAGGGTTTAGGGTGCAGGCCTTGCAGAGAGAGAGAGCAGGGCTTCACCCAGCACCCAAAAAACAACCCAAACCCGCACAACCCTAAGCTAGCAAACCTTGAACCAACTCCCTAAACCCCAACCCCAAGCCCAAAAGTCATGAGCCCCAAAACCTAACTTCCGCTCTGTTAGCCAAGCCCTAATGCCCAAACCCCCGAGTAGCCACCAAACCCAAAACAAATCCACAGCCCCAAAACCCCAAACCCTCCAAAAGCCTTAACCTCAAGCCCTTAACCCTCAAACCCTCAAACCCGAAACCCTAACCCTCTCCCCCTCCTCCGAATCCCCCCGCTTACCACCAAACCCCACGCCCCTCTCAGAGCCAAGGCACCAGTGGGAGCGCCCCGGATCTGGAAGCCCCCTAGCCTCCTCCGTAGGGTTTCAGGGCTCAGGGTTTCATCTGGCGTCTAGGGTTCAGGGTTCAGAGTTCGGGGTTCAGGGTTTTAGGGTTAGGGAGGTTGTTTTACTGGAGTTTGGGGTTTCTAGGGTTCAGTCAAGGCTCAGAGGTTTTGGTCTAGGTCCGCAAACACTTTGGGTAAGGATCTAAAGTTAGGGGAGGCCTCAGCTGAATGTACCTACAGCAACATGCGCGGAGCCACCTGAGGTGCCCTGGCAGGTTTGAAACTTTTGGCTTTGAGTTTACGACTAGGGCTCTTGAGATAGACTGCACCGACTGGGGTGTGAACACATCAGCTGACTGTTCATTTTCGCACTCATGGATGCACTCTCTCTCTGTCTCTCTCTCGCTCTCTCTCTCTCTCTCTCTCTCGCTCTCTCTCTCTCTCTCTCTCTCTCTCTCCTCTCACACGCACACACCCCACCCTAAACCCTAAACCCTAAACCCTAAACCCTAAACCCTAAACCCTAAACCCTAAACCCTAAACCCTAAACCCTAAACCAAGGCTCCACCACCACCAGCCGCACGACGCCCTGGGGAGTTGGTGTCCGCAGGTCGACTTCGCTGATGGCGTCGGCGATGGGAATCTCGGGCTTCCCCCAAGCCCTAAACCCTAAAACCCTAAACCCTAAACCTTAAACCCCTAAACCTTAAACCCCTAAGCCCTAAACCCCAAACCCTAAACCCCAAAGCCCTAAACTTCTAGCTGATTTGAGGCAAGTCTCAGTCAGGCGGGGTCACAGCGGACTTCGGGAGGGGGGGTTTAGTTAGGGTTTAGGGTTTAGGGTTAAGGGTTTATAGGGTTTAGGGTTTAGGCTCTGGGGGCCTCCACAAACCTCTCGGATTCTAAGGTTTTTGAGGTCTGTGGGAGCTTTAGGGGATTCAAGGGATCGAGGCGATTCAGGAGCTAAGGGTTTATAAGGGTATACAAGGGTAAACCATACACCCTAAACCCTAAACCCGAAACCCTAAACCCGAACAACCCTAAAATGGTTAAAGGAGACCCAGTCGCGCAAAAGCGATTGGGCAGAACTGTCTGGCTCGCGATGACGTCGCCCAGGGCAGTTACCAACTTCTGCCTTGCTTTATGTCGAAACGGTGCTGCTTCCTACTGGTTCTGAGTACAGAACGGGGGAAATCGCTACCTTACATATCCCCAATATACAGATACATATACATATACATATGCATATACATATACATATGCATATGCATATACATATGCATATACATATACATAGACATAGACGAATACAAATCATATATACATACATATATATATATATAGATAGATGTAGATAGATAGAGACATATATATATATATGTGCTAGGTATACCCTTTAGGGAGTTACATAAGGGTACCTCACTCCCTCATTCCCTACTAAGAACCAGTAGGTTCCAACTTCCAAAGGTTGATTCAGAATTTTGGGGGGGTCCAGGACTCTAGAGCTTTGACTTTTTTGTAGGGGTTTTCGAGCTTTAGGGGTGTAGGGGTTGGGGAAAGAGAGACAAAGAGGCTAACAAAAAAGGACACAGTACAGCGGGTCTTCAGCCGTATAGGTGCCAGCTTGCAGTGATTCTTACGTACCCTTAACCGTTTCATTTAGCCTAAACGCGAAGCCCTAAACCCTAAACCCTGCTCCGTTGAACTCGCCCCAAACTATCGAGTCGGCTAAGAGCAACCAGGGATGACTTTCTAGGTTGGGGTTTAGGGTTTAGGGTTTAGGGTTTAGGGTTTAGGGTTTAGGGTTTAGGGTTTAGGGTGTAGGGTGTAGGAGTGTATGTTTGCCACCTCAGCTCTCGGAGCCTGAACAACCCTCTTTCGGCAAGAGGCTAAGTCTCCGCATCCCGACAGGAACCTAGGAACAAACAAAGTGCCCTTTCAGTTGCATCTTGGGGTCCGCAAGGCAACCTGGCCCCCCTCCAAAAGAAAGGTGAGTGAAGGCCCTCCCTTCACCACCCCTAAACCCCCTAAACTCCCCTAAGCCCCCGTAAAGCCCCTAAAACCCCCAAAACCCCCCTAAACCCCTGAACCTTTGAACCCCAATGCCCCAAAACAAAACCCTAAGCCCCCCCCCCCCCCCATAACCCCATAACCTTCCCCGGGGGCTGAGTGGTCTAGGGTTCCAGGCACGATGTCTGCTTATACCACCCTCGTAGCGGCCCTAGGAATAGGGGTTTTTGCGAATAGGTTCCAAGGACACCAGATAAGAGGACGAATTATGAGCCCCGAAAAACCCTAAACCCTAAACCCTGAACCCTGAACCCTAAACCCTAGTTTAGGACGGTTCGAACCCTAAACCCTAAACCCTAAACCCTAAACCCTAAACCCTAAACCCTAAACCCTAATCTCAGCACTGGCTGCTTGATGAACTCGAAGTTGGCGTTCAGGCCCAGGACTTCCGTCTGGACCACCAGGTCCTCGGCCGGGAGCTGAGACGTTCGGGCCCTCTGCGTTCGAGGTTCAGGGTACGGATTCACCTGTTTAGGGTTTAGGGTTTAGGGTTTAGGGTTTAGGGTTTAGGGTTTAGGGTTTAGGTTTTAGTGTTTAGGGTTTAGGGTGTCAGGTCTTGGAGGGTTCTAGGAGCTTCCGGCCGGGACCCCTTCAGAGGCCCTGTTTAACGACAGATTCCTGATAGAAGGGACCTGAAACCGTAGATCCGAAACTGTACAACTTCCTAATTCATTTCGAGCCGTTTTTCCTGAACCCTATAATCTAGAACTCCAGAGACCCTATACCCATATCTCGAGAAGTCCCCCGCTCCCCCCCTCGCCCCACGTGTAGGGTGTATGTGCGAATGCACATGCGAGGCGAGCGGGCACACTTCGTGCCTTTAAAATCAATTGAAGGGCCTCGCTGTCCCTTTCAAATTCATAACAACCTCATTAAAATCATGTGAATTACCGGGACCGTTTCAAGAGAGACAATTCCAGTTTCGAGCGTTCGGGGAGGGGAGGGAGGAACACACGAAAGCAGGTCCCGCATCATACCCCGAAAAACGCAAACCGCAGCTCACCATTACAAAAGGCCCCTTGCGGATGCTTGCAGACTGATTCTGGCCTACCTTGCGGACCAAGCGAACCCGAAAATAGGGATCATAATATATCCTGAGCGACGCAAATCCCCACTGGGGCTAAGCCCGTTTTGGGGTTCATCTGGTCCCCTAGGTAGATAAGTGTTGGCGTGTCTCGAGTTTGAAGTAAGCTGAAAGACGTTGAGGGGCGAAGTGGTGATGTACAGCGTTTGTCGATGGACATTAGGCAGTCACATTAGAATGGTTCGGCCTTCTGGACGTTTACAGCTGTAAAGCTTCGGATGCTGCAACCTCATCTCACACAAAAGCTTCTCGCCAGGGTGCGATCTTTGGGCGGTTGGAGAAGTAGATCCGCACCCCGCTAAACCAGGGAGGGTGCTTCTGAAGCCTCACCAGCTCAATCACGATCTCGCCCGTGACTTGCAGTTGTGTGAGCACCTGGTAGAAAAAAAACAACCACAACCCTAAAGCCTGCCCAAAACGCCTAGAAAAGCCTTAAACCCTTAAACCCTTAAACCCTGAACCCTACAATAAACCCTAAACGCTGCACAGCTGGGAGGCCTCATGGCCATCAAGCAAAGCAAGTCTCAAAAAGGCTAAACCCTAAACCCTAAACCCTAAATCCTAAACTTGGTCTGCAGAACCGAGCCACTAAACTACCAACAGTACAAGAGATGTCGACGTGGCAGTCGCCGACGTAGTTCAGCTGCGCATCCAGGCGGATGGTTGTAGACTCCTCCACTGGGTCCTGCTCACAATCTGTTGAGACACTTGTATAACATATTATGCCTACACCCAAAACCCAAAACCCGAAACCTAAATCCTAAACCCTAAACCCTAAACCCTACCCAACTTCGGGCCTCGCAGAACTTGCTGGCCTGGATGCTCTGAAGCTCTGCAGGCTTCGTACCCAGGGTGCACTTCTCCTCTGCTGAACTGATTGAACTAAACGTTTAGGGCTTAGGGTTTAGGGTTTAGGGTTTAGAGTTTAAGGTTTAGGGTTTCGGGGTTTGGGGCTTTGGTTTGTTTCGGGTTTTGCGGATTCGCCCGCAGAACCCTTGGGGACGAAATGAACCCCAAAATTGGGATCCTTTACCCTGCTACGACGATAATCCCCATTCTGGTATGCAGACCATAAACCCATAAAACCTTTTAGGGTTCATTTGGTCCCAAGGAATGGATGCAAGATCGACCCGACCCTCAAAAAAGAGGAATATTACCCAAAAGCAACCGAGGAAGAAGAAGTGCACCCTTTTTGGTTTAAAGGGGCTTAGAAGCGAACCTGGTAATCCCTGGAAAAGGGAATAGGGGCCTACTCTTGGTCCTAGATAGTGCAGACAAGGGGCACCGAAGCAGATGGTGATGCCTGTCAAGAAGGGCGTCAAGAGCTCCATGTCCACCGTATAAACCGGAATCCTAAACCCTAAACCCTAAACCCTATACCCTCTTGCATTCTTACACCTGCGGAAACTCCACCTTATCGTCTCCAAGGACTCTTGACCTCCTCGGTTTAGGGTTTTAGGGTTTTCGGGGGGTGAGGGTTTTGGGTTTACGGTTTAGACAACAACCCAACACCCCGACATGTCTGTTTGTGGGCATCCCTCGCGTGAAGACCGGCGGCGCTTTGGTCTTGCGCGGCGTTGAAACCTTCACTTAAACCCCGGCGACGAAACCCGAAACAACTCTACAAACAGAATCCGTTTGTGGATTTGGTTTTGCGCGGCTTGCGAATCTCTGTTATTCACTCTATAAAAACTATAAATATACACATTCTTGAACTTTAACATTAATACACGTATAAACTATTTTATAATGCATAAACATCAAAGAAGACATGAAGTGGTCTTATACACAGCATCTAACACAAGAAGCAGACTACATGATGAAGTTAGAGACGAATCAGCCGGGACAGAGACATTTTTAATGGACACGCAAGGACTTAAACTAGCGTATGGCTTTCCTGACGGGATATATCAAAAAGGCTCTATTTTATACATTGCTCGGACTAAAAGCGGTAGAGATGTTTATGATGATTTAAAACTACCCGAATATAAGACGCAACAGACTGAGCATTGTAAAGATGTTGATATGTTCATTCGAGACGGTTTTGCTGAAATAGATGTTAAAAAACACTGACTGGAATTACTGATATTTTCAGTCATAGCTTAGGTCCAGGTTCAGCAGTGGGACAAAAAACAATCAATGATTATGGGAACGTATTCAGACGTCGTAGTTTTGGCTCTCCTTTTGTATCAGGACAACGACCAGAAGACACGGGGACAAATTGAAGAACACAAACAGCAGGAGACCCTGTTAGTATGCTTGATAAAGGGAGTATAACATTGAATAAACCAACATTAGACCCTCTACAAAATCACTCTTATGAAGATATAGGCAATGTAGGAAATCTACCTGTAACCGAAGAAGAGTTTCTACCACAGTTTGATTAAATACTCTAAATTATAAATCATGAGAAAGCAACTACGTACGAACAAATGGAGAAACTGAAAAAAGAAATAACATTTAAACAAAATGCTTACGAAGAGATAAGAAGGTTCGTTGAGAATAATGAAGTAGATGAAGCAGTGGCGGTGAACGGTAAAAAGAAGAAGAACACTAGTAATGACAATTCATATAATTTTGAACTATTTGATTAAATATAAGTGCAAAGTATATTTAAAAATATCTCTGCTATTTATATATATATATAATTAAAAACTTTTCGTCCCGAAGATATCCTCATTGATAATTTAAGTTTTGAGTTATACCAAGGTAGTTCTCATATCAATTGTCAAGGGTTTAAGAAAATGGCTGTTGGGTATGAACCATTGCGTGGCCTCTTCTCACAATTTAAATCTTCGCCGTTTATATTTGTATAATAATATATATTTATTGGAAACTTAACAGTTGAATGAATTAGTGACTAATGCTACTGATTGTATTGATTATCATCATTCAGCTCGGCAACGTAAGCTCCAGAAAATGCTGGACTAGAACTCACAGCTGCGCAACGACTCGATTCCCAAAATTTGCCAACCAGTCACGGTTGTCAAACAACGCCAGGCTCTGAGTCGAGTACTCAATGGTGGCCACAACTGGCGCGTCGAAAAGGTCAACATGGTAGGCACAAGTCCCTCCAGCGGTCGAACCAAATTCGACCAGGCAGTCGTACTTGCCTTGCACTTTTTCATGGCGACCAACCAAGAACTGCAAGCTCCGGATGTCATCAAGCTGTATGGCTGCATGTGAGTATGTATATGTTTCTGTATATGTATATGTATATGCATATGTAGAGGTATATGAAAATGTAAAGGAACATGTATATGTATATGTATATGTATATGTATATGTACATGTACATGTATATGTAAAAGTAAAGGTGTGTGTGTGTATGTGTATGTGTATGTGTATGTGCATGTGTGTATGTGTATGTGTGCATGTGTAGGCGTATATGTGTGTGAAAATACATACAAAACACACATATATATATATATGCATGTATATGTACATGCGTATGTGTATGTATTGTGTGTGCACATGTATATATAGATATATATGTATGCGTATGTATATGTATAATGTAAATGCATATGTATATGCATATGTGTATGTGTGTATGTGTGTATGTGTTTATGCGTGTATGTGTGTATGTGTGTATGTGTGTATCTGTTATGCGTGTATGTGTGTATGTGTGTATGTATGTATGTATGTATGTATGTATGTATGTGTGTATGTGTGTATGTATGTGTGTATGTGTGTATGTGTATGTGTATATGTATGTATGTCTGTATGTACGTATGCATGTGTACCTGCATGTATATATGCCTGAATGCATGCATGTGTGCATGTCTGACTATGTATGGTTATGCATGACTATGTCTAGCTGTGTGCGACTATGCATCATTATGTCTGACCATGCCTGACTACGTGTGGCAATGAATGATGATGTATGACTACAGTCCAGGCTGTGTTTCTGAACACATTGTTTCAGAATGTCAGAGGTCTGGATTTTCTAGGAGTCGGGATTTGAAGCGGCTGTCTGGCTAAGAAAATGAGTGGGCACTGACTTGTTGGAGTAACGTTCGTAGTATTTTCCTTTCGTGTCAGGCTGCAAATTCGCCCCAAAAATCAAAACTGTGGTTTTTGTCCTCCGGGCTCTCTTTCCAGGTGGAAAAACAAGCACCTTTGATTTTTTTCGAAGTAGCAGGCGCGGTTTTCTGAACGGGCTTTCCGGGCCTTATTCAAAGGAGACAAAGACAGATACTCTGTTTGTTTCCCTATTGCACGGTTCGAGGCACCCCAACCACTTTCTATCAAACTGCCTATCAAAATTAGCTCAAAAAACAACATCTGTAGGTTTCGTGCTCCGGGCTCTCTTTCCAAGTGGAAAAGCAAGCACCTTTGATTCTTTTTCGCATTGGCAGGCGCGGCGCCTGAACGGGCTTTCTGGGCCACGGTTAAAGTTAGAGGCACCCCAACCCACTTTCTATCACATTCTCTATAAAATTAGCACAAACAATCAAACACTGTGGGTTTTGCGCTCCGGGCTCTCTTTCCAAGTTCAAAAGCAAGCACCTTTGATTTTGTCCGCATTGACAGGTGCGGTTTTCTGAATGCGGCTTTCTGGGCCTTATTCTCTAAACCCTAAACCCTGAACCCTAAACCCTAAACCCTAAACCCTAAACCCTAAACCCTAAACCCTAAACCCTAAACCCTTATTCAATGGCGACACGAAGAGAGAAGTCTTTCCTTGTTTCCATACGAGGAGTGGGGAGTCTAATTAAGAGAGCAACAGAGACCCCTCAACCCTATGTAACCCCTAGACCTTACACCTCCCCCTTAGAAACACTAAAAGCCTATATAATCCCTAAACTCCAAACCGTACACACCCCCAAACCCTAAACCCTAAACCCCAAACCCTAACCCTAAACCCTGTCAGACGAGCTGCCCGTCGGCATCACGGACTGCAACGCTGGCTCGCAACTCGTCCGCATGGTCTCGTCGAACCAATCCGAGATGTATGGCCACTGCGCCGCAAGGAGGTCGTTGATGAACTCATGCCTCATCTGCAACCCTAAGCCCGAAACACGAAACCCTAGACCCTAACCTGAGCTTTAGGGCTAAGGGTTGTGGGAAGGGCTTAGCTGCGACAGAGTTATACTCTGGGGTTTAGGGTTTAGGGTTTAGGGTTTAGGGTTTTAGGGTTTAGGCTTTAGGGTTTAGCGTGTAGGGGGGCGGCTGCGTACAAGCTTTAAAGTTATAGACTTTAGCGACAGAAGCTCTTGGGCTGTGTAGGCATTTGGGGGCTTAACATAGGGGTCGGACTAATTACTAATATTCCCTTGTGGCCCCTTATACTTATACTAGAATACCCCCCCCCAAAAAAAAAAAAACATATATATATATATATATATATTTGTATAATATAAAGAAAGAAGAAAAAACCAATTTTAGCCCCTATAGTAAGCTTGAGGGCTTGCGCCGCGAAGGGCCTAAACCCTGAACCCTAAACCCTAAACCCAAAACCCTAAACTGCACCTTCAGCCGAGATGCCGGGGCCCCAGCCAACCAAATCGGGAGGCCTTTCGTTGCCGCCATTGAAAAGAAGGACTGAGCTTAAGGAACCCTGGGTTCAGAGACCCTAAACTCTAAACCCTAGGCCCTAAACCCTAAAACCCTAAACCTAAAAACGCACTCCGCGGATCGCCAATTCGCGAACGAAGAGCTGTAGGATAAAGCAATTCTTAGTTGCTCAGTTCCGAAACCCCCCCCCCAAAAAAAAAAAAATAATAAAAATAAAGAAAAAGAAAGTACTCCTTCAGTTCTTCTGACACTAAGCCCTAAACCCTAAACCCTGAACCCTAAGCCCTAAACCCGAAACCCTAAACCCTAGACTGGGCAACGTTGGGTTACCCAGGGGGGATCCACCCTGTTTCCAAAATTAGGTGTACCTTATTGGGGGGCCTACTCTTTGGGGGTTTATATTAGGGTCGTGCATTTTCGTAAACCCCCATAAAGGAACGTCCTTATCTTAGGGGCTGGGTAGTTATCCTTTAGCCCTTTCGGTGCTTAAACCCTAAACCCCAAACCCTGAACCCTAAGCCCAAAAAGTGCAAAGTGTAGAGTGTACTCATAGCCAAGCCGGGATCTCTGTGCGGTCTGTACTCTTTGTACTCCAGAGGCGTAGGCAGATATCATGTGGTCACGTCTCTGACTCAGGGCTCCGCTTGGGGGTCGCTAAGACAAGGCGGCCCCGGACATTCATAGGGTACCCGATAAGTGGCCATGATTCGGAGAACCCTAAACCCTAAACCCCAAACCCTAAACCCTAAATGTTCAATCATCCGGTGGTTTTTCAACAAATCACAGTGCACAGGCAATGCCCCCTCACGCATCCCCTAAAAAGGCCGACGTGTAACCATAAAGAACAAACGGAGCGTGCGTCACGTGTCGCACAACTGAACCGCGAGCCACTTCGTTTGTTGAGGAACCCTAAACCCTAAACCCTAAACCCCAAAACCCTAAAACCCTAAACTCTAAACCCTGAACCTTCAAATATCCCCCTGAAAGGGCCTGCTACGGTCCGTATGCCTTCGTAGCTCAGGGTAGATGATACCGAGCTTAGGGTTCATGGGGGCCTAAATATACACAGGAAACCCTAACCCCTCATCCCTATTTATTAAGGTATCTGAACCCTAACCCTAAACCCCTAAACATCCCTAAACATCCCTAACCCCCAAACCCCCAAACCCCCAAACCCCTAAACCCCTAAACCCCTAAACCCCTAAACCCCTAAACCCCTAAACCCCTAAACCCCTAAACCCCTAAACCCCTAAACCCCTAAACCCCTAAACCCCTAAACCCCTAAACCCCTAACCCCCGAAGCCCGTTTGAGGGCTCATTTCCACTCCACGGTTTGTCTCCGCCTGGGGTGCCGCGTCCGGTGCCTCCTGGAGATCGCGAGGGTTTAGGGTTTAGGGTTTAGGGTTTAGGGTTTAGGGTTTAGGGTTTAGGGTTTAGGGTTTAGGGTTTAGGGTTTAGGGTTTAGGGTTTAGGGTTTAGGGTTTAGGGTTTAGGGTTTAGGGTTTAGGGTTTAGGGTTTAGGATGTCAAAGGGATTTCGGGCCTTGGGTTTGGGGTTTTGGGGTTTAGGTTTCAGGGGTTGGGGTTTCGGGAAGTTTAGGGTTAAGGGCTTTGAGGGGTTTTGGGTTTTAAGGGGTTGGTGTTTAGGGTTTAGGGTTTAGGGTTTCTTGGGCTTTAGGGTTTTCGGGTTTAGGGTAAACCCATAGGGTTTTTGGGGTGTTGGGGTTGAGGGTTTATGGTAAAGCCATAAGGTTTAGGGCTTCAGGATTGAGGGTAAACGGTTTAGGGTAAACCCGTGGGGTTTAGGTTGTAGGGTTTTGGGGTTGAGGGTGAAGGGTTTATGGCGTTAGGGTTTTTGGGGTCCCCGCGTTAGGGTTTTAGGGCTGGAGGCTTGAGGGTTCAAACCCTACATTATCATTACATGCTTCTGAACCAGACGGTCCTACTCAGCGCGGTCTGCGAACCTCCACAGCATTCATAGTTCTCCACCTCTACACCCCTGAAGCCCTTTATGCCCATGACCCACAGAAGCCGAATCCCTAAAGCCCGAAAAGCAAACAGAATAGCACCACAACCTAAAACCCTAAACCCTAAAAACCCAAACTTCTAGAGCCCCAAACTGCCAAGGCCCTGTTACGGGTTTTTAGGACCTGTAACTTTACTTGTTGAATGTTTGCCTTTGCTCACGTACATTGTCGGTTCGTGCTAGTATTGTGCCGAGGCCCAACTCCCAAACCCGAAGCTCCCAAACGCCTCACCGTCAGAGGCTCTCTAAAGGCTCCTCAAAGACCCTCTGCAAGCCGGACACCACACCTAAACCCCTCCAGCCTCAAACCTCCTCGCCTCCCCATACGTAGCGCTAAGCTCAGCCCTCAGCCCTAAGCCCCAAGCCCCAGGCCCTAAGCCCTCATCCCGAGGTCCTAAACCCTCAACCCCAAACCTTACTCGCCTCGCCCATGTGGGAGACCTGCTGCAAGAGGCCCACTGACAGCCGCTGCGTGCGGGCGCCCAGGCCCAAGCAGCCCTGGACCAGGCCTCCAGGTCTCGGAGTGCTAGGAGGTTCGGGGCTTTGGGGTTTAGGATTTAGGGTTGAGGATTCAGCGTTTAGGATGAAGGTTTAGGATTCAGGATGATTTGGGACGTTGGAATCTTGGGGCTTTGAGGGGCGTTAGGGCCATAAAGGGGCAGTAGGTGTAGGGCTGGTACCGGGACCAGCTTACGAGCCCGCTGCAGCCCGCCCTTCGCATTTTCACGAAGCTTTCGAGGCGAGTCTGCATCCCAACCTTCACAGCTTCTGCGCCACATCACAGCAAACCCTCAACCCTCAACCCTAGACCCTAAACCCTAGACCCTAGACCCTAGACCCTAGACCCTAGACCCTAGACCCTAGACCCCAAACCGCAGGAGCAACTTCCCAACCTGCCTAGTGGGAGGCATCCCTGGCAGGCGGTGCAAAGCCATCGACGCCAGGACTCGGTCCATGACTCCGCCTGGCCCGGACCAAGAGCGGGGGTGGTGGGGGGGTTTAGCCAAAAACCTGGGGATGAACTCGGATGAACCACAAAAAGAAATCTTTGGGGTCTAGGGTTTAGGGTTTAGGGTTTAGGGTTTAGGGTTTAGGGTTTAGGGTTTAGGGTTTAGGGTTTAGGGTTTAGGGGTAGTGACATGCCTTGCAAAGGGACCCCTTTATATATCCCGCGTATACCCTACAGAACCCCTTTGAGGAGCTAGGGGACCATGTGCAGGGACCGCTAGAACAAAAGAGGACTTGGAACCCCTCTGTTCTCAAGCCTCTTAAGCTCCTCACCAAAAAAACCTGAACAAAGCCTTGTATCCGCTATCAGCATTTTCAGCCCTAACAGACGCAGAGCATGAAAAAAGTACAATAACAATAGTAAAAACTGTAAAGCACAACAAAACCCCATATCCACACATGGCACAAACCTTTCCAGTCCCGCAACAAACCCCTACAAACCCTACACATGCTAAGCATCCGAAACCCTAAACCCAAAACCCTCAAACGCGCCTCCTCCGGGATGGTCTCAAAGTGCACCGCCATCCCAGGGCACGAGCGGAAAGAAGACATCAGGTGAAATAAATTGGATGCTGGGTTTAGGGTTTAGGGTTTAGGGTTTAGGGTTGGTTTAGGGTTTAGGGTTTAGGGTTTAGGGTTTAGGGTTTAGGGTTTAGGGTTTAGGGTTTAGGGTTTAGGGTTTAGGGTTTAGGGTTTAGGGTTTAGGGCGTTTTAGGGAAGATTTGTGGGGTGAAGGGGCTTTGAGCTTTCATAGAGGGCCTTAGAGAATGGAATAGGGTTTCGGGTGGATATTCTAGTATGATTCTGTGCAAAGGAAGAGTTTCGTAATTCTTTCCGACCCGTATACCCTAAACCCTAAACCCTAAACCCTAAACCCTAAACCCTAAGCCCCTCTGGTAGGTGTTTCAGGGCTGGCAGGTTGCTTCGGGTCTCAGGACCTCAGGTTGCTGAAGATGGCCGGAATACTTACTAATGGTATTCCCTGATGGTCCCTTTATAAGTTGTACTATAAGAACTCCCCCAAAACCCTATTCTAAGTATGAAGGCCCCCGACCAGTAGGGATTTTAGCTTTTCCAGCTTTGCTTTGGGCTTTTGGGAGCTGGTGCCTTGAGGGTTTCTAGGGCTTCAAGTTGAGGGCTGGGGGGGTTTAGGGTTTAGGGTTTAGGGTTTGGGGTTTCGGGTTTAGGGTTTAGGGTTTAGGGTTTAGGGTTTAGCTGTATGTTTCTTGAGGGGTTAAACCGCACAATGGGTCGCATGTAGGTGATCTCCCACGCCCAGGGCGCAAGAAGTTAAAACGCTGCGGCCGGAAACCAACATGAAACCCTAAACTCTAAACCCAGAACCCTGAACCCTAAACCGTGAGGCAGCCTACCTAGTGTCCAATCCTGCTTTTCCCCTACCTCTACCAGCCAGATCCCAGATGAACCTGGGAATGCAAAGCACCCCAAACCCTAAACCAAAGACCCTAGCTCTGAACCCTGAACCCCTAAACCCTAAACCCGAAACTCCAAACCCTAACCCTGCAACCCTAAACCCTAAACCCTAAACCCTAAACCCTAAACCCTAAACCCTAAACCCTAAACCCTAAACCCTAAACCCTAAACCCTGCCAGCCACCCAGGTCAAGCTCGGATTCTGGGGCCCGCCGCGGTGTTCCCGGCACTGGCCAGAGCCTTCACCAAGGCTTGGATGAGCTCAAAGTGCTCCTCTTTCGCAGGGTTTAGGGTTTAGGGTTTAGGGTTTAGGGTTTAGGGTTTAGGGTTTAGGGTTTAGGGTTTAGGGTTTAGGGTTTAGGGTTTAGGGTTTGGGGTTTGGGGTTTAGGGTTTAGGGTTAGGGTCTAGAGTTTAGGGTCTATAGAGTCTTATCATGGATTAACTTCTCAGGCTCCTAAAAAGATGAATGTGTGGCCCCTTTGGGTGGGTGGGTGGGCGTAAGGGGACCACTCACCTTGTGGAGCGTGGGGCGTAGGGAAGCAGGAGCGCCAAAGGGCCCTTAAGGGACCAGGTTTTCGCTTTCTCTACGAAGAAACACTACACTACAGTACCTAAACCCCAAACCCTAAACCCTAAACCCCAAACCCTAAACCCTATACGGAAGGGCAAGAGAAGTATCTCTGACACACCGGCGGCTGCAGAAGTTCCTCGGCGTCGAGCGCCACCCTTTGCTCTATCAATCCTAAAGTCTCCGTCCTATACTCCAGAAGCCCTAAACCGCAAATAGCCCTAAAGCCTTAACCCTAGAAATCCCAAGCCTCAGTCCTATACCCTATACACCCTGGCCCTAATAGCCCCGAATAGCGGTGACTCCCCCAAGCCCTATAGGTCCTCTACATTGTACGTGCGCCGGTGTCGCAGTTCCTTGTAGCACTTCCGGACAACCTGAACGAGGAAGGGAGTTACCAAAATTATGAAGCCCTTTCGGGTCCTTTCTTAAAACGGGTGGGGGGGGGGGTAGGGTTTAGGTTAAAGTGTTCACAGTACTGTAGTAATTACATTGCTGATACGAGGAAGTTTGTCTTAGATCACCCCCCCCCCCCCCGTCCGATTTCCCACGAGTCCCACACATCTGGGTCGTAGTTGGGCCAGTCTGCGCAGCCCTTGGAGACAAAGTCCTCACGCCGGTTCTGGTTTTGGGCTTTGGGGTGTAGGGTTTCGGGTTTAGGCCCTGAACCCCAACCCCTATAGACCCCTAAACCCTAAACTTTCGGGTTTAGAGGGGTGTGCACAAGGAGGCACCAAAAAAGGCCGGGTCGGAAGAATTGCTAGTATTCTTTCCGCATGGTCCCTAAATATTCATGCTATAATAACCGCCCGAAGCCCTATTCTAATTGCTAAGCGCCCGATATTGCAGGAATCCATTCCTTGCTAAACACCAGAAGGCCATGGCTCTCGGACGGGAAGCAGAAAGGGGGCAACGAAGAGGTCGGGAAACCCTTTCGTGGTGATTGTTCTTCATCGCAGTTACATTAGGACCGGTTGACAAGGGCTCTGGAAGGAATTCACTGAGCACGCCGTCCCCGCGAGGCCGGCTGGCGGAAGCCTTCGCCGCCGTCGACCGTAACTTCTACATAACGTGCCGGAAGACATCGGTGTCCCTTACGGGCATTTTTCCCCAAATAGGGGGAAACCTCCCGCATGCAAAAGGAGTCACTTCTGCAGATTGCACACCCCATGGGCAGAGGCGTCCGGCGCCCGGGGGGGGCTCCTCCAGGCGAGCCAGTTGAGGGACGGTGGTGTGGTGCTTGACGGCTTTCCAAGATGGCACTCTTCATCTCCGACAGCTCATCCACCGCTGGAATCCGGTGGAATGGCAAGGAGCCTCCTTTTCCCTCGCCCTCGGCTTGCTCCCAGCAGTCGTGGAGACGTCAGGCCAGGGGCCGAAACTCCACTGGCCGAAGCGGCCAGCTCTACCAGCCTTGGTAGCACAGTAACCTCAAAATAAGGGCACCCTTTGTTGGGTTGGCTATTGTATAAGGGACAAAAAAAGGGTAAAGGGTACCACTGGGCTACCAAGCAGCACAAGGCCTCAGCCAAAGCAGGCCGCCACTCTCATCTGCAGAGTTGAAGTGAACTTTGCCCCCCAAAAATCCAGGTGCGCAAAAGTAAGTGCCGAGCTGCCTCTTCAAACTTGCATCTCTTGGCCCACAGATAGTGGTGTCAGGAGTAGCAGCTGACCTCAGTCGTGAAGAATTGCGGGAGGCGTCCCTCTCTAGAACCCGCACACCCTCAACCCTAAACCCTAAACCGGTTTAAAGCCTAAACCCTAAACCCTAAACCCTAAACCCGAAACCCGAAACCCGAAACCCGAAACCCTAAACCCTAAACCCTAAACCCTAAACCCTAAACCTCCTCTAAGCCTCTAAGCCTCTAAGCCTGAAATCGGAACCTCCAGCCTCTAGGCGCCAGGCTGTCGCCGCTGGCCGCCGTCATGGTCATCTCCTGAAACACTGGTGGCAAGTCTCTCCTCGCCGGAGCTGGGCTTTAAACCCTAAACCCTACAGTAAGCCCCTAAACCCCAAAACCCCAGACCCTAAACCCTGAACCCTAAACCCTGAACCCTAAACCCTTCCTAAACCCCTAAACCCTAAACCCCAAACCGCTGAAACCCAAAACCCTGGCTGCATCCTAAATCCTAAACCCTAAACCCGGGAACCCTAAACCCTGGAACAATGGCTGCATCCTAAACCCTAAACCCTAAACCCCAAATCCTGAGCCTCTCCTTGCCCAGAGGTCTCTGACATGATAGCTTCGCGAAGGTTCAAACCCCAACTCGATCAGCTGCACTTGGGCTGACCTGAGGGTTTAGGGTTTAGGGCTAGGGTTTAGGGTTTAGGGTTTAGGGCTTAGGGCTTAGGGTTGAGGGCTGAGGGTTGACGGATCCGGGCTGGAGGATTGGGGCTGGGGCTTGATTCTAGGGGGGCTTGGGGTTTAGGGTTTAGGGATTAGGGTTTAGGGGTTTAGGGTTTAGGCCTTGGGGTTTTGGAGTTCAGGGGGCGTAGTTCGCTTACGGCTCCTGGACTACTAAGCCCTTCGAGCCTGAAACCTGAACCCTGTACCCCTACTTGGAGGTTCATGGTCATAACCCCATCTAGGGCCCCTGCAACCGTACTTTTAAGTACCCATGAACCTTCTCACCCTAACCCCTAAACCCTAAACCCTAAACCCTAAACCCTAAACCCTAAACCCTAAACCCTAAACCCTAAACCCTAAACCCTAAACCCTAAACCCTAAACCCAGAACTTCGTAAAGCGCTCACTCCCAGGCTCTCTGCCTTCTTTAAGGGCGGGGCGCTGACATGGGGGGGTTTACGAACATATGGGGCCCCCAAAAAAGAGCCCACATAGTAGGATCCCCTTATGACAAGGGACCCCGGTAAGGTACCCCCCAATGTCCCAAGCCGCCACATGGAATCTGGAGTTCCCAGGGTCTTTGGAACCAATTTAGGCCTGCGTTACTGGATCATATACTCTAACCCTGAACCCTGAACCCTGAACCCTGAACCCTGAACCCTGAACCCTGAACCCTGAACCCTGAACCCTGACCTGCCTAAACCCTGAACCCTGAACCCTGAACCCTAAACCCTAAACCCCAAGACCCGAAACCCTAAACCCTAAACCCTACATCCTAAACCCTAAACCCTAAACCCTAGCCGACTGGGGTATGCCGGCCAGACCTGAGACGAGGCACAGGGACGGAGAGTCGGAGCCGCGGTTCAGCAGCAGCCTGAGCCGCGCTTTGCTGTTGTTCAGGAGCTTTTGGGGGGGGGTTTTAGGGTTTAGGGTTTAGGGCTTAGGGTTTAGGGTTTAGGGTTGAAGGTTTAGGGCTAGGGTATGAGGGTTTAGGGTTAAGAGTCTGGGGGTTTAAAAGCACTATGTTTCGGGACGTAAAACCCTAAACCCTATATCTCTAGATCTCCAGAACCACAGGGGGTACAGCCCACCCACCCCCCCAACCCCAAACAAAATTCTGAAGCCCATACCTTATCAATCTCTGTATCCCAAAAACAAAAACCTATATATATATATATATGCACCCGAAAAGCCCTTATAGATCCCCCAAACCTAAGCACCGCAGCACCCACGTCACTAAATCCTAAACCTGACCCTGAACCCTGAACCCTGGTCCTGAACCCCTAAACCCCAAACCCTACACCCCAAACCCTAAACCCTAAACCCTACAACTCGGCCTTGTGCTAGAGCCTTTTGCTATGAGAGCGTGCCATCCAACTGGGGGTGCCACTCAAAGCTTAGGTTTTGGATTTGGGTTTGGGGTTTGGGGTTTGGGGTTCAGGGTTCAGGGTTCAGGGTTCAGGGTTTAGGGTTTAGGGTTTAGGGTGTAGGGTTTTGGGTTTTGGGGTTCAGGTTGTAAGGTGTAAGGTCTAGGGCTGGACCCTGAACCGGTACATAAAACCTGGGCACCCAAGATCACAAAGCCCGGCAAATAAACCCCCCCCCCCGAGGTTCCCCCCCCATGATAGTTCACCTTAAGGCCCCTAAACCCTAAACCCTAAACCCTAAACCCTAAACCCTAAACCCTAAACCCTAAACCCTAAACCCTAAACCCTAGCTGCCGAGGCAAGCTTCACTGCCATGCCTGTTGGCTGAGGCTTGCCCCAAAGCCTGCAGAACTTCAGGGCTCCTATAACCCTAAACCCTAAACCCTAAACCCTAAACCCTAAACCCCAAACCCTAAACCCGAAACCCTAGCTGAGTTTTTAGGTCTGGGTTTCGGGCTTATGGGACTTGTGGGACTTGCAGGGTTGAGGGATTGAGTGCTTACGGCAAGCCCGAGAATACCCCCAGGACCGCTATTCTTAAACCCTAAACCCTAAACCCTAAACCCTAAACCCTAAACCCTTGAGTTTCTGGGTAGTCTTTGACTCTTTCTCATGATCGAAAGCCCAGGCCGACAAGCACTGCAACAACGTTTGCTGACCCGAAGCTCTTCAACCCCAAGCCCAACCCAAACCCCACCCCCACCCCCACCCAAACGCCACCCCAACCCCATCCACCCAAAAAAGGGTTTAGGGTTTAGGGTTTAGGGTGTAGGGTTTAGGGTTTAGGGTTTAGGAATAAGGGGGCATCCTGAACGCCATCCCCATCTCCTGCGCCCACTCTGGAAATTCGAGAATCTAGGGACAATTGGAGGGACCCTTACAAGGGACCTTCGGGGTTATTTGGGTTTTATTTTGGGGCCTACTTGGGCATATGCGGACTATAAAAGGTATGTATACGGCTGAAGAAGGGGAATAAGATTAAGGGTTCCTTCTACGGTAATCATCCCAAACCGCAAGACACTGGCGCTTACCCCCAAGACCCCCTCAAGCCTGAACAAAAAACTCGATGACTCTAAGCCCTAAACCCTAAACCCCTAAAAACTAAACCCAAACCCGCCCTGAGCTTCCAACTGCAGGGGCCCAAAAGGCGACGGTCGCCCCCTCAGAGCCCGTAGGCACAGGTCTCCTTGTGGGTTTAGGGTTTAGGGTTAGGGTTTAGGGTTTAGGGTTTAGGGTTTAGGGTTTAGGGTTTAAAGGGTTTAAAGGGTTTAAAGGGTTTAAAGGGTTTAAAGGGTTTAAAGGGTTTAGGGTTTAAAGGGTTTAGGGTTTAAAGGGTTTAGGGCTTAGGGCTTAGGTTAGGGCTTAGGGCTTAGGGCTTAGGGCTTAGGGTTTAGGGTTTAGGGTTTAGGGTTTAGGGTTTAGGGTTTAGGGTTTAGGGGAAGAGACATGGCTTCATTGTTGTTCTACGCTGCTCTGGCATTTTGAGACGCAGGGTTTTAGGAAATGGTGGGCTTCCGAAATTCGGGGTACCTTGTTGGGGTCCTAATCACAAGGGAATCCTACTACCTGGGTTGAATATCTTGTTTTCGTAAACCTCCCTCCATTTCAGGGTTTCCGATGATAAGGGGTGCCCCTCTTAGGGGGCCTTTGTTGAAGGGGCTATATTTGGGGGTAACACAGGGGTACCCCCAGTATAGGAAACCCCCATATAGCGTTGGGGTTTGGGGGGATGGGCTGGGGAGTTTTGGAAGCTTGGCGCTGGCACTTTCACGGGACTATGGGGTACTGGGGGCATTAAGGTCAGAGTTAGCACACGAAAGATTGCAACAGTGAGGTCTTACAGAAACCCTCAACCCTAACCCTAAACCCTAAACCCTAACCCTGTTTCAGCGTTCAGGGTGCAGGGCGAGTGTATAGAGTCAGAGTCAACAGGGCTTTGGCAGCAACTTGACAGTCGAATTCGAAACTGCGGACACCGTGGCCTTTTATCCTTTAGGCGTGAGGGTTTGGGGTTTAGGGATTGTAGGGTTTAGGGCAGTTTAGGGTTCAGGGTTTAGGCCATGTCCTGCGTACATCTGCTCCCCCTCGAACCGGACTGGATAAGCGGCTGGTGCACTTGGATCGCACGCGTCGCCATCCTAAGTAAAGACATGAAACAAGCCTAGACCCAAGAGTAACCTAGGAATAAAGAGGCACTCTTTCTGGCTTTGAAAGGGGCTGAGAAGAAACCCTCAACCATAAGAAAGGGAACAAGGTCCTACTCCGGGTTCGAGAAGCTCACGAAGCGTGTTCTACATGGGGTCCCTTCACCGTCTGTAAGCACTTCATGACCCTCATCAAAAGAAGAAGAACCCCCCCCCCCCCCCGTGACTAGCGTGAAGCGATCTTTAGCGTTGCTCTGGCTCAGGGTTGAGTTTTCTTGGGGTTGCTTTCTTCTGGTTCGCGGTTGAATGTTAAGCTTATACTTACTGTATTCTTAGTGTCTTGTCCAACCCTCAAAAACTCTAACCCATCTGCAGGATCCTAAGCATAAGCGCCGATGGGGCACAGACAGCTCCAAAGCAGGCCCAACCTCTGCGGAGGCTTTAGGCTTAGGGTAGGTTTGGGGGCCTGTCAAGATTAAGCTCTTAATGGCTTTATCAGGATCATATAGGGGTTTCGGGTTTAGGGTTTAGGGTTTAGGGTTTAGGGTTTAGGGTTTAGGGTTTAGGGTTTAGGGTTTAGGGTTTAGGGTTTAGGGATGGGAGGGGGTACTAAAACTTAGAGACTACTTTCGAGTCAGCCACTGCTCAAGTTCCGGGTTTGGGGCTTCAGATCTAGAAGTGTTGCATCTGCTGCTTCTTTCTTCTTCGGCGATGCAGCCAATAATCCACAGAAACCTATCGTACATCCAAAAAGCCTCTAACCTCTAACCCTACACCCTACACCCTACGCCCTACACAATAAACCCTAACCCCCCTATTAGAAAAAAGATGGAGAGCAAGAACTCCCTGACTCTGCTGGCCTCGGACCCAGCAGGCAGCCCAACCACCTCGGCTGTAAACCCTATACACCCTAAACCCGAAACCCTAAACCTGAACCCTGAACCCTGAACCCTGAACCCTGAACCCTGAAGCCTGAACCCTAAACCCTAAACCCTAAACCCTAAACCCTAAAACCTAAACCCTAAACCCTAAACCCTCGCCTCGATCCTGGAGGGTCTGGGGGGATAGTCCTACGTTGGTGCCTAAACGGCACTCATCAACCCAGAGCAAAACAAACGAGCAAACGAGCATGATGTTCACACTCTACTAGGGGTTTAGGGTTTAGGGTTTTAGGGTTTAGGGTTTAGGGTTTAGGGTTTAGGGTTTAGGGTTTAGGGTTTAGGGTTTAGGGTTTAGGGTTTAGGGTTTAGGGATTTAGGGGTTAAGTATCGTTCAAACCCCGAACTCTGAGCCCTACATGGTAGTTGATCAACACACCAGGTCTCCCAAAGCGGCAACTATATTTCCTTTGTGAACCCGTCAGAACCTACATACATTCCCAAGAAGGGCCCTTAGATCAACCCCCCGACATCCCGAATCTTCAACCCCCCCCCCCCCCCCCTCAGCCTCCTGGGTTTAGGGTTTAGGATTTAGGGTTCAGGGTTCAGGGTTTAGGGCTTAAGGTGGTGCAGCCGTGGCTCCTGCACTGTCAGACATCGGCCGGTGGTCTCCGGAGGAGGCTCTGGCACCCCGCTGTCGACGCACTCGCCCGGGTGGTGGAGCGACCGGATCAGAGCTCCGTCCACCTTGCCGAAACCCTAAACCCTAAACCCTAGACCCTAAACCCGAAACCCTAAACCCTACTGAAAACCCTAAACCCTAAACCCGAAACCCTAAACCCTAAACCAGGTATGTTTCGGTTGTCAAGATGGGATCCCTGCTATGACTTTCAAGACTCGTGTGGCTCCTTCGTTACAGTGCAGCGCCCTCACTTCAGGAACACCACTGCCCTGCTACTAAGGAATATTCTTCAAAAGGAGCGAGGGAGAACCCTAAACCCTAAACCCTAAACCCTAAACCCTAAACCCTAAACCCTAAACCCTAAACCCTAAACCCTTAACCCTTAACCCTTAACCCTAAACTACGACACTTCCAGGCGCTGAGATGAAACCTGGGGGTGTGGGGGGTGAGCATGTTGAATCTTGTCCTGCAGTCGACTCCCGCCCCCAGCGTTGTTTACGATACAAAAGCATAACGGAGGGTTTAGGGTTTGGACTGCTGGACATGCTAGGGCCTTGTGCGGCTAACAGAAGATTTTCACATACTGGCAGTGTTTTATTGTATCAGCGCTTTGGGAAGCGCCTGAGCTTGCTAAAAACGAAGCCCTTCTACATCAGCGCTTCCCCCCCCCCTCCCCCCCCTTATCGCCTTCCACTGCTGATGTGACTGCCCGGTGCAGCTGCCCACGTTGACGGAGCGCCCGTCACGCAGATCCACTTGAAGGCACTTGCCGTCCATAACCTCATCAGCAAAGGGACATGCACCAGATCCCTATAACTCTAAGCACCCTGACGCCCCGAAAAAAAGCCCTAAACCCTAAACCCTAAACCCTAAACCGTAAACCCTAAACCCTAGGCCCTAGGCCCTAGACCCCAAACCCCAAACCCCAAACCCTAAACCCTAAATCCTATAAACCCTAAACCCCACCCTCGCCCCCCCTTCTTGCCGCCAAGCAGCCGCAAGGATTTGGGAGCGATTGAAGCGCCAGGCCCCATTGGCTGCACAGCCACTGGCCCCGCGTGGAGGCAGGGCCTGGGGGCGTCAGCAGGGGCTTACGAGGGCGTGTAGGGTTTAGGGTTTAGGGTTTAGGGTTTAGGGTTTAGGGTTTAGGGTTTAGGGTTTAGGGTTTAGGGTTTAGGGTTTAGGGTTTAGGGTTTAGGGTTTAGGGTTTAGGGTTTAGGGTTTAGGGTTTAGGGTTTAGGGTTTAGGGTTTAGGGTTTAGGGTTTAGGGTTTAGGGTTTAGGGTTTAGGGTTTAGGGTTCCGGGGCTTCAGACGGCAAGTTGGCGGATCTTAGAGGACTTGCTACGGTTTAGGGTTTAGAGTTTATAGGGCTCCCACGGACAAGAACCAAACATGCGCCAGACTGTTGCGGAAGCAGCCGGCTCTGCGTTTTCAAGGTTTTAGGGTTGAGATTAGAGGGGGGAGCCGCCTTTGGCCTGGGCGACCACCCGCAGCCTGGCTCTTTGCTGAAGGCAAGCAACACCTTCACTCCTAAAACCCTGAGCTGCGGTTTAGGGTTTAGGGTTTTGGGTTTGGGGTTTGGGGTTTGGGCCATCTTCCTCGGAGTTCAACGTCTGCCGGGCCTACCTGGAGCTGGGGTGTAGGGTTTAGGGTCTGACTGCCATGTTTTCAGTGGCCTGACTGTGTGAAGCATACTTAAGTGCCCTTGCTGGCTCGAGTCCCTTGGTTACCTGAGACTGGCACGGGCCGCTGTAGTGAGCGGTGTTAACTGTGTTCGTCGATGGGCCTTGGGATAATGCTTGCGCGTGAGTTTGTGTGGGCTCGAGTCCCAGGGTTACCTGAGACTTGCGCGGGCCGCTGAAGTGAGCGGTGGAAACTGCGCTTGTCGATGGGCCTTGGGATGATGCATTCTAATCGTTGTGTTTAGGCTCCAGACCCGGGGTTACCTGAGATATGCACAGGCCGCTGTAGTGAGCGGTATAAACTGTGTCTATCAAAGGGCCTTGGGATCATGCAGGGGATTTCAAGTTTTTTTTTTTGTGATCACGTCGCAGATGTTGCTGGTGGAACTTGTCATGATTTTGTAAGTTTTGTTGGATTATTTTTGACACGCCCAGATGCTCACCACAACAGTGTGGCCATTGACATCTGGCTTTGGAAGCACTTGGGTTTTTAGTTTTTCGCCTCTTGTTTCTCGCTAACCCATGGATTCTGTTCTGGAGAGTATCATGCAAGCTTCTGCTAGCATGCTGCAAGACGCAGGAAGTGACAAAGAACGAGTGAAAGTCATTCTTACTACTGCTGCTGCGGACATCCTAGAACATTTGGGCCTTTCAGAGCCTGCTACCAATGTCATTGACTATGTGCGGGACCTGAAGAAAGGTCTCCAGGTCGGGCGGATTCGCGCAGACTATGTGGTAAAGGCCGCGTGTGATGAGCTCAGGGCTCAATCCAAAAAGCGCAAGGCAGATAACCTCTCACAGTCAACCTTGGATATCTTTCTGCGCTGCCAGAAGCCCCGTTGCGAAGAGCCTGCCGAGTCGCCACTCCTCAGTGACACCAGCTCTTGGGATGAGAGTTGCCCCAGTGCTCTGCCATGCGTAGAAGACAATATCGAGCAACTAGATGGTGAAGACGTTGGTGAGCACTATAGATCCAATGCAAAGAGCCTGTTGCTGAAAGTCCGCACATGTTTGCAGCAGGGTGACATTCACACTGCCCTTGCTTTGTTAGACAGCCTGTCTTCTCATGTGGGTTATGTTGGGGATGAGTTCATGGAATGTTTGCTGGTCACCATTTCTGGCCACTCCGCTTGTTGTAAGCCAATGGCGCCCGCCTCAGAGCAAACCTGTTCTGAGCACACGAAGGGCCTCACGCAGCTCTTGATGGAGTGCCCAGCCCGGGAGAGGGAGTCTGTTGGAGCACGCCATGCCTGCGTAACTCCTAGCACATGTGCCAACTTGACCTCCCTACATGGAATTCCGGAGCATGATTTGCTGACCAGCAGAAAGTGCATTGCATCCAACACTTCTGCGGTTGACCCCGCTAGGTGGAAACGGTTGCTAAAGCCCACTGCAGCCGGTAGAACACCAAGCTTGCAGGAAATCCTTGGGCTTGCTGCCCGATTTCCCGAACCGCCAGCTAGACCTCTGTACTCCCATGTGTCTGAGGTCAAAAGACTGCTTGCGCAGGACGGTTTCACTACCATTGGAGTACTTATCAAGCCACAAGGACTCAGTGGATCGGTTGCGATTTACTTGAAGAGTGCCAAGGTCATCATACAAGGCAAGACTGTTGAGGCTAAGGCCGCTATGGAATCGCTCATCTCTAGGTGGACGGATCCTTGGCCTGTTGGAGGCCCGGCAGCAAAACGGATTGGGGCTGCCTGGGCAAACATCCCATCGCCGCAGGAGGCCCGCAGTTTACAGTGCCTTGGGTGAGGCTGAAGAAAGTTCAGTTTCATGTTTGTGCTATTGCATCGATGTATGCCTCTATGCGCCTCCGAGTGCGCGTAGCTCCAAATTTGTAATTGCCGTGCGCTGTGTGCTTGTATACAGTGACTTAACCGAGGGGACATGGACAGTATATCTGCCACAAAAGAAGTCCGATCGATCCTGTTGCTGTGGCTGTTGCGGCTTTCTTTTGTGGCTTTCTTTGGCTTGCTCGTGCGTGTGTTGTGTGTGGTGTGTTGTGCTTTGTGTCGTGCTCTGTGTGTGCGCGCTTGTGCGTGTGCTTGTGTGTGTGTGTGTGTGTTTGGGTGTGTGTGTGTGTCTTTGGGTGTGTGTGTGTGGGCGTGTGTGCGTGTGCGCGTGCGCGTGCGCGTGCGCGTGCGTTGGTGTGTGTGGGTGTGTGTGTGTGTGTGTGTCTGTGTCTGTGTCTGTGTCTGTGTCTGTGTCTGTGTCTGTGTCTGTGTCTGTGTCTGTGTCTGTGTCTGTGTTTTTGTGTGTTGTCTGTGTTGTGTTTGTGTGCGCGTGTGTGTGTGTGTGTGTGTGTGTGTGTGTGTGGTCTGTGTGTGTGTGTTGTGGTGCCGTGTGTGTGCGTGTGTGTGTGCGCGTGTGCGTTGTTGTGCTTCTTGTGTGTGTGTGTGCGCGGTGTGTGTGTGTGTGTGTGTGTGTGTGTGCGCGGTGTGTGTGTGGGTGATGTGTGCGACGTGTGTGTGGTGTTGTGTGTGTGTGCGGTGTTTGCGTGCGCGGTGTGCCGTGCGCGTGTGGCGTCGTGCGCAGTGTGGTGCCTCGTGGCGCGTGTTGCGCGTGTGTGCGCGTGTGTGCGCGTGTTGTGTGTGGTGTGTGTGTGTGTGGTGGTGTGTCCTGTGTGTGGTGTGTGCGCGTGTGTTGTGCGCGTGTGTGTGTGTGTGTTTGGTGTGTGTGTCCTGTGTCCTGTGTCTTGTCTGTGTGTGTGGGGTCTGTGGTGTGTGTTGTCTGTTTGTGTGCCGTGTTTCCTGTGTGTGTGTGTGCTTGTGTGTGTGGGTGTGTGTGTGTGTCTCTCTCTGTGTCTCTCTCTGTGTGTGTGTGTGTGTGTCTGTGTGTGTGTGTCTGTGTGTGTGTGTGTGTGTGTGTGTGTGTGTGTGTCTGTGTGTGTGTGTGTGTCTGTGGTGTGTGTGTGTGGGTTTGTGCGTGCGTGCGCGTGCGCGTGCGCGTGCGCGTGCGCGTGTGCGTGTGCGTGCGCGCGTGCGCGTGCGCGTGCGCGTGCGTGTGCGTGTGCGTGTGCTTGTGCGCGTGCGCGTGCGTGTGTGTTTGCGTGTGCTTGTGCGTGTGCGTGTGCGTGTGCGCGTGCGTGCTCGTTTGCGCTTCTGTGTGCGTTTGGGCTGCGTTTCTGCGGCGCGCTGCGGGTTGTGGGCTGTGCTGCTGCGCCCTCTGTGTTGCGTGTTGCGCGTTGTGTGTTTTTTGTGGCGCGTCGTGCCTGTGGCGTGTTGGTCGTGTCTTGCGTGTGTTGCCTGTTGTGTGTTGCGTGCTTGCTGCCCTTGTTGCTTGTCGCGTGTTGCGCGCTGCGTGTTTGCTGCGCCCTGTGTGCTTGCGTTTTTTTTTTTTGTGCTGGGTGTCGTGTGCGGGTTGCTTTTGTTTTTTGCTTGTTGCGCGTTGTTTTTGGGCGTGCTGCGCTCCCCGGGTTGTGTGCTGCGTGTTTGCTTGCTGTGTGTCGTGTGTGTTGTGTTTTCTTTCTTCTCTTTCTTGTGGCTGCTTGCCTTGCGTTGCCTCGCTCGCCTGTGTTGTCTTGGCTCAGCTTCTTGCTGTTAGTGACTGACTCTGTGCGCTCTCACCTCTTTGCGCGGCATGACAGACCAACTGTCTGAGCACATGTCCTGCATGGGTCGCAGGGCAGTAGAACATCGGCAGAAATACCCCGCTGCCCCAGTGGATCATGCAACTTTTGGCATCTTGCAGCATACCTGGACGAGGCTTGTCAAAGAAGGGGAGCGCCTCCTCAACTGGCCCGTCCCACTTAATGCGCGACACGGAAATGTGCTCTCTCTTGTTGATAAACTCCACAAAGTGATAGCCGCTGGCTTGGAGAGTGCTGCACAGGTGAGGTGTCTCATCCCACCGTGCTCTCCCAAGTCAGAGCTGCAGTGCCCAAACCTCAAAATTGGAGTAGGGAATCCTGGCAAAACTGGGTGCGTTAGTGTTGACGGTTCTTCTGTTATTTGGAGTAAGCTACTGGGGCGGCCATGGTCCGCCATCACAGCAATGGATAAGCTGGGCCTGCATATCCTAGGACTGCCAGCAGCCCGACTAAGGTCTGGCATAGCTCTGGCAGGTTGCCCAGGATGGAACCTCGAGTGCCGAGGGGGCCCGTCTTACTTCAGCTGCGCTGTCATTTGGAAGCAACATGGTCCGTTTCAATTTGAGCCCATCTCCGAAGTTGGTTCAGATTGCCGTATTTGGCTGTCCATCTCAAGGTCTGGACTTGCCTTAGGCTACTGTGCGTTCATCGCCATGCCTACGCAGGCATCAACTGAACACGACACACGCTGGCTCCTAGAAATGGAAGGCCTCGATAGCGACATGTTGAAACTCGCATCGTCGTGGGACTCACCCAATCCCCCGCATTTTTTCATTGCAGGTGATTTCAACGTCCAACCGGCTGTTTTGAGTGGACAGGCCGATCCTAAACCTAGGAGGGACCTTGCTCTTAGGTCGTTCTTGAATAAATGGTCGGTCTCGCTGCTCAATCCTTCTGTAGCAGGCGCGAGACCCCGCCTGATTCGACTTCCAGTACGCAAGACTGAGGTCTCAATTCGAGAAGGGGACACTCACCACGCAGGAAACCCCCGTGCCATTGACCTTGTCTTGTGTTCCCGCCACACCCGTGCTGAGGTCATCGTACACAACAGCTTGCATTGCGCCTCGTCAGGTTGTTCCTGGGAAGTGTGCGCCGACTTCTGCATGAGCGACCATTTCTTGATTGAAATCACCGTCTCTGCTTCAGGGGATGTTGAAGATGTAAGCTCGGCGCAGCCTCAGCTCCCGCGCCAGTGGCACATGCCCAGGCGTTGGGCAAGCTCTCTGATTAGGATTGCGCCTGCAGTTCGAGAACTGTGCAGCTTGGTGAGGTCTGCTCGAGATTGCTTGGAGCTTGAGTCCAGGGATTGTAGGAGGGTCTCTGGCCTTGCTTTTAGGCGTTGGGTTTTGGACTGCTTTTGCTGGGTCCATTGCTTTTTTGCCTCGGTTGCGCGGGATGGATGGGTCCACCCTACTTGCTCCCCTGCAGTGCCCTGCCACACATCCTCCCGAGTCCATATGTCTTCTCACACAGATGATTCTGCGCGAATTGTTGGTGAAGTTCAAAGCCTCCTCGCTGGAGGTAACCTCCCAGTGACCGTAGCCCAGAAGTGCTTTAAGTTCCTCCGGAAAAACAAGGTCCCTACACCGGTGTGCATGCGCAAGAATGGGGTGCTACTCTCTCCCCTTGAGACACACAAGGAGTGGTGCAACAGACTGACATCACAGTGTTCTGGCCCTGTAATCCCTGATGCCAGTGTACTTGCTAGCATGCGCCAGTCCGTAAGCTCCATGATGGGGCGAGCATGGAAGAAGTGCGGTCAGGGGCCTCTAGATAGGGACATTTCTGAGCCAGAGGTTCGTGCAGTTCTGTCGTCTTGGCAATCTTCAGCA
The DNA here is from genome assembly GCA_905221605.1 of Symbiodinium natans. Lineage (NCBI taxonomy): Eukaryota > Dinophyceae > Suessiales > Symbiodiniaceae > Symbiodinium > Symbiodinium natans. The sequence continues at coordinate 99,984 of CAJNDS010002809.1, read as the reverse complement.
GCAATTTCGCCAGATTTAATTCCAAGGGCTGCGTTGCAAGCGGATCAAGAGGATTGGATTTGCCTAGTGTGGCTGCTGTGTCAGCTAGCAGGACCTGCCAGATGGGCTTTGCGCCCGTCTCTTTGGAGATGGTCGTGCTTAGGAACGGCTTTCAAGAAAGGCTCTGTGTCGGAATTCTCATCTTGGAGATTGCTCTTCGTCCGATCCCAAATGGGATTACTGCAGGAAGGTGTCTTGGCTCTGCAACTCAGACCTGCAATTTGGTCCCACCTCTTGGAAGGCCAGTCGGGGTACATCAGGTCCTCTGACGACCCAGTGTTTGCCTTAAGTGAGCTAAGACAACTAGCCGTTGCTTCCCAAAACCGCTGTGTGTTTGCACTCATGGGTGACTTTCAAAAGGCTTTTCCATCATGCTGGCGTGACGATATTATTCACTTAGCGGCCAAGTGCCCGCTTGTTTCTGGGGGCGTACTGCACCTCTTAGGAGATGCGTTGGCTTCTGATTTGGTTTCTGTTTTCTTCGGCGGGTTTTCGGTTCTTCCTGTTCTCGAAGGTCTGCCCGAAGGAGGTTGCTTGGGGCCCATTTTGTATCCCCTGATCCCAGACTCGCTGTCACAAATCATGGCTCGTGAGAAGTGCGGAGTTGCGATCCGCCCTGATCTGCCCGCAAATTGGGAATCCCATCGTTGGAGTGGGCAGGGGGTGCCCCAGCCTCACCTTGTAGCTTCATTACTCCACGATCTCAACACACGCAGGCACGTACCTGACAGCTCAGAGCTGCAAGCAGACCCAGACTTGGAGGCCTCTGCTGCTCGAGCCATTGATCTGAGGGACCAGAACCGCCTCTGCCTTCTCCTGCATGCAGACGACCCTGTTTTTCTAGCTTCATCTTGGGGAGAACTATGCAGAATGGTGCTCATGATTGAACGCTGGGCCCCTGCTCATGGAGCTCGTTTCCACATTTCGGATAATAAAACGCTTGTTTTTCGTTTAGGAGGTTTCGGACAGATGCAGCACATTTTCTTCCGCCCATCGCCGTCGGCCACTTGCGCGTCTCTTTCTCGAGGTTCTGGCCCACATAGATGGCTTGGCTGGATGTGGACTGAGGACGGCGGTGCTTTAGAAACCCTGCAGGCTCGGTTGCATGCTGCGTCTGGTGTTTTTTCCACGCTGGCGGGGCTTTGCTCGTCTAATGTCGTCCCCCTGCCCTTCGTCCTAAAGTTGTTTGAAGGGAAGGTGGATGCATGCATGAGGCCTGGTCGATGGCTCTTTGCTGTCCTGGCCACAGATGCTGCGCAGATACTCGATGATGCATACGCTCGTTGGGCTAGAATCCTGCTTGGTGTTCCAAGCTGGATGCCGGCTCATGCTGTTTTTTGGGAATTAGGTTGGTCTCTTTCTGGGATGGCGCGAGCAGTTTTGGATGTTGCGATGAGACGCGCACGTATGCAATGCTGGGATTCAGATGACCTTTTTCGTAGAATTTTTGATGCAGCCTCACATTCAGCCACAGATGATACTTGGAGCTCAAAGAGCCTCCGACTCCTCAGAGAGTGGGGAATTCGTGACTTTTGCGAAGGCAACATGCACTTGGGGATCCGTGAATACAAGCGATATGTTAAACATGTTTTGGAGGCTAGATGCTTGGAGAAGCAGCAGTCCTGCATTCAGTCTTCTACATGTTTTTTGTCGTGGCGGGTCATTTATCCCAAGCTGGCCCCACACGACCTGCTTGCTTCAATCCTGAAGCAGCCAATGTCGTGGAGCAGCTTGCTGGCTAGCAGAGCCTTGTGCCGTCTCAGGCTTAATCTTTTTCCTTTGGGGCATCGTCAGGGTTCTTTTTCTAAGGCCAGGGTTGTTAAGTGTATTGCTTGTGACAAATCTGTACAGGGGCCACTTGCCCATGTTCTCCTTTCTTGCGAAAGGTTTGCTGAGGCCCGTGGAGCTTTGGCATCATGCGAATGCCCTGCAGAAGGGTCCGTTTCCGGGATCTTGTGCCTGCAGCCTGGACAGGAGGGGTTTGAGGAGCTTCTGGCTCTCGCACGTGAGGTTCAAGACTATGTGTTTGCATACTGGAGAGAAAGGTCTCGACCTCTCAGGATGCTGCTCCCATGACTGCCCCGGCCAAAAGCGTGTGCTGTTAAGCCGGACTGTTGAGACACGGGGCCTGCTTTTGCGCGCTTCCATCCAGCAGTTCGATAGGGGTATGTTTCTCCCACGGTGTGGGCCAGGGAAACCAGCGCAAACCAGCGTTTAGGGTTTAGGGTTTAGGGTTTAGGGTTTAGGGTTTAGGGTTTAGGGTTTAGGGTTTAGGGTTTAGGGTTTAGGGTTTAGGGTTTAGGGTTTAGGGTTTAGGGTTTAGGGTTTAGGGGTTAGGGTTTAAGAGGGCTGAAGAGGGCTGAGAGGGCTTCAGGGGGCTTAAGGGGGCTTAAGAGGGATCAAGAGGGCTTAGAGAGCTTGTAGGGTGTAGGGTTTCAGATGTAGGGTTAAATAGGCTTTTCAAGGGCTTCAAGGGCTTAGAGGGCTTGTAGTGCTCGTAGGGCTTGTAGGGTTTAGGGTTAGGGCTTAGGGTTTAAGATTTCGGGTCTAGTTAGGGCTTCGGGTTTTGGGGTTTTCAAGGGCTTCAAGTGCTTGCGGGGCTTCTGGGGCTTAAAGCATGCAGCTGGGAGACCCTAAACCCTAAACCCTAAACCTAAACCCCAAACCCCAAACCCTAAACCCTAAACCCCAAGCGGACAAGGGTTAAGGCTCTGCATATCACGGCAAGTGTGCGAGAACTGGCCTGGTGAGGGTTGACCAGACTCAAGAGCTTTCGGGGCTTATAAGTGTGTCTAGGGTTTGGGGTTTAGGGTTTAGGGTTTAGGGTTTAGGGTTTAGGGTTTAGGGCTTAGGGCTTAGGGAATTGGGTTTAGTCTAGTGTTTCCGGGGCTTGAACGTTATGGAGTGGCCAAGAGCTTGTAGTGTTCAGGGCTTGGGGACCGGCAGCCCTGATCCCGGACCTCAACTACCCCAAGAGGGCACCAGACTTACCCTAAACCCTAAACCCTAAACCCCTCTCCCCTCTGCGTGCCAACGCACCTTGCAGCCGAAATTGACGCCCACCTTGGCAGACTCCAAGAGGGCTTCTGGGTTTAGGGTTTAGGGTTTAGGGTTTAGGGTTTAGGGCTTAGGGTTTAGGGTTTAGGGTTTAGGGGTAGTGGGTGTTTACGGCTTTTCAAGGCTTGTTGGGCTTGAGGACTGAGGGTTTAGGGTTTAGGGTTTGGGGTTTAGGGTCTAGGGTTTAGGGTTTAGGGTTTAGGGTGTTTGTTTGAGCCATGCTTGGTAGGAAGATATACGGACGTTTGATCCTACTCTCGACCTTAAACCTCATTTAGACTGGGTCTCAAAACCCTAGACCCTCTAACACTAAGATCCCTAACCGCCTAACCCTCCCCCGCCTCAGCGTCCTCAGCTGTGCTGCAGCCAGTGATCTCCCAGCAGCCGCCTTCAGGAGTTGTTTATTTAGGGTTTAGGGTTTAGGGGTTTGGGGGTGTAGGGTGTTACCGGGGCTCGGAGGTGAGGGCTTTGGGGGGCTTAGGGCTTTAAGGGCTTAAGGGGCTTAGAGCTGCAGCTAGAAGAGTTGAGGGGCTTGGAAGCCCAACAAACGGCCTCTATGACTCTTCTGACGACACACGGCTTACTATTGGAAGGCCCGACTCATAGGGGCCGGGGGGGTCACCGAATAGTCCATAGTTCCCTAAACCTGCTCCCCCAAACCCTGGACCCTTACAGGCCCTTCCTCAAAACCCAACAACCCGAAACCCCTAAAACCCAGAAACTCTATCTCCAAATCCAAGCCCTAAACCCGAAAAAGAAACGGACTAAAACCCTAAACCCTAAACCCTAAACCCTAAACCCTAAACCCTAAACCCTAAACCCTAAACCCTAAACCCTAAACCCTAAACCCTAAACCCTAAACTACCGAACCCGCGTTGAAATCACATATCAAGCCCACGCAGGGGCCTCGTCGGAAGCCCAGATCGTTCTGCACGTTGCACTGGCTTTCCGGCCGGCCGCTCCGCTTCCAGCGCTGGCCTGGACTTCCGGGAGGCCCTAGAGGAACTCGGTTTGGGGCCCTAAAACCTATAAACCCTGAACCCTAAACCCTAAACCCTGAACCCTAAACCCTACTAACCCCCAACTTCCTAAACCCTAAACTTCCTAAACCCTAAGGGTTAAGGGGCTTAAGGCTTCGGGCTTCTGGGGGGCTTGAAGGGGCTTAAGGAAGCAAGGGCTTCCAAGTCTTATGCCCGGGAGCCAAACAAGGAAAACCGCTTCGGGTTTCGGGGTCCTAAACCCTGAGCCCTAGACGGCCCTAAACCATAAGGGGCTTACAAGAGAGAGGCCCTTCAACAAGAAGGGAGGAGCAAAAGGGAGCTTCCAAAAAACGGGCCCTCGCCCCCAAACCCCACACCACAAACTGGTTTAGGGTTTAGGGCTTAGGGCTTAGGGCTTAGGCCTTAGGGTTTAGGTCTTTTGTTTTAGGGTTTAGGGTTTAGGCTTTTTGTTTTCGGGTTAGGGGTTTAGGGTTCGGTAACCCCCGAAAGGGTACCACTATGGAACTTCCAGACAGAATCCGAGGCGCTGGGCGTGGAAGCGTTGCAGGGGGCGAGCCGCAAGAGGCCTGCCTGTCTTGTATGGGCCTTACAAGGGTGGGTTTAGCGTTTAGGGTTTAGGGTTTAGGGTTTAGGGTTTAGTGTTTAGTGTTTAGGGTTTAGGGTTTAGGGTTTGGGGTTTGGGGTTTGGGGTTTGGGGTTTGGGGTTTGGGGTTTGGGGTTTGGGGTTTGGGGTTTGGGGTTTGGGGTTTGGGGTTTGGGGTTTGGGGCAACCCAAGGGCCCATACTTCAGAACCCCTTGAAGAAGGTAAGCGGCCAAATTAAGGGCCCATGAAACTACCCTTAGACTGTCAAGTGGCGCAGGCTCCTTGTCTGAAGGGCTTGGGGTTTATAGGGCTTACAGGGTTTATGGGGGTTTAGGGTTTAAGGTTTAGGGTTTAGGGGCTTACAGGGTTTATAGGGCTTATAGGGTTACAGGGTTTAAAGGGTTTATAGAGTTTATACGGTTTATCGGAATTAGGATTTCCAGGGCTTCTAGGGCTGATAGGGCTGACAGGGCTTTCAGTGTTTATAGGGCTGGTAGGCCTATTGTTGTGAGGGTATCTGTGGAGGAAGGAGTCCTGTGAATGCAATACGCATACAACCTTGTTGGGAGACTCATTCGCGCCTTCCATCCCAGCCTTGAACCCTTTTTGAACCCGTGCTGAGGCCGAGGCATGCACCCTGAACCCCAAAACCTTAAACCCTAAACCCCCAACCCCAAACCCTAAACCCCAAACCCTCAACCCTAAACCCCAAACCCTGAACTAAAGCATCGCCTTCAACTGTAGGCCCCTGGCGGCAGGGGGCTCTAGCTGTGGCGGGAGCAGTTGCCAGAGCCGCCCATCTTTCAACAGCCACCTTCCCGGAAGCAGATACAGGGGCATCTTGAAGTAGAAGGGGCATTTATATTTTAGGGTTTAGGGTTTAGGGTTTAGGGTTTAGGGTAAGCGAAGTCTACCGCGATGAAAGTGAGACAAGAGTGGTTTGTACATGCCGCAAAGTGTCACTAATGCGCTGCGACAAAGGTTCAAGGTCTAGAATGGGCATTTGGGGGGCGGTTTAGATCATCACTACTCGGGGATTGTGAGGAGACTGTACTGCTAATGATTTAGGCTCCTCCTTCTCTACTGCGGGTTTAAGGCCTGAGCTTTCGAGTCGTTGCTCGCGATACGAACCGGGGTTTAGGGTTTAGGGTTTAGGGTTTAGGGTTTAGGGTTCAGGGTTCAGGGTTTAGCGTTTAGGGTTTAGGGTTTAGGGTTTAGGGTTCTGGGTTTAGGGTCTAGGGCCTGGGGATGGCCTCTCAGCTTGCTGGCAGTCGAGGATGGCTGCGCCGTCCGCCCAGGACAGACAGCGCCCACGCCAGGTCACCTGCTGCCTGTTTGGGTTGAAGGGGTTTAGGGTTTAGGGTTTAGGGTTTAGGGTTTCGGGTTTAGGGTTTAGGGTTTAGGGCAGGGTTGAGGGATACTGAACTTGGAAGCCTAGAAACAAATCATAGTCTTAGCTGTTTCTTCGGAATTACAGCACCCCAAACAATTTCTAGGGTTTCGGGAATTTGGGTTTAGGGTTTTGGGTTTAAAGGTTTAGGGTTGTAGGGGGTTTAGGGGGTTTAAGGGTTTAGGGTTTGGGGGGGTTTAGGCTTTTGGGGGGCTGGGGGTTTAGGTTTTGCGGGGTTCAGAGTTTGGGGGGTTTACGGGGTTTAGGGTTTGCGGGGTTTAGGGGGTTTAGGGTTTGGAGTTTGGGGTGTTTAGGGCTTTTAGGTTGTTTAGGGGTTTGGGGGGGTTTACTGGATTTAGGGTTTCAGGGGAGTTGGCTGTCTTTCAGCACCCAAGCAGCCGATCCGCGTCGTAGGCCCAGCCGCTGGCATTCTCCTGGGTCCGCCGCTAGGATTACGGGTTTAGGGTTTAGGGTTTAGGGTTTAGGGTTTGGGGGCTTTGAGGGGTTTTAAGGCTTAAGTCATGGCCGTGCCAACTAAAGCCCTTATCCCTACAACCGAAACACCCGAAACGCTGAAGCTTATAATATGGCAACTTAAGCTTTGTAGCCCAGTCACCATATTAAAACTAGGGCACCCTTTATTTTGGGTAGGTTACTTTTTGAAGGGAACCCAGAACCAACAGAAAGAGTACAGGGTACCACGGGGCTACCAAGTATGGCAACTTCAGCCCTACAAACACTGGGCCCTGCATGGCAGAAGTAAGCCCTACACCCTACAAACCTTGGACAGAATACGGCAGCGTAAAGATTGAACCCGCAGACTCTGAAGACGCAACCCATCCCTGCAAGCCCCAAACCCCATTTCCTAAACCCTAAGCCCTACATGCTCTAAAGCATAAACCCCAAACCCTAAACCCCCTATGTTTACTTCAACATCGAACAACCCCACACCAAGGGTCCGGAGAAAACAAACTCAAGCGCAACCTCCTTTAATCCTAAACCCCAAACCCTAAATCCCAAACCCTAAACCCCAAACCCTAAACCCTTAACCCCAAACCCCAAACCCTTAACCCCCAAACCCTAAACCCCAAACCCCAAACCCTAAACCCTAAACCCTAAACCCTAAACAAACCCTAAACCCTAAACCCTAAACCCTAAACCCTAAACCCTAAACCCTAAACCCTAAACCCTAAACCCTAAACCCTAAACCCTAAACCCTAAACCCTAAACCCAGCCTCGGCTGGCCCACAGGGCTGCGCCCAGGCAAAGAGGCGCTCGTGGCCCGCGTGCGGAGACCACTTTCGGAGCCTTTGCTTCAAGTGAAGGGTTTAGGGTTTGGGGTTTAGGGTTTAGGGTTTAGGGTTTGGAGTTTGGGGTTTAGGGTTTAGGGTTTAGGGTTCAGGGAGTTTGGGGTTTAGGGTTTAGGGTTCAGGGATATTGGGGTTTAGGGTTTAGGGCTTAGGGTTTTTCGGAGCCTGTGCTTGAAACTCCTTATGGGGTCTTGGAAATAGGGCTCAGGGCTTAGGGTCTGGGGTTTGGGGTTTAACGTTTTGGGGTTTAGGGTTTAGGGTTCGGGGGTTTGGGTTTATGAATTTTGGGGTTTTGGGGCTTGGGGTTTTGGGGGTTTGGGGAATAGGGTGGAGGGTTGGGGTTTCATGGTTTCGGGCTTGGGGTTTGGGGTTTGTTGCAAGGGCTCGCGGGGCTTGAAAGGCCGTAGGATTGGCTAGGTCCTTTTGTAGGGTTTAGCCTAAACCCTAAACCCTAAACCCTGAACCCTGAACCCTGAACCCTGAACCCTGAACCCTGAACCCCAAATCCGAAACTTCCAAGTGGCAGCCGCCCGGCAGCGCCGGCCCAGCGCTGGTTCACCTGGATCACCTCCTCGCAAGGAGTGGTTTGGGGCTTAGGGGTGTAGGGTTTAGGGTTTAGGGTTTAGGGTTTGGGGTTAGGGGTTTAGGGGTTTAGGGGTTTAGGGGTTTAGGGGTTTAGGGGGTTCGGGGTTTAATTAGGGTATACGGGCTGCAGCAAGACGGCATGGACGGCACTTCTGACTTCTGCCAGCCAGCCCCGAACAGCTCAGGTCTCCTCGTTGGTGATGATGTCCCACACCTCCGGGAAGGCTCAGGCGCTGAAGGGGTTCAAGGTTAACACTGAAGAATCTAAATTAAGCCCCCAAGACCCATCCCCTAAACCATGTGGCTTGGGGTTTGGGATGATTTTGTTCAAGGCTTCCCTCTCCAGCCGAAAAGCGCAGTAAGACAAGAAGCCTAAACCTAAATCCTGAAGCCGAATCCCCAACCCACCACCCCTAAAACCTGAACCCTAAACCCTACACCCCAACCTCCAAAAGCTTGCCGTCATCCAGGATGTCAAAGCTCAGCATGAGCGGGGCCGACATGACCTCAGGTCCCGAAACTGCTGCCACAACTTTCCTGATTCTTCGGGCTCTGGGGAGTTTCGGGTTTAGGGCGTTTAGGGTTTTTGGGCTGGCTTTTGGGGTTTTTGAGGTGCTTGGGGTTGAGCCTCAACCCCAAGCACCCCAAAAACGCCGGTTGAGGGTTTAGGGTGTAGGTTCGATTTCGAGTTCCGCGTCGTCCGCGTCGAGGTCATGAAGGTCTCCTGGGGCCCCCGCTGCATAGGCTCCAAACTGGCTCCTGCCAGTGATTCTGGAGGTTTGGTGGTTTTGCAGGAGATTTAGGAGCTTTTTACGAGGCTTTCGATGATGGCTTTAGGGGGATTATGGGTCGAAAATGGGTCTGGGGCCTAGGGCTTCGGGGTTTATGGGGTGGGTTAGGGCTGAAGGCTCTAAGGTGTTGCTCTTGCAAGGGGCCAGCAGACTCAGGCCTAAGACTGTAGATCGGCCCAAAACCCCTAGCACCCCAAGAGCCCAACTGCAAACAAAGCCTTCAAAACGCCTAAGAAACCCAAGAAGCCTTCCCTCTCCATAAAAATCCCGACTGTAAACAAAGATCTTAAACCCGAGGAGCCCCCCAAGAAACAGGTCGCGAGCTCCTCATCGCCGGAAGAGCGCTTGCATCCAGGGTGTCGGGGTAGGCCCAGCAGCCCACCCTGACAAGCGCGGAAGTCACGTTGCTTGCTTTGCGAGCTGTCCCTATGCCTCCAGAAACCTCAAGCCCCGAGCCGATGAGGTTGCCCCTTACTAGGGTTCTTGAGGGAAGGGGGTTCCAAGCAGGGTATGTAACCAGGTTCCCCAATACTCCCCACCACTCCCTAAGGTTCTAGGTACCTACCCCCCCATGAACCCCCGTCCCGTAAGAAGCCTATAACTTACACCCCTCCTCTAGGGGTAGTTTCAATGGCCCCCTTACCCCCTTGAAGGGATTCGGACGTATGGGCCCTTGCGTTGTATGGGGTACATAAGGGGTAGATGAGGGATCCCCGTTTAAGGGACCATACTAACGGGCCATGTAGCTACCCTAAGACCTATAAGGCCTCTGAAGAACATTCCCCACATGGTTGGTTTAGTGTTTAGGGTGTGGGGTCTAGGGCTTCTCTTAAACCCAACAAGGGAAAACATAAAACCTCCCAAGGGCCTACCTGGATTCGACCCTTCACCACCTCTACTCCCCCTAGAACCTGAATAACACGAATATCTTAATCTCCTCTTGGGTTAAAAAAATATGAACCCTAAACCCTAAACCCTAAACCCTAAACCCTCAACGGACCAGCCTGGACTGGTTCAGGGCTGCAGCAGTGGCCAGGAGCTCGACATCCAAGCCCACGCTGTGCAGATCCCCAGCGGTGCGGAAGAGGTCAAAGGGACACCACCTGGCTGCCAGTCTCAGGAAGCCCTAAACCCTACATCCCTACTCCCTAAACCCTAAACCCTAAACCCTAAACCCTAAACCCTAAACCCTAAACCCTAAACCCTAAACCCTAAACCCTAAACCCTAAACCCTAACCCTCAGCCCTGAACCCTCAACCCTATATCGGGGCATACTCCGGCATGGCTGTACTAGGCGATGGGGCACTGGCAGGTCGAAACATGTCCCGTCTTGCCGACACATCCCCCACATCATTCGACGTTTGTTTCTGTTCTGCGGTCAAGCTGGCCATCCCCTAAACCCGAAACCCTAAAACCCTAAACCCTGAACCTTAAGCCCTGGCGATTCGACTGTTGCACAAGCGGTTCGACGGAACCCTGGTATTTCGGGGTTCAGGGTTCAGAGGGTTAGTTAGGGTTTAGGGCTTACGATGAACTCCCAAACCTTTCAAACTGCTAGCACTTCGTTTCGCAACAGACGCCTTGCCCCAAAATTCGGATGGCAGGACGCAGGTCTGATAACAGGACAACAGATGCCAACTGGTTGTGAAGCCTTCCACAACATGCAGGGATCTGATTGAACAGAACTTGAGGACTCCGGGGTTTAAGTTACCCAAAACCCTAAACCCTAAACCCCAAACCCTAAACCGGGCAGCGGCCCTCGAACTGTCAGGTTGCAACCCACTTCAGCCCGAGCACGTTGCGTTGGGCTCCTGTCCCCCCTGGTGGCAGTTCTCCTGGGCGCACTAACATCGGCCCGAAGAGCCAAAATCCAATTTTTTGCAGGTTCTTGTCGACAACCCCCTGATGGAGTTTTGTGCAACCTACCAAGGAAAGGTAGGTGTTGGGGTTCTTAAGATAGGGATCCGCTGTGCGTTTTGGTGGGTTTGGGTCGAGCCGCGTGCTCGAGCTAGATGCCTCCTGCTAACAAGTTTCGGAAATTGTTGAACTGGTTACCTCTACATCCGAAACCCGAAACCCAAAACCCGAAACCCTAAACCCTAAACCCCGGGATTCAAAAGTCTTGTCTTAGGTTGCTCTCCCTTTCAGGGTTTCAGGGAGTTTCAGGGTAGCAGGCTCCCAATTTGGGATGTTTCCCCTTATACTAACAATCCGTAATAAGGATTATATAGTAGGGGGTACTATAATCCCTATCAAGGACTTTCAGTATAAGGGGGAACACCTCAAGCTCCCAATCATGAACGCAGTAAGCCCTAAGCCCTAAACCCTAAACCCTAAACCCTAATCCCTAAACCCTAAACCCTAAACCCTAAGAGCGAGAGCCTCGTATTCTAGTGGGACGTTCTAAGCCTTCAGGCCCTAGGATGCCGCCCGAACAAACCCCAAGTCCAACAGGAAAAAGCTGTGTTAGGGTTTAGGGTTTAGGGTTTAGGGTTTAGGGTTTAGGGTTTAGGGTTTAGGGTTTAGGGTTTCGGGTTTCGGGTTTAGGGTTTAGGGACCTCCAAGTTCCGGGCCCAGCATCGATCGCAATAGGAGATCCCGTGGCCTCGAGCAGATCGCTCCAGAGCTGGAGGTCGTTGTAAACGCTGCCACTGTCCTTGTTGATGGTTGGGATAATATTAAAAATGTATGTTGTTGATTCCTTCTTGGGCTTAAGTAACCTTAAACATGTAAAATGTTACCCAACGATGACCAAGTGTCAATCTTGATGTATTGGAACCTTGTGGGTTGGGGGGGGGGCTTCCCTAAAGCCCGAAGCCCTAACCCTAAACCCTAAACCCTAAACCCTAAACCCTAAACCCTAAACCCTAAACCCTTCAGGGCTTTCAAAGGCTTAGGGTGTCTGTAGGGATGAGGGTGTCGGTTTAGGGAATGATTGGGTCTTGGGAGCTCAAACATCCGATCCAAGCTGCCCGTGCTCGACGAGAAACTCCACGGACCCTCTCCTGAGCAACAGAATGGGTCTGGACAACCTCGTGGACGTCATGCTGTGGTCTTCGAAACGAGTTAGTGACAATGAAGGCTGTTGAGAGTCCGCTTGTGGAGTAGCTGGCTGGATATTTGGGCTATCGGGTGGAAGGCTTCATACCCACGCTTGTTCAACAGGTTCCCCAAACCCCAAACCCCAAACCGCGCTAGCAGGACTGTCGTCTCGAGGGTACTTGAGAATCATATGGTGTTGCTGGAGCGTCTGGTCCTGCACGCAGATACCTCAGCCTAGCCGCTCGCCCAAGCCCTAAGCCCTAAGCCCTAAACCCTAAAACCCCTGTACTACGGCTTCAAGAACCCGAGGTTGAAGCAGGATCTGTCGAGCGTCATATTCCGCATATAGATCTCGCCTTCCGGTGAGCAGCTTTGCTACTAGGAGGTTCATGGGTACTTATCACCCCAACTAGGGTTTAGGGTTTAGGGTAGGGTTTAGGGTTTAGGGCTTGGGGTACTTCTAACCCCAATTATAACTGTAGATATCATTGGGGTTCAAAGTACCCATGAACCTCGAGCAGGGTCTCGTAGGAAACACACGGGGTGCTGAGTCACTGCATGCTACGCGCTCTACTACAACCGCCTCCGACACCACCGCGAGGTGAGCTCTCAGCACAGATGTAGTTGTTCATGTAGAATCCAGGCCTGCGAAACCAAAAAAAACCGAAGACATGCAGGCCCTAAAAGCACTGGGCAACTCCAAACCCAAATCCGAGGGTTTGGGGTTGGTAGGCCCAAGAAACCTCAAGACAGACCTGAACTTTAAACCCCGAACCCTAAACCCTAAAGCTTGAACCCTAGGCCCCTTAACACCCTAAAACCCATGAATCATGCCAACACAGTATTTGAAAAAAACGCGTTCTCTACATGTCCAGATACCTAAAAATATAAACAAAAAATAGAGAAACATATATATATATATATATTAATATATATATATACCTATTCATTTATGATTATTTATTTATGTATTTATATATACCCACACGCACATATACAAATGTACCCGCAACACAAATGCACGCAGGATCCCTAAACAGAAGTCTGACACACGAAGCCGCCTCAGGCCCATGGCCAGCGCCCTCGTGGTCATCCCACCTGAGATCCGCACCGGCTGCATTGAGTCCCTAAAACCCTAAAGGGTTTAGGGTTTAGGGTTTGGGGTTTAGGGTTTAGGGTTTAGGGTTTAGGGTTTAGGGTTTAGGGTTTAGACCCTAAAGCCCTAAAGCCCCTTAAACCCGAACAACCCTAAAACCCTAAGCGCCAGGACAACATGGAGGAGAGTTGCATGATCCCCTAATTTGGGCCCCTTAAAAGGGGACCCCTTATCAACCCAATATACCCTAAACAACACAAGGGCCCGTACTACAGAACCATTTAAAGATGATAACCCTAAACCCTAAACCCTAAACCCTAAACCCTAAACCCTAAACCCTAAACCCAAAGGCCCTATGGGTGCTCCCGGCTCTTGCGGGACTTCGATGGGCCCAGGGCGCTGAGTTAGGTGGCCAGGGATGAAGGTTGAGGCTTGACGGGATTCGGGTATGAGCGCGGGGGTGTTTAGGGTTTAGGGTTTAGGGTTTAGGGTTTAGGGTTTAGGGTTTAGGGTTTAGGGTTTAGGGTTTAGGGTTTGAAGATGGCTTCGGGTTTCTTCGTGCTGGACAGCATGAGCCCCCAACTCTGAACCTGCTTGGCAGGCATAGGCGGTCCCAATTGTTGCCTCGAAGCCCGATGCAACACCAGTAGCAATTCTAGACCTCAAGCCCGCTCAAGCCCTAAACCCCAAACCCCAAACCCCAAACCCCAAACCCCAAACCCCAAACCCTAAACCCTAAACCCTAAACCCTAAACCCTAAACCCTAAACCCCAACCCCCAAAACCCAAGCCCTGAGCCCAAGCGGCGCAGGTCTGGAAACTTGCTCCGGTTCACCAGCGGCCGCCCTTCAGCGGAGTGGAAGGACCCATCGACGCCCGCGCGACACGCCTGCCATCCTCCAGAAGCAGATGCTGCCATCGGTTTAGGGTTTAGGGTTTAGGGTTTAGGGTTTAGGGTTTAGGGTTTAGGGTTTAGGGTTTAGGGTTTAGGGTTTAGGGTTTAGGGCTAGGGTTTAGGGTTTGGGGTTTGGGGTTTGGGGTTTAGGGTTTGGTTTAGGAGTGTAGGGTTTGGGTTTTTTGGGGCTTTTTGAGTTGATTGATTTTTAGGCTAGCACAGGCTGCAAGTTAAAGCTGATCGAGTTTCCGGCATTCCAGGCGAACTGCTCCTTGAAACTCAAGCCCCCTACATTGGGATGTTCCCCTTATACTAAAGGTCCTTGGTTCTTGTTTTGCTTCCGACATCGGGGAGAATCCGGACCTGCTTTGCACAAGATTGTCACAAGATGATGATCGACCCTTGCGACCAGGAGTCCACGGTAACTTTAGTTGTCCAGCAGCCTAGAAAACTAAAGGATAACCTTGTGGATTAAATGGGGATTCTACTACCCCAAGAAGTACCTATTCCACTGAGTAACTGTTCAGGAACTGTGAACTCCAGAGCGAGAAAACGACACTCACGTTCATGAGGCCGTTGCTGCATTTCACGGGATGCTCTCTGCATCAGCCTGGCAGCTATCGGAAAATAAAGCCTTGATGCAAGAATGCCGCACTGTGCTCAAAGCTCCGATTGCTTGGGAGTAGTGATCTTGCCGGCGTCTGTGATGTCCACGATACCCAGCGAGCCATCTTCAAGCGGCCACGTGTAGCCCTTGGAGAAGTCCAGCCGTTTGAGATCGACTTTGCGCCACTGTGTATTCCGATAGGCTCGGATCAGATACACTTTCTCCTTGGGAGCTTTCAGGACGCCATAGTCCGTGAATTCGGCGCCGTCACTTGGTCCAGCTCTGGGATCCTTGGCGGCCGGGCCAAAGGGAATCCAGACATTGTTGAGTAGTCCGGTTCCCAAGACGACGGCGTCGTCAAAGCTCTTGATGGGCATTGCTTCCATGGAGTAACCGCGCAGGTAAAACAATCGGATGAAGCGACTTGGTGAAGTCGTGTCTCCGGGAAGTCCGAAGAGATTGTAGCCATGACCCATTGCGCGAGGGACAATTCCCACCTCGTCATCCGCCTTCACTTGCATGAACTCGTTCTGATACGGAAAAGATGGGCTCAAGTGAACTTGGGTGTTCAAGTTCCGCCAGTGCCACTTGATGTCCGGGTCGTTCGTCATGACCCTCAGCGTGTTCTCATGAATCATACGCTGGCCTTGAATATACTCGACGATTATTGAACGTCCAGAAGGATCCGCGATTGCCCAGTGCAAAGTGGCTGTCTTGAGCACCGCGTCTGGAAAGTGCGGGTTTCTTTCAGTCACGACGTTCACGGCCTCGAGCATTTTCACAGCCTCGTCGACGGTGGAGCAGTTTGCGAGGATCGCAGGGACGAGCTCCAAAACAGGGATCGCCCGCTTTCCTGGCTCTGGCTGCTCATAGACCGACTGTGCCAAATAGAGCGCAGAGACCGTCAGGCCAGCCTCGTTCATGCCCTCAAAGGGGCATTTGAGAGGCTGGTATGTCGGAGGAAAGTGGAAGATGTTCATCGCGCAAGCCAACCCAACTTGTTCCCTCCACCTCGCGGAACGGCATCAATGCTGTACTTGGTGGTATTGAACAAGTCCCACAGCTCCATGGTTCTTGGAATGAGGTAGGATGTCTTGCCACTGTCTGGATATGCAATCTCCACGTAGCTGCATCCCCAAGAGATAGGGAGCAAGGCCAGCACAGACTTCACGAGGCTGGACATGAGGGACGAAGCAGGGGGCGAGCGGGGAAGAATCCTATCAGCCGGTTCCGGGCCAAAGCTCTGGGCTTTCGGATGTATCCCATGCCTCTGCAAAACTACAAACAGTAAACTCTACACTCCAAACCCTTAAGCCCCAAGCCCTAAACCCTCAGCCGCAAACACCAAACCCCAGGCCCCACCGTCGTCGACGTTCGCAAAGCGGTAGCCGGCGTCCCAGAGGCTCGTCATTGAACCAGGCTTTACCTGGAAATTTGGAGT
Source organism: Symbiodinium natans (assembly GCA_905221605.1). Lineage (NCBI taxonomy): Eukaryota > Dinophyceae > Suessiales > Symbiodiniaceae > Symbiodinium > Symbiodinium natans. Next base: position 84,147 of record CAJNDS010002809.1, on the reverse strand, counting down.
CAAGACAGGATGCTGGGGTTGCTTCTGTTTGCGGGGTTTAGGTTTGAGGGTTTAGGGTTTTGGGTTTAGGGCCCTAGACTAGAATCCGAGGGACCTGGGCGGCTTAGAGTTTTAGGGGGTTTGGGGGGCGTAGCCTTGATGCTGCGTTGGGAGGTGACATGGGATGCGTACGGATTTGTTCCCTCCATGCACCTAGAGGTATGGTTGGGACCTGCAGGATTCGATTGGGTATTTGGGAAAGTTGTCAAGGGGATTCTATTGGTAAGTATTCCGGCTCCTGCGTTACATCTTTGAGCCATACGAGTCTGCCACAGTGCCACATCACATCTTAGCTACGCTTGATCCATGCGACCCTTTGAACGGAGCCCCCTTACCCCCCCCCTCCCCCCACAAAAATCAACTTCAGATCAGTCCCCAGGTCTTAGCTGGTGGGGTGGCACTTGTGCACTGAACACGCATCTACAATACATGCATATATGAGAAGGTGTATCAAAGATGGAACTGGCTTCTACCAGTCGTGATGGAGTTCAGCGTTTAGGGTAGAGGGTTTAGGGTTTAGGGTTTAGGGTTTAGGGTTTAGGGTTTAGGGTTTAGGGTTTAGTGTTTAAGGTTTAGGGTTTAGGGTTTAGGGTTTAGGGTTTAGGGATGCGCTCTGCGTGGGTGTCAGGCAGGGCGCACTCCGGTTCAGAAGCTTCCTGAAGGTCTGCTCCATAAGAAGCTGATCCTGAACAGGGTTTAGGGTTTAGGGTTTAGGGTTTCGGGTTTAGGGTTTAGGGTTTAGGGTTTAGGGTTTAGGGTTTAGGGTTTAGGGTTTAGGGTTTAGGGTTTAGGGTTTAGGGTTTAGGGTTTAGGGTTTAGGGTTTTGGGGAGGTTGACCGAAATTTATGGGAAGTCATCAACATTATAGTCTGCGTGATCGCAGGGCGTCAGGATTGGAGACATTGAGGTGTTCTACCAGATTGCCCCGGGGGAGGCTACTGGGTACAGGGCCCAATGATTCCCCCGGAAGGCACTGGCCAAGGCTGTTTTTGCAAATCGTCTACACACCAGTGGCCCGATTCCCCACAAGCCCTCAAGCATTGCAGCCTAAGCTTGCCGTGTACTTGGTAGCCCAGTAACGATATCACAATGAGGGTACCCCCTTTTGGGGTTGGTTTCTTTATCAGAAAACCTTGTGCTTACTGTTTTAGGGAACCTTGAACCAAACAACAGGGGCACAAGCACACCACTGGGCTGAGGCCAAACCCTGACAAGGTGGCCCAACAAAGCTGCAGGATTCTAGACCTGAAATGGTTCAGAACTCCTTTTTTATGGTTGGGATAATATTAAAAATATTTTTTCAAATTCCTAATTGGGTCTAAGTACCCTTAAAAAGGAAAATGTTACCCAACTTTGACAAAGACTCAGGGGCTTAGAGTTAAGGAAAAGGCCCAAGATTAGTGAGGAACCCTAGTCGCTGCCCTCGAACCCCTTGGAATCTCACGTCTCTTAAGTAAGGCCCCCCTGAAAGTTAGACTTAACATCTTAAGACCCCTGAACCCTGAATTTAGGGTTTAGGGTTTAGGGTTTAGGGTTTAAGGTTTAGGGTTTAGGGTTTAGGGTTTAGGGTCCAAAAACCCTGAAGCCCAAACCCCGAGCCTCTAAGCCCTGCAACCACTTGAGCCGAATTGCGACGCCGGCTCCGAAGGCGTACCAGGAACTCCAGCCCATCAGCGGCGTCGAGGACAGGGCCTTGCCAGGGTCTAGGGGTTCCCGAAACCCTAAACCCTAAACCCTCGGCCCTTTCAGAGTTTAGGGGTTTGGGTGTGGGGTTTCTGGGGTTTAGGCCTTCGGAGGTTTTGGGTTTTTTCGGGTTTCGGAGGTTGAGGGCTTTAGGGCTTGGGTTTGCAGAGGTTTGGGGTTTCAGGAGTTTAGGGTTTAGGTGCTTTTGAGCTGGGTTTGGGTGCTTTTGAGCTGTTGAGGAGTCTTGAGGCATCCGCACGAGTTGTAGCCCCTGAAACCGAGAACACAGCACTCAACCATGTTGAGGATTTAGGGCTCAGGGCTTAGGGTTCAGGGTTTTGGGGGTTTAGGGTTTTAAAGTTTTAGGGTTTTTGGAATTTAGGTTTCAGGGATATCATCCTCGGAGCACTCAGGCGTTTGCTCCAGGGCTTGCAGGGCCTTTGAGCTTCACAAACTTCAAGCTGTTGCTTTCTTGGGTCTTTGTGGGGGTTTTGCTTTCCCCAAGATTGGGGCAATCTCGGCCCTAAACCCTACACCCTAAAACCCGAAACCCTAAAGCCTAAAACCCAAAACCCTAAACCCTAAACCCTTCGGGGTATCTCCGGCCTTCGGCCGTGGCCCGCCCGACCTCGGTTCGCCAGCAAAAGCCCTGAGAAACCCCCCAAAGCCCAGAAGTCCTAAAAGTTTAGGGTTTAGGGTTTAGGGTCCTAGGGTCCTAGGGTCCTAGGGTCCTAGGAGGGTTCTAGGAGGGTCCTAGGAGGGTCCTAGGAGGGTCCTAGGAGGGTCCTAGGAGGGTGCTAGGAGGGTTCTAGCAGGGTTCTAAGAGGGTCCTAGGAGGGTCGTAGGGTCCTAGGCTCCTAGGGCCCTAGACCTGAAACCAAGACAAAGCCAAGCCCACAACAACGAACGCGGAGGACCCGTCGGGTGCCTCAGGTGCCAAAGTCGTGACTTCTGGAGTCTCTTATAACGCTATTACACTGTCCTCTTATGGCTCTGGTTCAAAACTTCGACTTCCAGTGCAAGCTCACGAACGCCTCAACCTTCAATCCACAACAGGTGCCCCACGCTGGCAGGCAAGCATCCTGCCTGTTCGCCCTCAGTTTACTGCAGGACCCAGTGCTAAACAACTAGCAAAACCAAAAGTTGAGACTAATTAAACAGCATTGCGTCGATCAGCAAGACAGCAAGCAATTCAACCACAAAACTGCGCAACAACAGTACCAAGGCATCCGCGCGTTGCCCGTTTCCGCATGTTTGGCCTTGTTCATCTCCTGAGGCAAACACGTCTGTCATATACAGCTAGAATGCCCAAATATGAAAAAGCTACAATAGAAACGCAAGCACAACCTACACAACTGAGACAGAGACTTTACGCGACCGGAAGAACCGTTGGCGCACGGAGGTGAGCTGCAAAGGACATACATACTCCACGGTTTCAGCATGCGCACATTGTTACACTAGACCATGCCTGCGTGTTGAGGCGGCCGTTAAGGACCTTAAAAAAATCAAGCAGAGAAGACCGACGACAACACTCAATCCGCCTTCCACTATGCTATCACTCCTAAGTCCTAAGCCTCCCGCGATTGGGCGGCAGCCATAGCCAACATGCGGCGCACGGAAGCCCTAAGTCTGACATCAGCAATCGACTCCACAACAACCACCCTGCACAAGCAACCAACCTGTGGCGGAGGAGCGGCAACTCCTACACACGGCACAACAGCTGGAAATAACCACAGTTGGCTTCAATGCTACAACAACAAAACCAGCCTCGCCGCGCCATGCGTCGCATAAAACGGGCCTCAAAAACAAGAACTGGTGGGCGCCGCACTAGGCTAAACATTAACCGCCCTTGGGACACTTCTCGTGCAGTTCAAGCGAGTAATATCGACTGTTCATGTTACCATGAATATAGTTGAAGCACTAAGTAAGGACAGGGCGTCCTGGCGAGTGCGATCACAGGCCTTGTACACATGCCAGCATATAATGAACAAAGACTGAATCCATGCACACACGTACATACGTCCCAAACAATCTACCGGTGCACAAAACACTCCTCAGGTAGAGCCATGTAGCACAACTTCAGCAAACATTTGAACCATCCACATGCTAGAGTTTTGGTTCACTGTCGCCCAAAAGGGAGCGTCGGAGAATTGTCCTCGCAATAATTCTTGAAGCTGAAGTCAAGACATTTCCTACCCAAACCGATCTCACCTGCATGCACAAACACGTCGACCTAGACTCGCCACCCACAATGCATGTGCATGTCAATCCTGAACTCTTCCCCTACAAGCTTGATGCATCACTGGCAGATCCAGGACACCAAACCATTCCTTCGAGAGTAGTGGTAGATCACGATCAGTCACTACCAACGCCGCAGCGCATCAAAACAATCACCGGACTCAACTAGAAAGTACTGGGTGGCAGACTGGAAGAATCATGTTCTTCGCCTCGCCACTCATATGGTGCGTCATCAGCGAAGAACACCAAGACGAATTATCGCACGAGTGTCTTTTGAACACCGGCAACGATTGGGTTGCATGAGAACCTGTTTGCATGACTGACTGAAAGTTTGTCAGACACCAGTCCCAGAGTCTCTCCAAGAGGGCCCCCAGAAATCTGCAGCCTTTGGTCCCGGCGACGACAAAACGTCACGGAACAAGTCGTACATAGACTATGGTCCCGGCAACGACGAAACGTCACGGAACAAATCGTACATATAATATGGTCCGTACGACGACAAAACGTCACGGAACAAATTGTGCATATACTATGTTCCCAGCGACGACCAGAATCCCATAAAACAAACATCACGCAACAAAAAGAGAAAGCAACCGAGGCAAGCGCGCGCGGCGCGTCAAACCAGTCCTGGGCACTAGCGCCGCATCCTGGAATGCTGATAATTGAAGTTGTGTCCGAGCCAGTCGCCGGTGTGGTCACCCGCTGTGATGAAAGGGCCCCAGCCTTACAGGAGTTGATTCTTATCGGATATTGCATACGTGTATCTGAATATGCAATGAGATGCATATGCAGCGTTTGTAAATCTTCTGGAAAAACTAGGCCTTACGGGGCCAGAGAGCCCGTAAGCCGTAAGTTTTTAGTGAGTTCCAAGAGCCAGACTTTCATACGTGGAACCTTCACAGCAACCCGAGCTAGCGTAACTAGCAGTTGCCAGAAACAAGCATTCGTGCGATGAAGGCTCCAACCTGGAGCGTCTGCGTGTCGGCGGCCTCGCAGTTAGGCTCGCGTCGCAAGATAAGCACCGCCACTCTGATGAATCTCCTCCCCGGAAAAACAAACTTCGAAACCCTTGCTAAGAGCCGCGCTCGCTTAGGTCGACCGCTGACAGGACGCTTCCACCTTGTACTATCATTCACACTTCGTGCGCAAGAAAACACGACCTTACCACAAGACAAAACACAACATCCGAGCAGTACACCGCCCGTAGCGGCGGTGGTCGAGCTTGGAGCTCCTCCACTCCGCCACCTGTCTACAAACATGTGCACGGGAGAATCGAACTTACACGGCAAGCAGCTCAAAACTCCAAGCTGCCAACGCAGGCTTCCTGCACCTCGCTGATGCACGGACTCGCAAGCAAGAGGAACAACAACACAGCGACGCACGCACATGATACAAAACCTTACAGAAATCATCACAGTCTAAGCACAGCACGCAGGCATAACGACGGGAAGACACCTGATATTACATGAAAAGTTAGAACAGTGAAGTATGCGAGAGCTCAGACAAGGTCACGTGAAAGAATCTGTCAAGGCCTATGCGACGCCTTAAGTCAGCAACCGCAAAAGCTCTCACATGTAGAATGTTCAGACTATGTAAAACAAGAAACGTATGTCTACTTGGACAAAGAAGCTTTTTACAAACACTTGCTGCGAAAGCGACTGGCCCTTCAAACTGGGAAGGCTTCCAGAAGAGTCGAACCCGAAAAGAGGCTGTCTGATCGAAGCTAAGAGGTACAAAGTCCATGCAACAATTCGGCATGAAAATTGCAGACTTGCCGTTTCTGGCTGACTGTTTTCGACTTCCAACAGAAACTGTTATGTGCCTGCTTTGCTAGGTTTCCTGTTCTTGAGCAAACCCAGAAGAAACGAGCCTTTTCTAGCTTCCACGCAAGCAAACCGCCAAAAACATCAAGAGTCCTCCACATGCCGAGGCCAGGGTTTAGAGTTTGAGGAATTGTCAACCCCCACAAAGCTTTTGTTTCTGCAGCCAAGATAAAATTGAAGATCCAGTAGTCCATGACTTTGTGAGTGACTTTAGGGTCCTAGGGTCTTAGGGTCTTAGGGTTTGGGTTTTTAGGGTTTAGGGTTTAGGGTTTAGGTTTTAGGCGGGCTGAGGTTTCAAGGGTTTAATTTAAGGGTTTAGGGATTTAGGGGTTAAGGGTTTAGGTGCTTAGAGTTTAGAGTTTTAAACCGCAAGGCCGTGAGCTGTTTGTAAGGGCCGGAAGGAGGGAGGGGGGGGGGGGGGGGGAGCTCACGGGAGCACGGCATACCCTAAACCCGAAACCCTAAACTCTAAACCCCTTAGCCGAATTCAGGTAGGGTTGCAAGGGCTTTTGGGAAAGCAGGATAAAGACGGCCTAGTCTGGAGGTTCCTGAAGGGTTGTGTTTAGGGCTGTGCACATACCCCAAAGAGTCACCCAAAACGCGCAGCTTTAAACCCTGAACCCTATATCCAAACCACCCCTCAAACCCTGAGAACCCAAACCCCAAAAACCCTGATCCCTAAACTTTCACACCTTGTCCCAAGAAACCTAAAGCCTAAACCCTAAACCCCCAGTCGCCCTCTTAGCCCCGAAATCTGCTCTCCCCTAGACCCTGAACTCCACACCCCAAACCCCGAATCCTCAAACCCTAAAACCCTGAAAGCCTAAACCTACAACCCTGCAAGCTTCAAACCCTAACAGCCTAGAACCCTGAACCCTAAACCCGAAACCCTAAGCCCTAACAGCCTAACCCTCATTACACCCTAAACCCTTAACCGTAAACCCTAAACCCTAAACCTTAAACCCTAAACCCTAAACCCCAACGCCCCAAACCAAGGCACTGGGGTCGCCCTGCATCCCGCACCCAGCTCGGTGCGCTGACAGCCGCCCAGGGCCATAGCATCAAAACTAGGCCCAGCATCTTGGGTTTCGGGTTTAGGGTTTAGGGCTTGGGGTTTAGGGCTTCGGGTTCACAGTTTCGGGTTCACAGGGTTTAGGGCTTAGGTTTCAGCACCTTAGGGCCCAGGGGCCTGGGGCCTGATAGCTTTAGGGGCTTTAAGGGTCTGAAGGGGCTTCAGGGTGTTGGGGTTTTTGGGTGTGGCGCTTGGGGCTTGAGCTTCAGACGCCGAGTACATGCTTCCGCTGAAACCCCTCCTCAACAAGCCCTAGACCTAGACCCGAAAAGAACAAAGCCTTCCTCTTTGGCTCTTAATTCAACAGATACAACCCCTCAAGCCTGGACTTTAAGGGGCTTTTGGGGGGGTAAACCCTGAACCCTGAACCCTAAACCCTAAACCCTCAACCCTAAACCCTAAAGGAGGGTTCCAAGCCCCAACGCCTCCCTGGCGGGCCAGTCCTCGGCCCAAACGTGGGCCCGCTTGTGCTCGCCCGCGCGCAGCAGCGCCCAGATCACCTGCCAGGCTTGTTCAGGGTTCAGGGTTCAGGGTTTAGGGTTTAGGGTTAGGGTTTAGGGTTCAAAGGGTTCAAAGGGTTCAAAGGGTTCAAAGGGTTCAAAGGGTTCAAAGGGTTCAAAGGGTTCAAAGGGTTCAAAGGGTTCAAAGGGTTCAAAGGGTTCAAAGGGTTCAAAGGGTTCAAAGGGTTCAAAGGGTTCAAAGGGTTCAAAGGGTTCAAAGGGGTCAAAGGGTTCAAAGGGTTCAGGGTGCAATATTCATTGGGCTTGGGATCTCCAGCGCCTTCACGCGAGGTTCAACATAGAAGTTCGCGCTCTCACGGGCTTTAGTGGGAGGGGGGTGGTAGAAGTGAAGTAGGGTATGAACAGCACATTGACATAGCATAAGTTCATGAGTTCATGTCATCATCAAAGCCCTGAATTTAGCGTGAGGCCGGCTGAAGAGCCATCTTCGCTCGAAATGGGTTAAGGGTACGGGGTGGGGTACAGAGAATCTCAGGGCAAAGCCGTCGGGGTCAGCGGGCCACTGTTAACTCTACCTTCTATTGGCTTGTGAGCTTAGGATTTCTCAAGGTAGCTACATGGTCCCTTCGTACGGGCCCGGAAAAGGGGACCCCTTATATACCCCTACCCTATACAACCCCCAGCGCCGACACTTCAGAACCCCTGAAAGAAGGTATAAGGGACCAAATTCAGGGCCCATGCAACTTCCCTGAAGACCCCATAAACCCTATAACTCAGAATAACTCGATAAAACCCAACCATAAACCCCACATGAACCCTACAAACCCTATGTAGCTACCCTTGAAGGATTTGGCATCGTAGGGGCCTTTATGCATTTACCAAAGCCATGGCCAAGGTCCGATATAGCAGTGGTCTAGGGGTTAAGGGTTCAGGGGTTAGGGTTTAGGGTTTAGGGTTTAGGGTTTAGGGTTTGGGGTTTGGGGTTTGGGGTTTAGGGTTTAGGGTTTAGGGCTTAACCCTGAACCCTAAACCCTACAGGCCCCTCAACCCCGAAGCGGCCCTAAACCCTTCACCCCGAACTCGAGCTTCTCCACTGCAGGCTTCGTGGGCGCCTCCCGAAAGGAGTTGCCTGGGGCCAGCTGGCTTCTCGCAGCATGTGGGGGGTTGTGGGGGTGGGTCGGGGGTAGGGTTTGGGGTTTGGGGGTTTTGGGTTTTTTTAAGGTTTAGGGGTTTAGGGGTTTAGGGTTTTGGGGTTTAGGGTTTGGGGTTAGTTATGTTTTTGTGCCCTGGGTTTAGGGTCCAGTTTGTTTTTGTGCCCTGGGTTTAGGGTCCAGGGTTTAGCCATGAGCGTTTAGGGCTGAGGGTTCCCTTCTGGGCACCTTGGCACCCCGCACGGCCCGCACATCATACAACCCATTCCTTGTAAAAAATGAGGGAACGAGGTACCCTATCAAATCCCTTCAAGGGTATATATATATATATATTTATATTTTTCTATATATGTATAGGGCCCGGGGGAAAAGCAAGCAGCCCCGAAAGGGACCCTGTAACGTGGGACAGCCCCTATCCCGGAAGCACAGACTTCGCAGACCTTGCCCGACTCCCTGATGGGGCCCGCGTTGTACTTTCGTCGGGGGACCCTACACCCTAAACCCTAAACCCTAAACCCTAAACCCTAAACCCTAAACCCTAAACCCTAAACCCTAAACCCTAAACTCAGACTCGTAAAAAGTGAAAGGTATCCATGCCGGGAGGGGGCGGGGGCGCCGTCTTGGGCTTCTCTGGATGTCTTCGAGTCTAAACCCTAAACAGCCCCCCCCCCGAAGCACCAAGCCAAAGCCAGCGAGGATAGGTTTAGGGTCTTTTTTTGGGGGTTAAGGTATAAAATTGGGTTTAGGGTTTAGGGTTTAGGGTTTAGGGTTTAGGGTTTAGGGTTTAGGGTTTAGGGTTTAGGGTTTAGGGTTTAGGGTTTAGGGTTTAGGGCTCAGGGTTTAGGGTTTTCTGGCAAACGCCAGCTTCGTAGGGCGCTGGGGCCCTGGCGGTGTGGACGGTCGCTCGTCCGCTCCAGTAGGTCCATGAGATACCGCTCGGCACGACCGAGGTCATCCGCCTCTATACCCAGGTGGGGGCTTCCGAAATTCGGGGTACCTTGTTGGGGTCCTTATTTTAAGGGAACCCCTACTACTTGGGGGCTATATTTGGGGGTCCCGTATTTTCGTAAACCCCCAGCTAACTTTGGGATGTTCCCCCTTAAACTAACAGTCCTTAATAGGGATTGTAATAAGAGGGGGTACTCGAATCCCTATTAAAGACTGTTCGTGCAAGGGCGGGAACATCCCAAAGCGAGGTCATGCGCCTCTACTTGGAGGTTCATGGGCACTTGCACGCACGGCTTTTCGTAGGGCAGCTACAACTATCACCTTTTCTAGGGCCCTTCTAACCCTACTTACAAGTACCCATCAACCTCCAAGTACACCCAGTTGACTCAAAAGAACCCCAACCTGGAGGAGGCGTCAGAAGACCCTAAACCCTAAACCCTAAACCCTAAACCCTAAACCCTAAACCCTAAACCCTAAACCCTAAACCCTAAACCCTAAACCCTAAACCCTAAACCCTAAACCCTAAACCCTAAACCCTAAACCCTAAACCCTAAACCGAAACAGGCTCAAACCATCCCATTCCAGTGTTCATTGCTTTGGCTCAGAAAAAGACCCTCGTAGTCATCACAAAGTGGGGGGGGGCCTTTCGAATACAAGAAGAGACTCCCAAATAGTAGGATTCCCTTACAAACAAGGACACCCATAAGGTACCCCCTCATATCGTAAACCCCCTAAACCCTAAACCCTAAACCCTAAATCCAAAACCCTAAACCCTAAACCCTAAACCCCAAGTAGCAGCTAGGGAAAGCCGTTGAAACTACAAACCGTCCGTTGCAGCTCCAAAGAGCTTAGGGTTCCCCCTTGGGATGTTCCCCCTTATGCTAACGGAATATAATCGGGGGTTACTGTACTCCCGATTAGAGATCGTTAGTAGAAGGGAATATAATCGGAGGGGTTACTATACGCCCTATTAAGGACTGTTAGTATATTAGGGAGAACATCCCAAGTTCCGACCCCGAATGAAGATGATTCGGAGAACTCTGCCGAAGGCCAAAGGTTCAGGTCAGAATTAAACAAACTGCAACCGCCTAAAGCTCAAGACCTCATAAGCCCTAAATCCTACAAACCCTCAACCCTTAAACCCTACAGACCCTAAACCCTAAACCCTAAACCCTAAACCCTAAACCCTAAACCCTCCCAGGTCCACACTTGCCAGCCTTGGCGCTTCCCTGGATCATCACATCGAAGCTCCCCCGATTCGGCCTGGTAAAGGTTTTGGGTTAGTAGGGTTTAGGGTTTAGGGTTTAGGGTTTCGGGTTTCGGGTTTAGGGTTTAGGGTTTAGGGTTTAGGGTTAGCAGGGCTAGCAGGGTTAGCAGGGTTAGCAGGGCTAGCAGGGTTAGCAGGGTTTAGGGTTACTAGGCGTGCGTGGCTTGCGGGGCTGAGGGTTTGCGGTTTAGGGTAACCCTAAACCCTAAACCCTAAACCCTAAACCCTAAACCCTAAACCCTAAACCCTAAACCCTAAACCCTAAACCCTAAACCCTAAACCCTAAACCCTAAACCCTAAACCCTTAGTCAGGGTTTCGGGCTTCAAGGGCTTTGGAGCCTGGGTTTGAGATTGTGTATGCAGTTTAGAGGGCCGGCAGTCCTGATAAGAGCTGCAGGGCTGTGTTGAAGCTTTTTGGAAGATTCAAGTATTTTTGGCAAGATATGCTCTTTGTAAGATAAGCAATATAACCCCTCAACCCAAAACCAAAACCCCAAGTCCCTTGCTAGCCCTAAACCCTAAACCCTAAACCCTAAACCCTAAAACCCTAAAACCCTAAACCCTAAACCCTAAACCCTAAAACCCTAAAACCCTAAAACCCTAAAACCCTAAACCCGCCGTGCCTTAAGTTGCCCAGCTCGGGATGGAGGGCACCCTGTCGGGTCCTCTGAAACCATGCATCGGCCTCGTGAAAGAGAGAAAGCTTCAGACCGGGCTGGGTCGGGGGTCGCTAGGCTCAGGGTTTAGGGTTTAGGGTTTAGGGTTTGGGGTTTAGGGTTTAGGGTTTGGGGTTTACGGTTTAGGGTTTTGAGTTTAGGGTTTAGGGCTACTTGGAGGTTGGTTGGTAGGAGCACCCATGAACCTCCCAGTCGGGTCTACAAGCAACGTACAAGCGTTCCTGGTCCAATCTTTGGGGGGGAAATGGGAGGAGGGAGGGGTGCGAGACCCCAAACCCTAAACCCTAAACCCTACACCCTAAACCCTAAACCTCGCAGCAAGGGCTTTCGGGGTCTTTGGCCTGCGGGCTGTGGGCTGTCAGCGGACTACCCGGGCTCAAGGGCTCAGGGTTCAGGGGATATATGGTTTAGATCGTTATGGGAATCTTCAGGGAGGGGGGGTTCAAGGGGAGTATGGTACCCGAGGTTCCCTAATACACCCTACTACTCCCCAAGGTTCCCGAAGGTTCCCTAGGTGGCTACCTCCAGTGAACCCCCCCCCTTCCTTCAGACACCTATAGATATTTAATGGCTTGCAGGACACACAGGGCCACGGCATGTCCAAGCTTGATGGCATGACCTCTCGTGCTTCTATATTCCCCCTAGAACCTCAAAAAGCCCAACCCAAAACCCTAAACCCTAAACCTAAACACTAAACCCTAAACCACGTTGCCTTGGGTTTTCTATACATAGAAATGACAAAACCATTCCCAGGGGGGGGGGGGGGGGGGGGGATTTGGTTTTCTGCCCGCCACTAGCGGCTGCAAAGCTGTCAACAGACGGCTGTATCGTTGGTAGCTCGGGTGGGATCAAGTCTAAGACACCCCGAACATTTAACCTTCAACCTTAAACCCTAAAAGTTCAGGATTTAGGGCTTAGGGGTGTAAGACACTCCGAACATTTTTACCTTCAACCTTAAACCCCCTAAGGGTTAAGGGTTCAGGGTTTACGGCTCAGGGGTTAGCTTCGAACTTACCCTGTCCGCGGAGTCCGCAGGCTATGCCAAGGGGCCACACTTTGTGCTGCTGGGGCATCGGAAACATTGATCCCACCGTGGCACTACTCGGTCTGGTGACCAGCGCTACCCGGCCCTTGAAGGCTCCACCTTTCTTGGTATCTGCCGGCGGTGAAGGAAGCGGTATAGGCTTCGACGACGCAGTATGATGGAACTTTTAGGAGGCCTGAACAGCAACCTATGCCTTCCCTCTTTGGCCGACAATGAACTGCCAAGGCAGCAACGATGGGAACGCAGATCAGAGCGCATGGGAGCCCCATTTTTTAGTCAAACTAAGTTTCAGGCCGGGCTTCGAGGGCGCTTCATGTTGCCAAAATCAGGCCCATGTGCAGGATCGACGCGTTCCAAGCCTCCGCAACTTCTGTGCGCAACTCCGCTGCTGCGACGGCGAATAGTGGATTGCAATGGGGGTAGCTATATCCCGATCGCGCCTGACCGCGACAGATAGTGGACCATCAAAAGACGAGCAATTGCCAACAGTGCGATCATCCTGTCCATCATGAAGGCTGCATGTTTCGTATGGCCACCTCCTTGCCATGCAACATGGAACGTGAACAAATGCACACGTGCCACCGCGATGCTTGCGGTAAATTGCCGGCAGTCATGCTGACATGGCTGAGGATGGATCAAAACTGAACCCCAAGGTTCTCTCGACCACCAGTCGCCCAAACCAGGGACCTCATGTAGGGGTCGGAGCATTTCTAATCCTCTTCCCTCATGGCCCTTTTCTAACTATGCTATAAGTCCACCCCCAAAAAACCCCTATTCTTATTATGAAGGCCCCCTAAGTTACATGATGGGGTCCTCCGGTGGTCGAAAGCCCCTCTCACTCCAAGAATGCTCCGACAGAAAACGCCTCAACTCGCGCAGCTCTTGACGGAGATCTCGCGAGCGTCCCGGGGGGTGCTTAGGGCTCGGAAACACATGGATTCTGCAAGCTTCTTGCACGGCCCTCCACAGAACCTGGGATTTAGGGTTTAGGGTTTAGGGTTTAGGGTTTAGGGCTATTTTTTACAATCAAGGAGGAAGCTCTGTAGAGGGCTCGGGCCAGCCAGCAAAGAAAAGCTTGTTGACTCGAAACGGTCAGTTGCCCTGAGACCTGTCCGTGTCCTCTGACTCGGAAGATCATGGCTCCCTCTATGATTCTCTGACCATCGGAAGCTGGGGGGAGATTGCAAAACAAATGTCATGGCCTAGGTCAGGCTCGTAAATTCGTCGTGGCTTCGTTCCCGCCGGGCTTCTGAAACAAGGCACAGCTCTGTCCTGTGTAACTGCAATGTGCATGTAAAGATGCAAATTTGAATACACATTAGTATATAGATAAACATGCATACGTACATACATGTACATATGTATATATGTGTATTCATGCTAGCTGCTATGTACGTGTCTCCATTTGAGCGGCTGGGAAAAAGTGAAGCTGAGCACGCATCTAGGCTCTCTCCTGACTGTATGCTCGGGAGATGATTGGAATGATTCAGCTCGTGAGCGAATTCGTCCGCCTGTATTCAAGGACTGGGCACCCCAAAGCACATGGGACGGATGCCTGTCACTCATGCAAAGAGTCGGATAGAACCATTCAACGAACAAACCTCCCCTCCTCTTCGTCATGCTAGTTCACTGCAAACCCTAAACACTAAACCCCCAACCCTAAACCCTAAACCCTTTAAGAACAAAGCGGGAAGTTTCCTCGCCGACATCTGTGGGCTAAGATGCCTCAATGGCCCTACAAGAGAACTACGCCTGCGTCTGTGCCCCGCCTTAGGCAGCATGAAACCATGTCAGTGTCGCTTGTTCACCAGTAGAGCGACTAAGTAGACCATGACGTCCGAAATCCCTCTCAAGCTTTAGGGTTTAGGGTTTAGGGTTTAGGGTTTAGGGTTTAGCTCAAAAGTTGCGACTAAGTACACCCCCCGATGTCAAACCTAACCCCTAAACCCGAAACCCTCAAACCTTTCGATCCAGCATCCTAAGCCCAACCCTAAACCCGACCTCATTGCTGGGCCAGGCGGGGCTCATATAGTATATATAGTATGAGCGGAAGCGGTTAAACCTCGTATCATGGTAGCCTGTCAGCATATGGGCATTTCCCAAAATAGGGGCCCCCCGAACATAATGAGCCTAGAATGCTGTCACCCTTACTAGAGCAACCGCCCCAAAAAGGTACCCCTGTTCCAAACCCTCCTATGTTGCACTATGCTAATCCTTTGCTAGAGGACCCCCCCCCCCCCCCCCCCCCCCCCCCGCAAAAAAAAGAAAGAGAAAAGGTACCCCTGTTCAAAACCCTCCTATGTTGCACTATGGCTGTTGCCATGCAGGGTGCGTAGGGCCCAGAACGCAGCCACTAGTTTGAGAGGTCGAAGACCTCATGGCCACTGGAGTGCACGAACATCACATGCCGCAAGCCTGTCGCGATCAACACGGTAGCGACACCTACTCATGGGTACTTGAAGCTTCCTTGAAGAAAGGGTTTTGTAAGTGCCCCAAAGTAAGGGATAGAACCGCAGTTACTCTACTTGCAGCCTTACTTATGAGTGCCCATGGACCTCCAAGTAGTTTGTTCAACTTGACTTAATGCACACAGAAAGGGCCTTAGGGTTTAGAGTTTAGGGTTGAGGACTTCTGGTTTATGAAGCACCTGAACCCGCTCTTGGTTTGGAGCGGAGGCTGTGCAAGTGTTTACGGTAACGGCTGTAAGAGTCAAAGGTGCTAGAGGTAAGCCCTAAACCCTAAACCCCAAACCCTAAAACCTAAACCCTAAACCCTAAACCCTAAACCCTTACACGGTCGAAGCACACAAAGCGGGTTCTAAGGACTGTCGAGTCTGTCAGGGTTGCAAGATTTAAGATGGGTCTAGGATGGTTTAAGGTTTAGGGTATGGACAGAATGACAGCCACGAAGAGGCCAAGTGAGCACGACGATGTAGCGTTCAGAGAGGTTTAGGGTTTAGGGTTTAGGGTTTCGGGTTTAGGGTTTAGGGTTTAGGGTTTAGGGTTTAGGGTTTAACGCACACGACTCTGGCACTAAAGTGGACCAGTGCATGCAAGCACTCCCTTCGTGATCCTCGGAAGCTCGCAGCCTGTAGGCTCCCTTATACCTTCCGCACAGTAGCCCGAAACCCTGAACCCCTCCAAGCCCTGACAATCCCCTAAACCCTAAACCCTAAACCCCTAAACCTCTGAAATGCCCAAACCCCGAACAAGCCCTAAACATCCTCAGGTCCACCTTGAACTTTGGAACATTCAGTGTTCGAGCCCCTCAGAGTTAAGGGTTTAGGGTTTAGGGTTTAGGGTTTAGGGTTTAGGGTTCACGGTTTAGGGCTCAGAGATTAGGGTTGACGACGATCAACTCGGACGACTACTCAGACTACTCTCAGGTCCTGATTTCAGGCATCGTGGCGACCAACCCAAAGTCCCGAAAGCCTGCTAAACCCTAAGCCCTTAGCCCTAAACCCTAAGCCCTAAGCCCTAAACCCTAAACCCTAAACCCTAAACCCGAAACCCTAAACCCTAAACCCGAAACCCTGAACCCGAAACCCTACACCCGACACCCTACAGCCGACAGCCTAAGCCAACTAGCCCTGCTTACCCAAGCCGAAAACCCCATAACCCCCAAACCCTAAAGCTAAGACCCTAAACCTCGTACGAACCTCGCGGACCAAATGAACCCTAAATTGGGCTCATAAACCCCATACTACGACTATATTGCCTACTACTGTAAGTTTCAGAAAGTTGAAACATGGCTTAAGGATAATTGGAACTGGGATTCCAATTAGGAACCCTCTTGGGGTATGAGGATAATGATGTTCCAACTTTTGATGGTTTACCCTAAGGCATATGAACCATGAAACGCTTTAGGGTTCATTTGGTCCCTAGGGAACTCGCGGACCTGCAGTGAGCGTGTTGCAGTAGGTCATGAAGGCGCGCGCTTTGTGCGCCTCGGTGCCCCACGGGTCCGGCAGATTCCTGGGCTGGGTGCAGGGGCGAGGATTTAAAGTGGAAGGTTCGGGCTTAGGGTCTAGAGTTTAAAGGGTTCAGAAGTTTAGATTTTCGGGTTGAAAAGGGTTCAGGGTTGCTCAAGGGTGGGGGTGTTCTTTGGGGATTACACAGGCATAGTTGCAGGGATCCACACCATTCCTCACCCCAATGAAGCGCCAGCAAGGCGTTGGGGCTCCATAGGATCGCACTTTGAAGGTTCATTCAGAGTTAGGGTTTAGGGTTGAGGGTTGAGGGTTGAGGGTTTAGGGTTTCGGGTTTAGGGTGAGAAGGTTCATGGGTGCTTATAAGTGGATATGCGTGACCGAAACAAGGGGTATCGCACTGTGAGTTAGTGCGCAATAATCGCTTCGAAATTTTCCCGATAATCCAGCCCTAAATAATACAATCTGTTCATAAATTGCCTGTTTCTCTTCTGCAACGGCTTGTGAGGAACATAATTCCTCGAATCTGTACTGGACAACTCATGAATCATTTCATTCGATGGAATACATGAAGTACAAAAGAAGTATATCCATTTTCAAATATGGCACCTACGAGTACATACTAAGATTTACATACGTTTTTCACTTTTCTAATGTTTGATCTAAACTTGTCTATAACTTGTCCTGACCATGTTGAAATTCTTGCGTATGATCTTGATAATACAAAAAATTTGTTTATGTATATTCCATCCATTCCCCACCATTCCTACCATGACCCACCATTGCTCACCATTTTCGCCATCTACCCCCCATTTCACACCCTTCCTACCATTACCCACCATTTCACGCCATTCCCACCATTACCCATCATCGGCACTACTACTCAAACTGCCACCTTTACTACCCGCCGCTACCCATCGTTCCAGGTGTTGAATTGAGGGCTTTGGCATTGGCTTCTGGGTTTGGGCACACGTTCAGATGCTACGCGCGCTCATCGCCCAAATCCGGTTTTAGGGTTTTAGGGAAAATAGGGTTTTAGGATTTAGGATTTTAGGGTTAGGGTTGTAGGGTTTTAGGGATTTAGGCTTAGGATCATGTTGTCTGGTCCCTTTTGAAGTTTCCCCCCTCTGTGGCGGCGAGGTTCAGGACGACCAGATCTGCCTGGCTCGACCGCGAGAGCACCACCTGAGGAGGAGAGCCCAAAACCTAAACCCTAAACCCTAAACCCTAAACCCTTAAACCCTAAACCCTAAACCCTAAAGGTTTCTTTCACTCCCAGCTCCCGGAGCCACGGCTCCCTCAACTAAGCACGGTTCCCCCTAGCCAAGGAAAATTGAAATGGCAAAAGCACTGTAATCATGGGTTCCCCTAACCCCCTCTATAGGGTTTAGGGTTTAGGGTTTAGGGTTTAGGGTTTAGGGTTTAGGGTTTAGGGTTTAGGGTTTAGGGTTTAGGGTTTAGGGTTTAGGGGCTACTACTACCCCCCCCCCCCCCTATTAGGCTTGCTATAATTGTCCCTAGAAAGCCTTCATTCTGGCAGGAACCTAGGGGGGGGTAGTATATAGGGGGGGAACCCATGATGTAAAGACAAACCCCCCGAAATGGCATCAAAATATACCCCCTGCTACGAAACTCCAACCCTAAAACCCTAAATCCTAAACCCTAAACCCTAAACACTAAACCCTAAACCCTAAACCCTATAGACCCTGAATCGCTGAATCCGAAACCACAGACTCTGCACGCTAAACCCTATCAACCCTATAGCCTGAACCCTATTCATCTCCCACCCGAAGCTGTAAACCCTATTCGAGGCATGTTTTGCAGGGGCCCTTCCACCCTAAACCCGAAACCCTAAACCCTAAACCCTAAACCCCAAACCCTAAACCCTAAACCCTCCCCCACGCCTGGTTCAGCCGCGCGCACGACTCGAGGTTGGTGAACTCGGGGGCCGACGGGAGGAGGCGCGCGCCTTAGGAAGACGAAGAAGAAGGAGGGTTTAGGGTTTAGGGTTTAGGGTTTAGGGTTTAGGGTTTAGGGTTTAGGGTTTAGGGTTTAGGGTTTAGGGTTTAGGGTTTAGGGTTAGGGTTTAGGGTTTAGGGTTTAGGGTTTAGGGTTTAGGGTTTAGGGTTTAGGGTTTAGGGTTTGGGGCTCTCGTTTTTTGCTACAGGGCAACTGATGATGCACATCAAAACACCATGGCATGCCCGCTCGTAGAAGACCTAGGCGCCAGTTAACCCAAACCCTAGACCCTTTGCGGCTTAGCTTACAGGCTTAGGGTGAGGGTTTGAATAAGATGTTCATACGACGCGCTGTATTATACAGGTACCTAAACTAAAGGGCCCTTACTTCAGAGAATCCCCAATTTCCAGGTAGCACACTCCCCCAGGCGAACTCCTGCTTTGAAGAGTGCACAAAATTGGGGGCAACGGAGGCATGTGGGAGCATTTGTACAACAGCCAAAGCAGCTGCCTCATGTCTCCTAGCTTTAGACCCTCTCTATAGGGGGACCCTTGAGGATATTGACCCTCTCAATAAGTCCCTGTCTAAGAGCCAGAAGAGTGTTGAGAAGGGTTCCATTTTAAGGGTCCCCCGTAATCCTACCTAGGAAGCATGATGCCACAGGTTCGTTTAGGATTTTGGTTTAGGGCGCGCTGCAGGGCTCCGAAGTTTACGACTGTTTAGGGTCTAAGATTCGCTTCGGGGTTTAGGGTTTAGGGTTTAGGGTTTAGGGTTTAGGGTTTAGGGTTTAGGGTTTAGGGTTTAGGGTTTAGGGTTTAGGGTTTAGGGTTTAGCGGTTCAGCGCAGGGGGTCTGTAGCCTCTGCCACCTGGGACTCCGGCACACCGGCAAGGGCGGCTGGCTCACGCGCCGATTACGCATGACATGCGCCGTCTCCTGGTTTAGGGTTTAGGGTTTAGGGTTTAGGGTGTAGGGTTTAGGGTTTAGGGTTTAGGGTTTAGGGTTTAGGGTTTAGGGTTTAGGGTTTAGGGTTTAGGGTTTAGGGCCGCGGAAGCAGAAGCTTTCTGGATTTCGCTGAAACTTCATCCGCATCAGCCCTAAACACCCAAGTCTGTCCTTAAACCCAAGCTTCCAACCGACAGTAAGAGACAAAAGCAAAACAAAACACACACACACACACACAACACTCTTGAATCTTGAAAGCCTCAAGTCAGTCCATCTACACAAGTGGAAGAATACAGTTGGGAAGGTCTTGGGAGTAGGGTGCAGCTTGCTCAGTGTTGAGTATCACTAACTAGGGGTTTGTTAGGGTTTAGGGTTTGGGGGTCTAAGAAACTCTTAGGAAAATTGGAGCCATCCACAAGGCACTTAAAGGAGCCTCCTGCTATAGTAAACTGTCGACGCGCAACAGTTTCCTGGGCGCCCCATTTCCCCAGGCCTTAAGACCTCAAGTACCCCCAACAGCCTCAGCATCCTACACTGGGTCTAGAAGAAAACTAACTACAAGGCATGCGCTGTTTTGGGGCTCTTAAGGTAAAACCCCTACGCCCACGTTTAAGGGGTTTTGGGTTTGGGGTTGAGGACCCCCCTAAACCCTAACCCCAAACCCCAAACCGTAACCTGGGACCTCACAGCCCCAGGAGAAACGCAAGGCCTTGGCGGAACGCTCCGTGCGGCAGTCGCTGACCACCACATTGCCAGGCTGGCTATCCTCCGATTCCACGCATCCACCTTTGATGCTCTAGGGGTTGGGATGTTCTAAACTCTAGACCCTGAACCCTAAACCCGAGAGCCTAGACCCCAGACCCTAGACCCTAAACCCTAAACCCTAAACCATACCCAGAGTCCTTAAAGGGGTATTATATAAGGGGTACTATATCCCCATTCAGGGCTGCTAGTATAAGGGGGAAATCCCGACTCTAGGGTTTGTATCCTTCGGCCCTGAAGGGTCTTTTTGGGAACCTATGTTGAAACTCCTTAAGGCAGTTTTAGGGCCATATTAGGAGTACGTTATATCAGGGGAACCTTTAGGAGTACAAGCTCAGGAGTACGAGTCTTAATCCCTTGAGATGCGCACACCCTGAAGCCCTACTCCCTACACCCTCTCCCCTCATTCTTAAACCCTAAACCCTGTATCTTAAGCCCTATAGACAATTCCTAAACCGCCTAAACCCTAAACCGCAAGCATATCTTCAGGCTCTGACGCGGAAGTGCACAGCTATAATTTCATCTCCTTTAAATGGACTACCAAAACCTTCTGCCCTAAAACCTCTATGCCCCAAGCCCCTAAACTCTCATGCACGATCCCCCAAAACTCTCAACCACACTCTGACAAAAAACACTCCTAGATACGACTCTCCAAAACCCAAGAATGAAGGGATAATGTCAAATATCCGAAGGGGGCCTACCCAGAGGTTTAGGGTTCAGGGCTACAGATAGGTTTAGGCTTTGCA
The DNA here is from genome assembly GCA_905221605.1 of Symbiodinium natans. Lineage (NCBI taxonomy): Eukaryota > Dinophyceae > Suessiales > Symbiodiniaceae > Symbiodinium > Symbiodinium natans. The sequence goes on along the minus strand of CAJNDS010002809.1, from coordinate 63,404 downwards.
ATCGAATAAGAAGCCCTGCCCTAAACCCTAAACCCTACACCCTACACCCTAAACCCTAAACCCCAATACACATCAAAGTTGGGAGGGAGATGCTGTACAACTTCGGCTGATGGTCCCGGGGTTTCTCTTAAGGTCTCCATGCGGGAAGTACGGTTTAGGGGTTTAGGGCTTGGGGTTTGGGGTTTAGGGTTTAGAGTTTAGAGTTTAGGGTTTAGGGTTTAGGCCGAGGAGCTGTCGAAGCTCCTTGCAGATGTGCTGGAGCGGCAAGGGGGGTCCGCCTCAACACCTGGCAAGTCGCCTAGACTACGTTTAGGGTTTAGGGTTTAGGGTTTAGGGCTTGGGGCTTCGGGCTTAGGGTTTAGGGTTTAGGGTTTAGTGCTTAGGGTTTAGGGTTTGGGGTTTAAGGTTTAGGGTTTAGGGCTAGGTCAGGGCTGGGTCAGGGCCCCATTGCAGATGCCTAGGATCGCACGGTTTTTAGGCTTTGGGGCTTAACTTCAGGGTGCCCCGCCCCCCAAAAGGAACCCCAAACCCTGAGCTTGGTGCTCTCCTGGGTTAAACTAAGGTACTCACAAGCTTATGGAGCCCCATAGAAACCCTAAACCCCCAAGTGAATTTAAGGACCCTAACCCTTAGCCCTTCATCCTAATCCATGGTAAGACAACTCCATTATTTCCTAGCAAGTGGACAACTCAAAAAGAAGCACATTTCGCGGTCCTTTTCATAGGGGCGCCGTGCTCTACATATGGGGTTCCCTACACCTAAACTTTAAACCCTAAACCCTCAAAAGGGATGCAAATGCAAACTTTGAGAACCCAGTGTCAGACTCCGAAGGGTGTAGGGTTTAGGGTTTAGGGCTTTGAGACTTCGGGCTTTGGGATTCCGGGGCTTCTACGAAATCATTTATCTAGGGAAGTTGCATGGTCCCCTCGTATGAGCCCGTAAATGGGGACCCCCTTATTCCCTGCACAACCTCAAGGGGCCCTACCTTCAGGATCCTTTAAAGAAGGTAAGAATGTCTTTTTTTCGGGTTCAGGGGTGTTAGGGGGCTTTGGGGATTTACGGTCTTCGCCCAGGGGCCCCAAATTACTTCAGAACCCTTTGAAGGTAAGAATAATTAGGGGCTCAGGGGTTTAAGGGGGTTTTAGGGTTTTTGGCTCTTCGGGGTTTAGAGGGGTCTGCCTCAACAACACTAAACCCTAAACCCTAAACCCAAAACCCAAAACCCAAAACCCAAAACCCAAAACCCTAAACCCTAAACCCTAAACCCTAAACCCTAAACCCTAAACCCTAAACCCTAACCCTAAACCCTAACCCTAACCCCTAAACCCTAAACCCTAAACCCTAAACCCTAAGCCCTAAACCCTAAACCCTAAACCCTAACCCCCAGGGGTGCTGCTGGGAGGCAGGAGCGCCCCTCGTCCACGACGAAGAGGTCGTCGATCTCCAGCGGGATCGATTCTGCCTTGATGGCCACAAAGCGGTTTAGGGTTTATAGGGTTTTGGGTTTAGGGTTTAGGGTTTGGGGTTTGGGGGGTTTAGGGTTTAGGGTTTAGGGTTTAGGGTTTAGGGTTTAGGAGTTAGGAGTTAGGAGTTAGGAGCTCCTCGAACTAGCCGGGGGGGTATTTCTGGTAAATTAAACTGAGAGAAACTTAGGGTTTAGGGTTGAGTGCATTTTGGGTATTTGGTGTAGGGTGTCTAGGGCTTCGCGTATTCTAGGGTATGTGCGGTAAATCTGGGGGCTTTACTACGTCCCTAGGCACCGCACTGGGCTTCGAGTTGAGGCAGCTGCTCCCTGGTTAAGCCCTCAAACCAGGGTTTAGGGTTTAGGGTTTAGGGTTTAGGGTTTAGGGTTTAGAGGGACTCCACACCTAGCCTTAAGTGGGCATATGAGACTCGGCCCTCCCCTGGGCATGCTCAAGCGGCCCTCCCAAGACTGCTCTCAACCTCGGCTCGTTCACCGCCCCCCCCCCCCCCCCCAAAGCCGCCAACACCCTAGGCTAATGAAAGCAGAATGATATAGTAATATGCTACTATGATAAGCAGATTAATAATCATAGCAATAACAAATGACAGTAGTGTTATCTAGAAATCTCTAGCAACATGAAAACCTATTTATATAATAGAGCACCTCAACAAGACCATCCTAAGTCCCAAGGCCATTTAACCCCCTGACGCGTTGCAACCCGAAAAACCTAAACCTTAGACCCTGAACCGTAAACTGATAGAAAAAGAGTTTAGAGTTTAGGGTTTTAGGGTTGAGGGTTCAGGGTTAGGGTTTAGGGGCCGCCGGGGGACTGCAGCTGGCGCCACGCGCAGCGAAGAGAGGAACTGATGGCGTCCCTTGCCGCCAGCGTCGGGTTGAGGATGTGAGGACTTAGGGTTTTAGGAAGTCGGGCTCAAGGTTGAAAGCAATGGGCTTTAGGGCGGAAGAATCGTAATGATGAAGGGTCCGTCCTTGAAGGATTCAGGATTGCTTGAGGTTTGGGGATTCAGTTCTGGCTGCGCCTGCTCTGGGGGTCTACGTGCAGGACTACACCTCTTGAACCCCTGCACCTTGACCCAGGATTTCAGCAGAGTTCCCACTCTGGGCTACAGGGCGACTTGAATCCAGAGCAGCAAGGGGGGAGGGGGGGGGGTTTGAGCACTTCGATTTTGAGGTTGATAACCCTAAACCCTAAACCCTAAACCCTAAACCCTAAACCCTAAACCCTAACCCCTAACCCCTAAACCCTAAACCTAAGCGCCTCAGGAGCTGCGTCCCGAACATGGCCCCTGAACTCAGACCAACATGGGCTATTAGGCCTCCTAATCCCCTAACCAACCCTATAAAGGGCCTTCTTAAGGGGTTATAGGGTATAATAGCCCATGTAGGGAAATGCCGAAGAAACCGTAAAAGGCTCCGTAGAAGCAGCTTCGTCCCTGAAAGCGGAAAATCCGAAAACACTTCCGCCCTAAAACTAAAACCTAGTTTCCCAAAACCCTAACAGATTAACCCCTAAACCCTGACAACCTGAAACTCTACAACCCTAACCTCTAAACCCTTAAAACTTAACACACCAAACACTGAGCCCCTGCGACCCCACAGTTCTGTCTTCTGAGCCCGAACACCCGGAGCAGGTTACGGGGGCCGGCCTCAACGCGCCACGTCCAGTCGTACGTGTAGGGCCTTTTCAGGTGGTAAACTTATAGTTCAGGGTTTAGGGGTTTGTAGGCTTTAGCGTGTTGGGTTGAAGGATTTCAGTTTCAGGGTTGGGCTTCTCTATACATTGATACAAATTGGGTTTGGGGTGGGCTGGAGGAGAAGAACCAATGTCTACGCACCTGCAAACAGTGAAAGGTAGCAGGTGGAGGGGCCGAAAGCCAAACCCCGCGCTTTAGCCTTCGAACCGAAATACGTTCTCCATTGAGGCACCAAAACCCTAACCCTAAACCCTAAACATCCCTAAACATCCCTAAACCCTAAAGGGCCTAAAGCCTAAACCCAACATGGAGCTCAAGCTCCACTTCCTGGCTGCGCATTATGGTCGCAAGGCATGAGAGTTCCTCAAGGCCTTCATAAAAGCACCGCGACTTCCACACACTCTTTTCAAACCTTACACGCCACAGACGATGAACTCTAGGGACCAGACCCCCAAACCGCAAAGGCCCGAAACCTGTACTGCCGGCGAAATGATGTATGTTAGAGTCCCAAACTTTCGGGGTTTTAAGGGCCAACTTGGAGTTTTCAGGTTTGTAGTGGTTAGGTTTGCATTTCGTACGCAACGTGGGATTCCATCAACACAGGCTACCCCAAACTTTGACACCACAGCAAATCTATCCACGTGCCCCGACTTCCCCAACACCAAACTAGACCATATGTGCTGGAAACCTGTTCTTTCAAAAGGGTTGAACTGGCCTTGGCCCTGAGGCAATAGGGCTGGGAGGTTTTCGGCCAACGTCAACCTGAATCGCCCGAATCTATCCCCTAAAAATGCGTAACTAAACGTGATTGCAAAACAAGCCCCAAAAATTAAACGACCCTGAGCCCCAAACTCCCTAAGGCCTAAACCCGGAACCCTAAACCCCAAAAACCCCAAAAAACTTCAAGCAACCCCACCCAAGGACCAAGCTGAATCATCGCATCATCCGCCAGGATCACCTCAACCTCGACGTCAAACAGGCGCCGTTCCCGCAGCGTCCTGTCTACCGCAGATTCAATTAATATTTTTGTTAGGGTTTCGGCTTTTGGGCCCAAGGTTTGGGATTCGGGGCGTCGGACAGAGTGCCTGGGGTTAACCTTTCAAGTGAGAGGGCGAGGCTTTGCAACAACGACTATAACGACTGATGTTATGAAACTCTCCACGATGGTAGTTGAGCTTCAGGTCTTGGAGTCCGGGCCTCTGGGGAGCTTCCTGGGGCTTGTGCAGGGCTTAGGGTTTATTAGCTTCCAGCTTCTTCCTGAGATTCCTGTGTAAGGTTTAGGGTTTGGGGCGGCCTTCCGTAGTGGGGGCTGTCAAGTTGAACAGGCGTGGCGCCACGCACTGCGTTGCACCGACGATCTCCAGTCGACCTGCCACCAGCTTGAGACCAACCGCACCCTGAAACCGGGCCACAAGCTTTGGTTGCAATCTACCGGCCAAGACATTCCTGGACGAGCCGCGGGCTCCAGAACCAGGACAGCGGGAGCAAAGGCGACCGCGACATGTCGGCCGACCCAAGCCAGGTACACACCTAGCACGCACGGCTCACCAAAAACTTTTGGTACTTGGCCTGCGCGACAAAATGGAGCGCCTTCTCGCCACAGCACGTGACGTAGCGGCCTCCCCTCCTCCGAGTCCGTCGCCCGAAGCCACTCCAGAACCTTCTCCAGAGGGCACATCCGCACACTCCGCGCGTGTGGGAATCATTCGGCCGACCACCCCGAAGTCCTGCATGTGCTCTGCACTCTCAAACTGGACGACTCCTCCGCACGCACCGCTCCGACACATGGTCAGAACGCAGAACTTCAGATCGCGCAGAACATGTGGAATGATCTCCAAGCTTGCTGAAGACAGTGGTCGGCACCACAACCATAAATGGGAAAGCGCTCCCGCTGCTGACAACTGAACGAGAAGGACTGGGGCTTGATTGACGCAGGCCAACATCAATGTCAATGAAGAACAGTGATGCAGCGGGAGCGGATGGATGCCACTGAGTGCTCGCTACAGCTGGGCTGGGGGAAAGGGGCTGCATTGCCCGTGCTTCGCGAACTTGCGTTATTCCTGCTGGGCCGACGCCAGGCACGATTGCCACATCATCTTGCAAAACTCCTGCAGGTTGCTGAAGTCCGACGGCGCGCCAAAGGCGATCCTCAGCTCGGGCACATCGTCCCGACCAAAGGACTGCGGATTCACCTGCCGCCCCAGAAACGGGCCGTTCAGGAACACGAGGAAAGTGTTCACGCGCTGGGCCGGGCCCAACACGTAGGAGGGAAACGTGGACACCACGCGTGGAGTCGGGAGTCGGCCACTGCGGCAGTCTCGCCACCGCCTCCGGGGGCAAGGAGCTCTTCGGCTTCTAAGAAGCTACAACTGGAAGCAAAATACACTTGACCGCTCCGAGAAGGCTGCTGCACCCATCAGACATTGTCGCGAAGGCGTGTTGCCGTTGAACTCAGAACCCTTCCCTGGCAAAAGCAGCGGTTCTAACAGTGTTTGGAAAATGGGTCTGCGTTCATCCTGAGGCCGGCGAAAATTTGAGCAGCTGAGTCTTTTAAGAACGAACGAAGTTTTAAGAAAACCGAAGAAGTCCTTTATTCAAAAATCTTCAAAAACCTTGTTTCCTCACGCGCGAGAGATTTTAATAAAAAACCCATTCTTAAAACTTCGCGAGTTCGCGAAAATTTAGCTGGCAATTCCAGGCCACACAGAACTCCTCGAGAACCCTTTGTAAACTCTAGGGGTGGGGGGTGGGGGTTGAGAGTTGGCCGGTGTTCTTTTGTCCCCTGCCAAGAATCCCCACGTGCTCGGGTCAGCTTCTTCTTGAACAAGATCGCAGAGTCCATGCCTTCTAAGCTGTCATCGGTTTTTTTTCGGAGTTCGGCCTCCTGTCCAGCGGTTAAAATTACAACGACAATGTCAACACTGCAAAAGTTAAGCTCAAGGCCTTTGAATATAGGCTTCAGCGACAGCGAAAGTTTGAGAGGGACTGGATGTCCATTTCTAGAACTACTTACAAAGTCACTGGCTTGAACACGCTTTTCCAAGTTCTGCTCCGCGTCCTCAGTTTTGACTCAATCAAGCGCCCCTCACTCGAAAAAACATAAAACTGGGCTGCGTTTACAGCCATGCTGGGCTGTTTGAGCACTTACTGTTGATACGACCTGGGGGGGCCGGTTGAGCAGCACCCGCCTGAGCGTATGGGCTGCCAGCACAGACTTACGCAGGAGCGCGCCGCCCATCATTGCACAGATCGGGCGGCGGAAGCGAGGACGCCCATCATGGCTGGCAGGCTACAAAATCTTGGAGCAGAAGAAAAACTCACTTGCGGAGCGCTTCCGTCGTCACTCGGCTGCGGTCAGCCCCGCTTCTTCCAGGGTAGGGCTGAGGGTGTAGGGTGTAGGGTGTAGGGTGTAGGGTGTAGGGTGTAGGGTGTAGGGTGTAGGGTGTAGGGTGTAGGGTTTAAGGTGTAGGGTTTAGGGTTTAGGGTTTAAGGTTTAGGGTTTGGGGTGTAATGGATGTACAGAGTTTCTACGGAATCTCGATGAGCGTGGGGGGGGGGGTCATCGAGGTTTGTGGGAGCAGGACGCTGCACAAAACGGCCACAATAGAAGAGCAGATTGTGAAAAGCGGTCCTAGGTTTGATAGTCCTCATATTTCTGGGCTTAGTAGGGTTTAGGGTTTAGGGTTTGGGGTTTGGGGTTTGGGGTTTGGAGTTTAGGGTTTAGGGTCCGCCGACCCTGGCGGCGTGTTGGATGGGAAAAGGTGAAAACGCGGGGGGGTGGGGGTAGGGGGGGGTACCCGGGCAGCTTTTCCATGGAGGGCCAGGCCACCCACACCGCATAAACTCACGGACCATAGGCGGTTTCGCACAGGACATAGGGGCCCTTTGGGAAAAAACCCACCCAGCAAAAAACCCACCCTTTCCCTGCCCCCCCCACCCCCCCACCCCCCCCCCCCCCCCCACCACCCCCCCCCCCCCCCACCCCCCCTGCCCCCCCCCTTCCTGGTGCTCCCCCCCCCCCAAACGTTCACAGAGGCTCAAGCAAATCAACTTTTGGGTCCTTTGAGCTGACGAGCGCGTTTAAACCTATGCTCCAGCGGGGTCGGCGGCTTGAGCCGGAGGCTCTTAAATTTACGGTCCTGATATTTCAGATGCCCCGCTTAGGGTTTTTGAGGACTTTGATGGGGTGGATTCGGGCCCTTTACAAGTTTATAAACGTGAATTCTCTTTCGGTTTTTCAAGGGTTGTGTAGGGATTCGAGGCCTACCCAATAAACCCTGAAACCTATGGGCCCCCTGACATGCCTGAACCTGACATGGGGGGGGGTTGAGCTCGTTCGGAAAATGCCCCACAGATCAAAGGCCTCAATCCTTAAACCCGCAAAACCCTAAACTCTAAACCCTAAACCTTCAAGACAAATAAAAAAGAAAATTGTATGTGGTATCATTCTGAATCTGCCAAGCTATTTGTCTAAACAGCTGACAAGCCGAGTTTAAGTAGATCAATCCAAAACACCTCTGGGAGGCCAAATGCTCAATTTACTTTAAACCTCTCAAACCTTCCCCCCTCCCGCCCAGCTCCCTCTCCCCTCCCCCCCCCTCCCTGCCGCCCCTCCCACCCGGCCCCCCCCTTCTGTCCAGTTCTCCCCCCCACCCCCGCCCCCCCCCCCAACAAAAGTAGTCATGGGTTCTAAACGAAACTGTCGCTCGAAACTTTCGCTCAAAACGTTCGTCGGACCCAAACGAACCCTCTCATGTCCCCAAAGCCCTAAACCCTAAACCCTAAACCCCAAACCCTGCGTCCTGGAGAGGAACTCTCCGGCCGCCTTGGCCTTCTCCTGCAGAGGGCCAAGTCAAGGGCCGGGGGGCTCTTTCAGGGGTCGGAGTTTGGGCTTTAGGGTAGGTTTAGGGTTTAGCGTTTAGGGTTTGGGGTTTGGGGTGTAGGGTTTAGGGTTTATAGGGTTTAGGGTTAAGGGTTTAGGGTGGGTATAGGGTTTAGGCTTAGGGTTTAGGGTTTGGGGTTTAGGGTTTACGGTTTAGGGTCTGGGGGCCTGGGGGTTTAGGGGCTTGGGGGTTTCGGGTCTGGGGGCCTGGGGGTTTAGGGTTTGGGATTTACATGTAGGGCTGCAGCGACTTTGTCCTCTCAAGTGCGAAACCACAGCATCCTGCTGACGTGACAAGCCCTGCTGAAAAATCTAAGCGCTGCATTGCAGATGCTGGGTATTTTCCCCAGTAGGGGCCCTGAATATACCCCAAAATAGCATCATCCTTGTTATGGGAACCCCCTCTATTTTCGAAACCCCCATTTTGGGGTAGCTACAGGTCAACCTAAACCCTGAACCGTAAACCCTAAAGTGCTAAACCCTACAGCGCTTCAGGTCCGGCCTCCGACACATCCTCCGCCAACGTGAAAACACGGATTTGGCTTTGTCTCCAGTTCCGATGCCTTAGAGAAAGGTTTAGGGTTTAGGGTTTAGGGATTTGGGGTTTAGGGTTTAGGGTTTAGGGGGGTTTAGGGTTTAGGGTCTAGGGTTTAGGGTTAGGGTTTAGGGCTAGGGTGTAGGGTTTAGGGGTTTAGGGTTCCGAGCCCGGAGCCCTAAACCCATTAACTCGCTCCAGAACTTGCCACAAGGTAGCAAACAACACACCAGGATCCTAAACCCTAAACCCTAAACCCTAAAGCCTGCAAGTTGCTGGCTTTGTAAGTGCGACTTGCTTCCCCAGCAAGATAGCAAAAAGGAGGGGGGTGGGGGGATCAAAATGATGAGCCCTTTTGGGGTCGAGGGTCTGCGTTGCTTCCAGAGCACCAGAAAAGGGTTTAGGGTTTAGGGTTTAGGGTTTAGGGTTTGGGGTTTAGGGTTTAGGGCTTAGGGTTTAGGGTTAAGGGTTTAGGGTTTGTTTATAGCGGCAACAGCTAGTGAAGAGAACAGAGCCTGCAACCGAGGTGCTGTGTCAGAAGCCAGGAAAGAAGGATGAGGAAACCGCCATCGTGGATCATCCACCAGACATCGATGGTGCTTCGAGGGCCTGCAGGATCACTAACCCTAACCCTAACCCTAAACCCTAAACCCTAAACCCTAAACCCTAAACCCTAAACCCTAAACCTTTCAAAGCAGAAGGTCCTGCCTTTCACCTCCTCCAGGGGCATGTCCTTCAAGCCCTTGACGGCAATGACGGCCTGACATGACAGGCTTCCTAAGTATGCGGAACAGAAGCACCCTAAACCCTAAACCCCAACCCCTAAACCCCAAATTTCATTCGTACTTAGGAGAATCGTTGCCCAAACTTGGAGCTAGGGTTTCGGGATGCTTCATCTACAGTGACCGGCGCCCGCCCTGCGCAACGGTCTTAGGGCTTAGGGCTCAGGGCTTAGGGTTGAGTTTCATTTTTCTGGAAGGGTTTAGGATGGTGTAGGGTTTAGGGTTTAGGGTTTAGGGTTTAGGGTTTAGGGTTTAGGGTTTAGGGTTTAGGGTTTAGGGTTTAGGGTTTAGGGTTTAGGGTTTGGGGCTCCCCACATCCGAACACGCTTCGGCACCTTGTCCGCAGAGTACGCGTTGCTGAGGATCTTTACCTTGGGCGTCGCATGGGTGCAGGGGTTTCGGGTTTAGGGTTTAGGGCTTAGGGCTTAGGGTTTAGGGTTTAAGGCAAAATCTCTACTGGAAAGCTCCGCTCAACCATCCCACTTACACGATCACACTTATAGCTCCACGTGGATGTTGCCAAGGGGCCAGCCTGTACCCACTTCCTTGGGATGTTCCCTCATATTCTAACAGTCCTTCATTGGGTTTAGGGTTTAGGGTTTAGTTTTTAGGGTTTAGGGTTTATGTTTTAGGGTTTAGGATCCCCTAATATAATCACCATAAACGGACTGTTAGTATAAGGGGGAACATCCCAACTACTTCCCCCTCGACATCCCCTAGCAAGCAAACCCTACACAAGCTTCGAACACCCGAATGGCTCTCAAACGCATCCATGACCAAAGTTCGGGTGGGGGGGGGGGGGGGCTTCGAACCATATCGAAAAACGCGGTTTCTCATATGTTTTGGGTTTCAGATACAACCAAACTCCCCTTTAGAACCATGTTTGAACATTGGAGAGAAAACCGAAACCCTAAACCCTCAAACCCTGAACTCCTAAACCCTGAAACCCCAACCCACAAGTCGTAGAGCTTTGAGACGGGCGGTGGAGGGTGCCTTCTGCAAGAATACCCTAAACCCTATAAACCACAACCCTCAAATACCCTAAACCCTATAGACCCTGAACAATGAACCCTAAACCTAAAACCCTGAACCCTAAACCCTGAACCCCATAAACCCTATACCCTATAAACCCTAAACCCCTAACCCAAACCCTAAACCCCAAATCCTGAACCCCATAAAACCTAAACCCTAAACCCCAAAAAGCCTCAACCCTAAACCCGAAACCCTATAAACCCTGAACTCCCCAAACCCTAAACCCTAAACCCTAAACCCTGAACCCTAAACCCTGAACCCTAAACCCTGAACCCCCCAAGCCAAGCCTCTGATTTTGGAGGTTGCGGGCCAAGAAGCGAAGTCTTGGCTCGTCGAGTCGTCCCGGTCCTGGAGGAACAGGGTGATATGCAGGTGTAGGGTTTAGGGTTTAGGGTTTAGGGTCAGGGTTTAGGGTTTAGGGTTTAGGGTTTAGGGTTTAGGGTTTAGGGTTTAGGGTTTAGGGTTTAGGGTTTAGGGTTTAGGGTTTAGGGTTTAGGGTTTAGGGTTTAGGGTTTAGGGAGTTTAGGGTTTAGGGAGTTCAGGGTTTAGAGTTGAGGCCTTTGGGTTTTTGGGGTTCAGGGTTTAGAGTTTAGGCCATGAGGGCTTCTGGGTTCTAAGGGTTTAGGCCTTCTTGGTTGGGGGGTTTGCAGCTTCAGGGTTTGGGCTTTTGCGGGTTCAAGGTTTAGGGGTGTGGGGAAGAAGGAGCCCAACGGTGCTTTATGACCATTTGCTAAACCCTTAACCGTAAACCCTAAATCCTAAACCCTAAACCCCTAAACCCTAAACCCTAAACCCTAAACCCCAAACCCCAAACCCTAAACCCTAACTTGCTAAACCCTAAACCCCTAACCCCTAAACCCTAAACCCCTAAACCCTAAACCCCTAAACCCTAGACCCCAGACCCGAAACCCTAAATCCTAAACCCTGAACCCCTAAACCCTAAACCCCAAACCCTAAACCCTAAACCCTAAACCCTAAACCCCAAACCCTAAACCCCTAAACCCCTACCCTAATCTGCTTCGCGGCCACCGGTCCTCCGGCCAGTCGAGCATCACCGTGTTCGGCACGAGCCCGCCGATGCCCGTGAGCTGGATGATGTAGTGCGCACCTTCTGAAGGGAGGGATAATGTGGGAGGGGCCCCCCTGAGCCCTGATAGGCCCAGACCCCAAGTAAAAGCCCCAAAACCCTAAGTCCTACATCCTGAACCCTCAAAGATGACATCCCTGTTGGGTTGCTAGGCTTCAGGGTTTAAGGTTTAGGGCCTAGGGTTTAGGGTTTAGGGCTACATGGCGTATGAGACGTATTTAAGTGAGAACGGCCGCCCTGCTGGAGGTGTGAAGCCCCACCAAGGCCTGGGGGCCTAGGGGTATGAGGTGCGTGGTAACTTTTCGGGTTTAGGGTTTAGGGTTTAGGGTTTCGGGTTTAGGGTTTGGGTTTATAGGGTTCAGGGTGCCCAAGTGCCGCGGCCCTGAGCTACAGGGATGTGGCGGCCTCCCCACATCATCGCTGGCAAAAACAAAACATCAGCTTTTGCAGGTGGGAGAAGCTGGCTAGCCCTAAACCCTATATAAACCCTACACCCTAAACCTTAAACCCTAAACCCTAAATCCTAAACCCTAAACCCGAAACCCTACACCCCACAGCGAGAGGGCGCCTTCGGCCATGTTCGGGGCAACCACGACTTCGGCAAAGCCTTCGATGCCCTGCCAGAGAGTTTCGCTTTCGCGGAGGCCGGAGTCGCGCGTTTAGGGTTTAGGGTCTAGGGTTTAGGGTTTGGGGTTTGGGGTTTGGGGTTTAGGGTTTAGGGTTTAGGGTTTAGGGTTTAGGGTTTAGGGTTTAGGGTTTAGGGTTTAGGGTTTAGGGTTTAGGGTTTAGGGTTTAGGGTTTAGGGGCCGGCAAGCACTGGAACCCTGAGCTTTCTAGGCGTGCGGCACTCTAAGAGCACCGGAGCTCCCGAAGTCTCCGAAAGATCCCGGCAGGCTGCCTCCTTGTCCATGAGGTCCTCGGCTGCAAGCTGGGCAACATCGTTTGGGGTTTAGGGTTTAGGGTTTAGGGTTAATGTAACCACGAGCCCTAAACCCCCGAACCCCCTAAACCCTAAACCCAGCCCCAAGCACTAGGAATCTACCGAACCTGATAGGCACAAGAACGGACCGACCCTGAATCCCTAGATTCCGACCAACAGTCCTACTGTTGAGGGTTTCGGGCTTAGGGTTCGTAAGGTTTGTTTAGGGTTTAAGGTTAGGGTTTCGGCTTTAGGTTTCGGGGTTTTCGGGCATGTAGGGTCCGTTAGGGCTTGTGAGGCGCTATTGAAGGGGCTTGTAAGGGGCTTTTTAGCTATAAGGGTCTAGATCGAGGGTTTATAGGGTTTATAGGGTTTATAGGATTATAGGGTTTATAGGGTTTATAGGATATGGGGTTTATAAGGTTTATGGGGTTTAGAGGGTTTATAGGATTACCGTATAGAGGTTGATAATCCGGGGAGTTGCCCTTCCAGGGCTTCCGGCAGTGCTTCGACATGCCTCTCCCACGATCATGGTGGCGGGCTGCTTTCCAAATGGCGGCCCTAAACCCTAAAGCGAAAAAACCTAAAAACTACAAACCCTAAACCCTGAACCCCAAACCCTAAACCCTGAACCCCAAACCCTAAACCCTAAACCCCAAACCCTAAACCCTAAACCCCAAACCCCAAGCAATCGAGCCCAAGCCTTGATGATCTGCTTCTCCTTCGCGGCCTGCAGCTGCGCCTGGGGGAAGGGGGGCCAGTCTAAATGAGGGTTTGGAGCTTAAGGTTTAGGGTTTAGGGTTTAGGGTCTAGGGTCTAGGGTTTAGGGCTAGGAGTTTGGGGGTCAGGGAAAAACCGAAGCTTCTCGGGCTGAGGATTTAGGGCTTAGGGTTTGGGCCGTCTCAAGACTTCGTGCCTCCTTTTGGCAGGGGATCCTCTGGGAAAATAAACAACTACAGGGGATTTTATGGGGATAACATTGGTAATTCCTAAACCCTAAGCCCTAAGCCCTAAACCCTAAACCGTAAACCCCTGAACTCCTAAACCTTGAACCCTATAGCCTGAAGCCCTAAACCCCAAACCCTATCAGGGCTAATGGCCTAGGCTTCATGGCGGGGGAAACAGCCCGGCCTTGGTATCGCCCGGATCTGACTCGAGAACGCAGGCCACCTCTTGGGGTTTAGGGTTTAGGGTTTAGGGTGTCAAGATCCTCTCAAAGGTTAGATGCGATTGCGGAAGAGCCGCTTTTGGAGCTACGAAGATGTGCAGACTTCCTGGAAGGTGGGATACAAATTAGCAAAAGCCCAAAGCGAGCAACAAACAATACATACATACATGACTTGAGGGGTCTTCGCAGGCCCTAAACCCTAAACCCGAAACCTTACTCTAAACCCTAAACCCTAAACCCAAGATTGAAATCTTTGCCTTCCGCAGTGCAAGGAAAGACCAAGCAAGGTACCTCTTTGCATAGGTTCCCCTACTACCCCCCTCTATTCTACCCCCCACCCCCCATAATCAAGGCTTTTTAGGGATTACCCCTAGACCCCTAACCCCTAACCCCTAAACCCTAAACCCCAAACCCTAAGTTGGGATCTTTAACGGGGGAGCCTGGCGAGGTAGTAGAGGGAGGGGCATTAGGGAAACGGACGATCCTTTGGGCTTCGTTATCAACCTTCTAGGAGGTATATATCTGCTGCAGAAAGGACCCCCCTTTTGTTCCAAGATGGAAGAGATCTGAGGTTTAGGATTTAGGGTTTAGGGTTTAGGGTTTAGGGTTTAGGGTTTAGGGTTAAAAGTATTGGCACTGTTGCGCCAAGGGCCCTGCAACCACAACCCATTCAAAGCCTCTAACCCTGCAGGGGAAAAACAGGAAAATATGCCGAACGGGCTACTCAGAGATGAAGCTCCCTAAACCCTAAACCCCAAACCCTAAACCCCAAACCCCAAACCCCAAACCCCAAACCCTAAACCCTAAACCCTAAACCCCAAACCCTAAACCCTAAACCCTAAACAAGGGTCCCTGAGCCCTTTCGGCGCTCTGAGGCTTCCGCCATGCAGAAGCCCCTTCCCTTGCGAAGCCTGAGACTGGGAAACAAAGAAGCATCCCACCACGTTTGGGGTTTGGAGTTTGGGGTTTGGGAGGGTTTAGGGTTTAGGGTTTAGGGTTTAGGGTTTAGGATTTAGGATTTAGGGTTTAGGGTTTAGGGTTTAGGGTTTAGGGTTTAGGGCTTCCTTCCGGCTCTTTCCACACTCGGACATGCAGCCAAGCAGCTGCGACGCAAAGCGGAGATTCCCCTCGTGGCATCGGGTTCCCTGATCTGGGCTCTGGCTTTAAGGAAAGAAAGTTGGGGTTTAGGGTTTAGGGCTTAGGGCTCAGGGCTTAGGGTTTAGGGTTTAGGGTTTAGGGCCACAAGAAGGGTGCGATGTTACCTGGCTATCGAACATGCTATGTAACCCCCTTACAGGAACCAACTTGAGTTCTTCGACAGGAACACAGCGATCGCAGCTGCAGAGCTCAGAATCGTTGGACGCTTCTCTCGGCCAGGCATGAACCCTAAACCCTAAACCCTAAACCCTAAACCCTAAACCCTAAACCCTAAACCCTAAACCCTAAACCCTAAACCCAATGTGGGCTTGAACATGGCCCTTCAAAAACCCTAAACTTGGCATGTTCCCCCTTGTACTAACAGTCCTTAATAGTGATGAGAGGGTACTGTAATCTCTCTTAAAGATTGTTAGTATAAGGGCGAACATCCCAACCCTAAACCCTAAACTCACAACACCCGAAACAAGACCCTAAACCCAAAATCCTAAAGACCCCTAAAATCCTCAAAACCTTAAGACCCTGCCTCTTCTAAAGCCCCGAAAATCCTCAAAACCTTAAGACCCTGCCTCTTCTAAAGCCCCTAAAAAGCCTCAAAACCTTAAGATCCTGCCTCTTTTAAATAGGGTTTAGGGTTTAGGGTTTAGGGTTTAGGGTTTAGGGTTTAGGGTTTAGGGTTTAGGGTCTAGGGTTTAGGGTTTAGGGTTTAGGGTTTAGGGTCCCTGCCTCTGCTGTTTGGGGGATGCTGTAGATGATCAAGACTTGAGGCCGCCAGTTCACGTGCCTGGCGTCGCCCAATCACTCTCCAGAGACAGCTTGGGGTTCATACCCTAAACCCTAAACCCTAAACCCTAAACCCTAAACCCTAAACCCTAAAACCCTAAACCATAAAACCCAAAACCCTAAACCCTAAACCCTAAACCCTAAACCCTAAACCCGAACACGAAACCCTAAACCCTAAACCCTAAACCCGAACACGAAACCCTTAACCGTCATAGGTGATCTGAGAATGGGGGTTTGAAGGCTTCGGGCTTGTAGGACTTGACTTAAGGTTGAGAGACTGTAGGCTTTGAGTTACCACAGGCTACAGGGTGAAGTGTTGAGGGTTTTGGCGGGTTAGGGCATAGGGTTTAGGGTTTAGGGTTTAGGGCTTAGGGTTTAGGGTTTAGGGTTTAGGGTTTAGGGTTTAGGGTTTAGGGTTTAGGGTTTAGGGTTTCGGGTTTCGGGTTTCGGGTTTCGGGTTTCGGGTTTCGGGTTTCGGGTTTCGGGTTAGGGTTTACGTTTTAGGGCTCAGGGCTGCTGAGGGTCTAGCATGTGAAGTTCCACCGTTGGGACAGAAGATTGGTTTTCGGGGCTTGGGGTTTGCAGGGTTTCGGGTTGAGTGACTGCATTTCCCTTGCCGGGCCATGACCTCCAGATACCCATCGCACACTCTACGTCCCATGAAAAAGGAAATACGCGAAACCCGTCGCTTTGGCCAACCACAAGCCGCACCCAAAGCAAAGTAGCAGTGGTATTAACCAAAAGCAGCCCTAAACCCCAAACCCCAAACCCCAAACCCCAAACCCCAAACCCCAAACCCCAAACCCCAATCCCGTAACCCTAAGCTCTTTCCTGATCAACATGCGCGCCAGGGTGCTGGTATTGGGACTGCTCCAGTCGCACCAAGGCACTCAGCGCCAGCCTGAAGGTGATGCCATCCATGGCCTAAGAAGGCTGAATTGCAGGTACTGGTGTTTAGGGTTAAGGGTTTCGGGCTTGGGGTTGAGGGTTTAGGGCACAATCTGCAAAGAGATGCTCTAACAAGTTTAGCACGGCGGCGGAGCATTCGCAGCCGAGAGCCCTTGTAAGATTCTTAGGTATCTAACAAATAAGCAGGGACAGAGTTCTTAAGGTAGGGTTGAGGGTTCAGGGGCGTAGGGGGTTGAGTCTTCAGGTTTGTTCAGGTTTCAGAGTTCCGGGCCAAAGCATCCGAGCTGCCCTAGGCGATCCTCATGTCACGTACCACAGATGCATTCGCCCGCAGTTAGTTCATCCGGATACATCTGATTCCTTTCCGTCACTCCTAGTTACTGGCCAAGTCTTCCTCCTACTACTGGCCACGTCTTATCAGATCTCACAAGTAACAGTGCAAGACCTCATAGATACCTCACTTCAACATTGCAGGAGCCGTGGGTGCGCGCAAGCACTAAGAAGCCTTCAAAGAATTTGGGTTTGTGGTTTCGGAAAATGGGAGCCCCAATACCAGAATCCCTCCCCACAGATCCCAACCATGCAAGTGATGGGATGTTAGAAGCAACAAACCCTAAACCCTGAACCCTAAACCCTTCTGTTGAGAGGAAAGAACTCCGACAAATTTCTTAGAGTCGGGCGCTGCCCCACTCCTTGGCCTGGCAAGATGGCGCGCTTTTCCGCCGTTGCTAGAACTGGGGGGGGGGGTTAGGGTTTGGGGTTTGGGGTTTGGGGTTGAGGGTTTAGGGTTTAGGGTTTAGGGTTTAGGGCTTTGGGTTGAGGGGGAAGCTAGGATGGCCCCTTCAAACCTGCTGAATATATTCCTACATATAACAGATTCCTACATATGATCCTCTTAAACGGAAGTAACAGATCTCAAAAGCCTACCCAGTAAAGCTCCAAGTTCTAAGGCCAGGGTTAGGTGGGGTGTTTGGGGTTTATGGTTGCGGGTGTGCGGCTTCGTGATTCTTACGACCCTGAACCGGGCACACCCTAAATCTAGGGGCGTTAAAGCCCTGAGGAGGTGAGCTCTGCACTGCCAGTTTAGGGTTCAGGGTTTAGGGTAAGACGGAGTTCAGGCATACCTAGACCCAAGAGCACCCTGGCGCCCTGTGCGGCTTAAAGGGGCTTCAAAGGGAACCTAAACCCAAACAAGCGAATGAGGGGCTCCTGTGGGTCGCTGCATTTGGGCGCCAGCAGTGCGCAGACAAACCGAACCCTCCCATCAGCTGCCTTATGGCTCCTACGTCCTGACACCCTAAAGCCCCAAACCCTAAACCCTAAACCCTAAACGGTAAACCGTAAACCCTAAACCCTAAACCCTAAACCCTAAACCCTAAACCCTAAACCCTAAACCCTAAACCCTAAACCCTAAACCCTAAACCCTAAACCCCACCCTAATGCTAAGCCCTCAAGGAGAGGAGGCACCTCCACCTTCCAGTTCACGAAGAGGTAGAGGCCTCGCAAGGGTTTAGGGTTTAGGGTTTAGGGTTTAGGGTTTAGGGTTTAGGGTTTAGGGTTTAGGGTTCAGGGTTCAGGGTTCAGGGTTCAGGGTTTAGGGTTTAGGGCGCAAACGGCTTGGTTGCCCAGTATCCTGAGAGCAACTAGGGCGCCCCCTGCTTGTTTCAAGTCCTAACCATTCATTAGATGAGGGACTGCCAAAGATCCCGACTTCAACCTAAACCCCAAACCCGATAACCCAAACCCCAGATCCGAAACCCTCAGCTCCCCCAAACCCCAAACCCCGAAAAACAACAAAAACTAAATCCCAAACCCTAAGCCCCCGACCCAAAACCCAAACCCCAAACCCGAAACCCCAAACGCGAAAACCCAAACTGCAGAACCCTAAACCCTAAACCCTACGACGGTTTGACTGCGAGCTGCCGCCGGCCACCAAGCATGCTGTGAGCGCCCAAAGATGGTTCACCTGGGCTCTTCAAGCGGGCTTTGGGAGGGGGGGGGGGGGGGGTTTAGGGTTTTAGGGCTTAGGGTTTAGGGTTTAGGGTTTAGGGTTTAGGGTTTAGGGTTTAGGGTTTAGGGTTTAGGGTTTAAGGTTTAGGGTTTAGGGTTTAGGGTTTAGGGTTTGGGGTTTAAGGTTTAGGGTTTAGTGAGGGTTTAGGGTTTAAGATATAGGGTAGGGTTAGGGGGTTTCTGGTGTTTGAAAACTTCCAGACCCCAAGAGGAGGGGGAAGGACTACCGGTCTGCCGCCGCGGCACGATGATCATGATAGCCACACCTGAGCCATGCGCAATCCCTATAAGTCCTATGAACCCTATGAACCCTAAAAACCCTACAAACCCTAGAAATCCTAAAAACTCGAAAGCTCTAAACAACCTAAAACCCTAAAACCCCAACAACCAAAAAGGGCCCAAAAACCCTGACCTTAACAACAAACAAATCCTATAAGCCCTAAAAGGAAAAAGAAACGATAAACCCCATAAACCCTAAAACCCGAAAACAAAGACGATAAACCCTGTGAACCCTATAAAACCTGAACCCGTTCAAGGATTTTTGGGGTCTATGGGGACGAAGCAAAGGATGCCCCCAAAACGCTGGGCCAGCAGACCTTCAACCCCAAACCTGCAAACGACACCCCGAAACCTTACAGTTTAGGGTTTAGGGGTTTGTTACGGGCGTTTTAGGGTTCTCAGGGTGGCTGTAAAAAATTGATAAATTTAAATTGAAACAATATGGTGGTAAGGTTAAATTGGCTTTGATTAAAACTTTTAGATAGTTTTGCGGTTCCTGAGGGTTTCTAGAGTTGTCAGGGTTCCTGATGCCACAAACCTAGACCCCGTAAACCGCGCCAGATTTGTCGCCGCTCAGGGCTCAGGGTCAAGGGCTTCGGCCACGGGGGCTTACGGCTTACGTGGCTTAGCGCCTATTGGGGGTTTCGAGAGCAGAATGTGCCCTAAATCCCTAAACCCTAAACCCTAAACCCTAAACCCTAAACCGCAGTTCCCAGGCAGCCCAAGGAGCAGATGAGGAAGCCCAGCCCGCAGCTGATCAGGTTCAGCACGCGGCAGCCTCGGACCCAGACCCCCAATCATGGGCTCCCTTTGCTACCCCCCTCTGTAAGGTTTAGGGTCTAGGGAAAAAGGTTTAGGGTTTAGGGTTTAGGGTTTAGGGTTTAGGGTTTAGGGTTTGGGGTTTAGGGTTTAGGGCTTAGGGTTTAGGGTTTAGGGCTTAGGGCTTAGGGTTTAGGGTTAGGGTTTAGGGTTTAAGGTACTACCCCCTACAGACTACCCCCCCTCACTGCGCTCTCTAGGGCCTTCAAGACACACCAGATAAGAACTTCATCCAAGACTCCATAGTTTTGCAATATCGCTAAATAGTACTGTTACTTCATGATCCATCCTCTGTTTGAGTATAGCATTATACAGAACATGCACTTGAATATCCGTGTCCCGGACGTCTTCTCCAAAACCCAAAAGCCAAAACCCAAAACCCAAAAGCCAAAACCAAAAACCTAAAACCCTAAACCCTATACCCTGAACCCTAAACCCAAACCCCAAACCCTACTCTGAGGCATCCGGCGGCGCTGGTGGATCCATGAGGGGCGCCACGTGGAGGAGTGCAGCCACGTCCTGAGGAACCCAAGGTGCGGTGCAGGGTTTAGGGTTTAGGGTTTAGGGTTTAGGGTTTAGGGTTTAGGGTTTAGGGTTTAGGGTTTAGGGTTTAGGGTTTAGGGTTCAGGGTTCAGGGTTCAGGGTTCAGGGTTCAGGGTTCAGGGTTCAGGGTTCAGGGTTTAGGGTTTGGGCTTAGGGTGTGTCACGATCGACCGCTCTGAGACCCCGGCAGCGTGAAGCAAGACAGGTTCATGAAGGCATAGGCCATCAAGAAGCACCTTGGGGTCCCTAAACCCGAAACCCGAAACCCTAAACCCTAAACCCTAAACCCTAAACCCGAAACCCTAAACCCTAAACCCTAAACCCTAAGCCCTAAGCCCTAAGCCCTAATCCGAGACGCCATCAAGACGCAACTCGGGGTAGCTCACCGAGACTTAATAAACGGAAAAGAGCATCTCCCGGGTACCAGGCGCAGAGTCCCCCAGGGTTTAGGGTTTAGGGTTTAGGGTTTAGGGTTTTGGGGGTTTTGGGGGTTTGGGGGTTTAGGGTTTAGGGTTTAGGGTTTAGGGGTTTAGGTTTTGGGTTTAGTTTCTGTGCCTGCTGTACAACCGTAAGCCCACTCAGCCCTAATCAGCAAAACGAACTCTTGAAACCGAACCCCCCAACCCCCCCCAACCCTAAGCCTATAACACCTCCCATCCAAAACCCTAAACCCTGCACCCTAAGGCCAACCAGACTGCAGGGTTTCCGTGGTTAGGGTTTGTAGGGCTTGGGGTTTGTGGGGTGGTTTAGGGTTTAGGGTTTCGGATTTAGGGTTTAGGGTTTAGGGCAGCAAAGCTCATCATTTTTATCTTTTCCTGATGGCATGTTCTTCTGATGCGCAGGGGTTGTTCTGAGGTGTGAGACGAATGCACTTCGAGCAGCGTGAGGTTCCACAATCGCTGCTGACGAGACACTTCGGAGGCGGAGAGCAGTTGAGGGCTTGTTGTTGAGAGTTCAGGGTTCCCTAAACCCTAAACCCTAAACCCTAAACCCTATAAGCCCCGGGCAATCTCACCCGAAGATGCCTCGCTTGCGCACAAGGGGGCTCTTTGGTGCGCCTTTAAAGGGACTGCTTGCAGGTCCATGGTACTTAGTAACCAATAATAACTGTACTTATAGGGTTTGGGGTTTAGGGTTTAGGGTTTACGGTTTAGGGTTTAGGGTTTAGGGTTTGTTTAGGGCTAGGGTTTGGGGTTTAAGGAGTTTAAGGTAACTGTACGCATAACCCACTTATGAGCCCCGAAAGTGCCCAAATTTGTAAGTACAGTTCTAACTGGCCAATAAGTACCATGAACCTCCAAGTGAGATGGGGGGCGCAGTGGCGCCTGCCTGACTGGGAGCTTGCTGCGGGAAGGAAAACCCAAGGTGGAGGGTTTAGGGTTTAGGGTTTGGGGTTCTCGGGTTAGGGTTGGTTTGGGGTTTAGGGTTGATTCTCCCCGTAGCAGGCGCCCCCTGTGAAATGCGAAGCGGCTGTCTTGTGGCAGCTTCATCGTCATTTGGGAAAGAGGATTGTGAGCACGCTCGGCGGTTTGGTCCAAGTAGAACCCTAAACCCTAAACCCTAAACCCTAACCCCTAAACCCTAAAGGTTTGGGGTTAAGGGTTTAGTACGGTAGAGGGTTTAGGGCAAGATGTCTTCATTCCTATCCCCGGAACACGCTCGCTGCGCCCACGTTCAGAATTCATGCTGGTGCCAGCATCTGGCAAAAAATGCGTAAAAACATTGAAGCGCTACATCGCCTTTTGCCTGAACAAGCCCCGCGGTCTAACTATATCCACAGCGTGTTTAGCAGGGGGGGGGTTTAGGGGTTTGGGGTAAAATATAAACCCTAAACCCTGAACCCATGTGAGCCCTAAAGCCCCCCTACAGCCCTAGAAGCTTCACAAACCTGCACCCTTGAGCCCTGCAAACCCTGACAACCCTGGAACCCTTCAAACCCTGGAGCCCTTCAAACCCTGGAACCCTTCAAACCCTGGAACCCCTTAAAAAAAAACTCAAAACCCTTAAACCCCAATTAAACCCTAAACCCTCAACCCAACATATTCGGAAAGATCTTCGGAGTTCGGTTTCATCGAACCCTAAACCCTAAACCCTAAACCCTAAACCCTAAACCCTAAACCCTAAACCCTAAACCCTAAGGTGTGCCCTCGTCTGGTAGAGGCGCTGTGAGAAGCCGTTTGGCCAAGCGTGGCAGCTGCATGAGAACCCTAAGCCAAGCTGCGCTTTCGACACCTTTTCATGGGTTTAGGGTTTAGGGTTTAGGGCTTAGGGCTTAGGGTTTAGGGTTTAGGGTTTAGGGTTTAGGGTTTAGGGTTTAGGGTTTAGGGTCTTGGGCTCAGGGGTGCCCCTTGTACAGCAAAGCAAGGGGCATGAACAAAAAGAGCCGTTGCAACAAGAAGCATAACCCAGTAAACCGCCAGACCGGCAGCTTTGCAAGGTGCGCCGCCACACAGAAGCTGCCTCTCGAACTACATGAAGATGACCTCATTGGCTGAGTCTAGCAAGAGTGGCTTTACCATGAGCTTCAAAGGCGGGTTTAGGGTTTCGGGTTTGGACAAACCGTTCTCAGGTCTCGTGTACCCCACAAAGGCCGAAGGTGACCTATGCCAGCTAAGCGACAAGACAGGTGATGTTGTCCATGGAGCCTTAGAACAGCGACTCACACGTCGAGCAGTTGGCAATGGATATTTTTCGAAGCCCTACAAAACCCTACTAATCCCTACTAAACCCTACTCATTCCTACTACAACCTAACCCTACTAAAACCCTACTACACCCTCAAACCTGCTGAGCACTACCATACCATTTTCTGCCAGGCTGCCAGTTCGCTGTGCTTCTTGCACAAGCCTTCATCAGGGGTTTAGGGTTTAGGGTTTAGGGGGTTGACGCAGTCGTGAGGATCTTCCCTTCGAGAACCCCAAAAGGCCTGACACCCCACCTCGAGCTTCTTAAGTGCACTAGGACCGCTTTAGGGTTAGGGGTTAGGGAGTTTAGGGCTTAGGGCTTAGGGTTTGGGGTTTTAAGGGGTTTAGGGTTTAGGGTTTAGGGCTTACGGTTTTGGTCGACAAGCCCTGCGGATCAGACACCAGCCTGTGAGCAACGTGGTCTAACCCGTTCCGACCTGAGCAGGGTTTAGGGTTTAGGGTTTAGGGTTTAGGGTTTAGGGTTTAGGGTTTAGGGTTTAGGGTTTAGGGTTTAGGGTTTAGGGTTTAGGGTTTAGGGTTTAGGGTTTAGGGTTTAGGGTTTAGGGTCCAGTGCAGGAAGCGTGCAGAAGCACCACTTTTAGGGTCTAGGGTTCAGGGTTTAGGGGTTGCAAACCGATAACTGGGCTATGCGCCCTTCTAGGGTTTAGGGTTTAGGGTCCAGGGTCTAGGGTTTAGGGTTTAGGGTTCGGGTGAAGCCAGAATGTCTGCCAAAGCTGCTGCAGGACACGACAACTTTGGCCACTTCCTGGCAGGGGCCAACGCGCGTGCTTGGCTTCGATGGCGAATCCGGATCTCGTGGCTTCGGCTAAACCCTAAACCCTAAACCCTAAACCCTAAACCCTAAACCCTAAACCCTAAACCCTAAACCCTAAACCCTAAACCCTAAACCCTAAACCCTAAACCCTAAACCCTAAACCCTAACCCTGAACCCTCAACCCTTTACCCTGCACCCTCACACAAGTCGCCTTGCAAACCTACACATGCCTTAGCTGGTTCCAAGGTGCACATAAAACCTTGAGGCCTAGGAGTAGAATGAGTAGTTGGGTAGCTTCTAGTATGAGCTTCAGAGTTCGGAGGGGTTTAAGTCGTGTGCATTAGACTTGTGTGAATACAAAGGGATACTGTGGGTGTGACGTTTAGGGCATCAGAGCTCCAGAAGCCATCTTGAAAGACCTAAGGGTTTAGGGTTTAGGGTTTAGGGTTTAGGGTTCAGGGTTTAGGGTTTAGGGTTCAGGGTTCAGGGTTCAGGGTTTAGGGTTTAGGGTTTAGGGTTTAGGGTTTAGGGTTTAGGTTTAGACCCATGCATCTGTGCGTTTGAAGGCCACTCCAAGGCGGGGCAGTGGCCAACCTTCATACAAGAGGCCTGAATACACTTTGCTGCAGGAAATTTGGACTACTAAGACATATCTGAATGAGGAAAACATGTGCTGAAAAGTCTGCTCCCGGTGTTGCAACAGTCGAGTCCAACCCCCACCCCCACCCTAAACCCCTAAACCTACACCCACCGTAGACCACCAACCCCTAAAACCCTCAACCCGTAAACCCTAAACCCCTGATCCCTAAACCCTTTATAAACCCCGCAGCCCCGCAACCCTGAATCCCTAATCCAAAACCCCAAACCCTAAACCCTAAACCCCTACACCCTAAACCCCTAACCCCTAAAGCCTAAATACCCCCCTCGGTCCCCTGTCCCAGCCCTAAACCCTAAGTACCCCCCTTCGGTCCCCTGTCCCAGCCTTCTCCTCGGCAAAGTCCCACAGGCCATCGCTGGCCAAGACAAGCGCCAAGTCCCGCTTGGCGTCGTGGGCGCGCACCGAGGGCTTGCAGCTCAGCCCTGCCAGGGCGGTTTAGGGTTTAGGGTTTAGGGTTTAGGGTTTAGGATTTAGGGTTTAGGGTTTAGGGTTTAGGGTTTTGGGTTTTGGGTTTTGGGTTGAGGAGGTTTAGGGGGTTTAGGGGGTTTAGAGGGTTTAGAGGGTTCAGAGGGTTTAGAAGGTTTTGGGTTTGGGTTTGGGGTTTAGGGTTTACAGGGTGTACAGGAGGGTTTACAGGGTTTATAGGTCTCTAGGGTTTATTTGGTCTTCAGGGTACGTAGGGTTTATAGGGTTTATAGGTTTATAGGGTCCGTAGGGTTGTTAGGGCTTGTAGGGTTTACAGGGTTTATTGGGTTTACAGGGTTTAGAGGGTCTATGGGGTCTATCGGGGGTTATCGGCTTTCATAAGGTTTTATAGGGTTGATAGGGATTAGCACATGCAAGTTGGTCACGCTGGGGCCAACATGAGCTGACATGAGACGATCGATCCCAAAGACGGAGAACGAGAAGCGCGACTTGAGTGCGCCACTGCCCCCCCCCCCCCCCCCCCCGCCCAAAACCCCCACCACCACCAAGAACAGTTCTAGCTTCCCTAAACCCTGAACACTTTCTCCTAAACCCTTTCTCCCAAACCCTAAACCCTGAACCCTGAACCCTAAACCCTAAACCCTAAACCCTAAACCCTGAACCCTAAACCCTAAACCCTAAACGCACCCTAAACCCTAAACCGCCCGCAGCCGGCCTGAGTTCTTCAGAAGCAAGTCCCCCAAAGCCCGGCTCACTGCGAGCTCACCTCCGCAAGGCCCCATGAGCATAAAAGGGCGGGAGTTGGGTTTGGGGTTTAGGGTTTAGGGTTTAGGGTTTAGGGTTTAGGGTTTAGGGTTTAGGGTTTAGGGTTTAGGGTTTAGGGTTTAGGGTTTAGGGTTTAGGGTTTAGGGTTTAGGGTTCAGGGTTCAGGGTTTCGGGTTTAGGGTGTATTTCTAGGGGTTTAATCTGGGGTTTCGAGCCTATTACAGATAGTTTTGGGCTTAGACCGGCTTTCGGCATTATCTAATGGGTCTTTTGCACTCATTTGCTCATCTTTGCAAATCAGAAAAGTGATCATGGAGGCATTCCTCATCTTGGTCTGTGCAACATTGCACTTCACGGTCACCTTTCTGAAATCGAAAGTCGACATACGAACACGGTCCCACGGTTCAAGAAGGTTTGCAAGACAACCAGAGCCACGGTTTAGGGTTTAGGGTTTAGGGTTTAGGGTTTAGGGTTTAAAGTGTCTTGATCCCTCAGCTCCAAGCCTGTGAAAGCTCCCCAAATGCGCTTGGCCAATAGAGTGGCAGACCTTTGGCCTAGACCGAGAACCCGCCAATCCCTAAAAACTCCGACACCCCCCCCCCCCCCCCCGCCAAACCCTAAACCCTAAACCCTCAACCCTAAACCCTGAACCCTGAACCCTGAACCCTAAACCCTAAACCCTAAACCCTAAACCCTAAACCCATCAGCCCGGTGCCTGAGACGCGACCCATGGTCACGAAGCCGCCCTCCTCGCGGATGCGCCGCGCCTGGGTGGGGGGCCGAAGAGATTCGGATTTAGTAGGGTTTAGGGTTGAGGGTTGAGGGTTGAGGGTTGAGGGTTGAGGGTACAACTGACACCCTCCAAGCTGAAGGCAACTGGTGGGGCTTAAGGCCAGCCAAGGGCGTGTCAACATCGGAGTCCCTTGCAATTTAGGGAATACTAATAGGGCCTGCTTTTAAGGCTTAGGGTTGAGGGACGTCCTTCTCCGACCTACACCCGACCTCTTGAAAGCCTTTATAAGCTCTTAACCTGCTTGAGCACTAAACCCTACTAAGCCGCCTAAATCCTGAAACCTCCCAAACACACGACAATACTGCACCCCCAACAAAACCTACAGGTAAGCCCCACGAAGCCCGAAACTTCAAAATCCTACACTATAGTTGACAGAGCTTAGGGCTTACAGGGTTTAGGGCTGGTTTAGGGTTTAGGGTTTATAGGGTTTATGGGGCTTATAGGGCCTACAGGGCTTATAGGGTTTTCAGGGCTTATAGAGCTTAGGGCCTACAGGGTTTTGGGGCTCAGGGCTTAGGGTTTAGGGAGTGTTTCGCCGCCTCTGCGGCATCGGTCGGCCGATGGTCCACAGAGAGCCGCTGGGATCCTCCGCGTTTTTTTTTTTTTTTTTTTTGGGGGGGGGGGGGGGGTAGGGGTTTTAGGGGTTAGGGTTTAGGTTTGAGGGTTTAGGGTTTGAGGGTTTTGAGGTTTGAGGGTTTAGTTTTGGTTTAGGGTTTAGGGTTCAGGTTTAGGGTTTAGGGGTAGGGTTTAGGGTTTAGGGTTTAGGGTTTAGGGTTTAGGGTTTAGGGTTTAGGGTTTAGGGTTTAGGGTTTAGGGTTTAGGGTTTAGGGTTTAGAATTTAGGGTTTAGGGTTTAGGGTTTAGAATTTAGGGTTTCGGGTGTTAGGGTTCCGGGTTCGGGGTTTTCGGCTTTAGGGTTGAGGGTTCAGGCTCAAGGGCTTGCAGTTTGGGTTTAGGGTTCAGGGTTCAGGGTTTTAGGGTTAAGGGTTTAGGGTTTTAGGGCTTCAAGGTTTGAGGGATATAGGGTTTCAAGGTCTTACTAGTAGGGTTCAGGGTTTTCGGGTTAGGGTTCAGGGTTTTGGGCTACAGGGTTCAGGGTTTCAATGGTCTTGGAGTTTAGTAAGCCCTAGACCCTAAACCCTAAACCCTTAGGGCTTAGGGACTTTAGGAGTGTGTGTCGGTGCATCGGCCATCCACGGAGGTGGACGTCATCCGTCAGGATTCGGCCAACAAGCGCGTCATGATAACAACCCCTAAACCCCTAAACCCCTAAACCCTAAACCCTAACCCCTAAACCCCTAAACCGTAAACCCTAAACCCTGAACCCTGAACCCTGAACCCTAAACCCTAAACCCGAAACCCTAAACCCTAAACCCTAAACCCGAAACCCTAAACCCTAAACCCTACTTAACGCTCCCTTAACCCGACACTTGGGAGCCTCCCGAGCCATCGACAGTGAGGGCGCGGGAGTCGCCGACGTTGGCGACCTGAGCATCGCCCTCGTTTGGGGTTTAGGGTGTAGGGTTGAGGGGTTTAGGGTTTAGGGTTTCGGGTTTAGGGTTTTAGGCTTCAGGATTCAGGGTTCAGGGTCTCGGGTTTCGGGGTCAGAGTGTAGGGCTTTGGGTTTAGGGCCTAGCCCTACACGCCAACCATTTTCAAAATGCTCACCACATCTGACCTCATCCTTAACTCTGCGAATCCTGAGCCCTGAGCCCTGCAAACCAAAGTACCCAAGACCCTCTTAACCCTAAACCTTGTACAACTAAGGGTTTAGGGTTTAGGGTTTAGGGTTTCGGGTTTAGGACTCAGGACTTAGGGCTTCGGACCCTTTTAATGGAACCCAAATACTCAACTTACAACACCGCCCCTCCAGCGCAGGCTCGTCTGGGAGATGTGGGGAAGCAAGTCTTGGCCATGGAGTTCTTACGGAAGATGGGCCCTCGGGAACCTTAGGGAAGCTTCGGGAGCCTTGGGGAGTAGTGGGGCTCCATACCCCCCTTGAGCGCCCCTCCCTTAAGAACTCTATAACTTAGAGCTTCCAGACTGGGAGGACAGACTTCGGGGGCCCAGGGTCTTTCTTGGAGGTTCATGGCTACTTCTAAGTGAGGCTAGAAGTAGGGTAGCTATGGTTGGAACCCTATTCGGGGCACTTATAATCACGTTAGGATCTCAGGAGGAAAATTCTGAGGTTCAAGCTGGCATTCAAGTCCTAAATTGAAAGGTTTAGACGTTTAGAGCATCTTTTCTCCAAAGCAGCTTCAATCAAACTGCGCCTTGTGCGCAGGCCAGAGGCACCTAGAGGACGGGCTGCATCCGCCCCTGTACAAGGGTAGTTCTCTAAATTGAGGTCCCCTTGTAATTGCTGGGTCCCACATAATATACATATGTGTTTTGATATAAATACAAATATATAGAGAGAGAGAGAGCAGCACCTTGCAAACAGGACTTCCAATTGGGACCCTAATTTCGAGAACGACCCTGACATGGTGATCACCGAAAACGAACTACATCAGGGCACATGCGGAAGTATCTTCAAGCTCGGAGACTTGCCTGCACCATTGATGGGAGAGGGATGGGGTACTATGTAAAAATGGCCATCTTTGTTCCTTATTGGGTTTAAGGATTCCAAAAAACAACCCTAAACCCTGAACCCTAAACCCCAAGCCCTAAACCCTAAACCCTAAGCCCTAACCCTAAAACCCATTTTCAACAATGACCCAGTAACCCCAAGCCCTAAACCCTAAACCCTAAACCCTAAACCCTAAACCCTAAACCCTAAACCCTAGGGACCCTAAAACCCATTTTCAACAATGACCCAGTTGCTTAGTTAGCTCCTCCAGAGACTCAGCCAAGGCCGCGTCTTCCTGCGCGCGCTCGTAGAAGATAAGCGTTGGAACAAAGAGCCTGGGAGGAGCCCAGTCAACCAGGTTTAGGGTTTAGGGTTTAGGGTTTAGGGTTCAGGGTTCAGGGTTTAGGGTACCCTTTTTCGGGTTGGCTACTCTTTTTTCGCAGGGAACCTAGAACCCAATAGCAAACAGGTACCTCTGGGCTAACCAAGCAGCCCTGACAACAAGACGCGAACAGCTGAGTTCCAGTTTTCTTTCTCCTGCACACAGGTGTCGTCGAAGAGGACCCAGTGCCTGCGAGATGGGCACCAGAAGAGAGCCACGTAGTGCATGCCGCTGTAGCACACCAGCCCGTGAAAGGCGTAAAGCACCGATTCCGTCGACTCCGTCGCACCCTCGAAAATCTCCCTCATTTGCAGCTTCGGGTCAATCATGGAAAGCACCTGGGCACCTTAGTAGCCCAGAATCCATCTTATGATAAGGGTATCCTAATTTTGGGTTCTTGATACATCAGGGAACCTTGAACCCAAAAAAGGGAAAAGGGCACCACTGGGCAACCAAGGCACACTGTTCCCGCGTGGGCCTGGAACTGGGCCATGCGAGGGACACCAGAAAGGTCTCAGGCTGGCGTGTCAACCATCGCTCGGTGATCAAGGTCTGGCGCGAGTTGCACTCGCCACAGTTCCCCCCTCGGAGCTGACAAAGCCTAGGTCATGGTTGGGATAGATTATACATATAAATCTCTCTTCCTTGTTGAATTTTAAGAACCCCGAAAATTGCAAAATCTTACCCAATTATGACAAAGAAACTTCCGGAGGACCTGCTGCAGACTCGATCTTCCTGCGCTGCCCGCACTCGGCACGAAGTGGATCGACTGCCAAAGGCCCAGGGCCCCAAAGGAGTCCCCCTGCGTGCTCGCGTCGAGCTCCTCACGGCGCTCCAGCAACTCCGTCACGTAGACGCCGTAGGTGAAGGCACCTTATAAGGGGAACCAAACATGAGCCGTAAAATTATGTACCCGACACGCCTCTCCTTTGCTAGATTCCTAGTAAGGGTATATACGCACCATCAGCCCTTTTAGGGTAACTATTTGGCCCTAAACCTTAAACCTCTAAACCTCTAAACCCTAAACCCTAAACCCTAAACCCCAAGGCACTGGTGACCTCCGGCTCTCCCGTGGCCCCACAGAAGGTGCATCGCGGCACGTCGACGTACTCCACGCCGAAGACTTCATGGCCGAGGCAGAGAGGATGGCAGCCGAAGTGGCTCGCCTCTTCGATGAACTCCGCGTGCACATGCTGAGCACGGGGCGAAGCGGATGGTGCCAGCCTGCTACTCAAGCTGCAAGCATGCAAGATGCCCAGGATGACTTCGATGGTCTCCGTTGCGTCTTCCATGTCGCCCGTCTGAAACCGGCCTTGCATGTTGTATGCAGTCGAGAGTACCTTGCGCAAGGCATCCGGTGGAAGCACATCCCTGTCAGAGACGGCAAACTCATGAAACAGACTCTTCAGGGCACAGTAGCAGCAGTGTTCGCTCTCAGCTGGTCGTGTGCCCGAACCCGACGCAGCTGAATGCACATGGCAGGGAGCTTGAAGCAAGCGCCTTCGGAAGGACTGGAGGTTCCACAGCGCCTGGATGACAACATTTAAGAAGCAGTGGTTCGCGCCGCCGTGGTTCTCCAGTCCACGTGCTCGCCACGTCTGTCCCAATTCGTGTGCAGGATCCGGCAGTTGAGCGACAGAGGGCATCATGAAGGGGCGAAAATGCCCACACAAATCACAGGCTCCTAAACCCTATAAACCCTAAACCCTAAACCCTAAACAGATGAGCCATGCCTCTGTCATCTCAGGCAGCGACCGGCTTACTACCAATCACTGGAAATTTTGGAGGGGGGAACCCTATAAACCCTTAACCCTACGCCCTAAAGGGCCGTAAAACCTAAACCCTAGAAGTGTGTGGAGAGAATGAGAGCCAGAACGCAGGCATTCCGTTTGGGCTGTTGATCAGCCGGGAGAAGTGTCGCAGGCCCATATATCCCAGCACTAGAGGGGAACTGCAACACCAAACCTCAAGCCTTCAGCCCTGCTGCCCGTAAACCCTAAACCCTAAACCCTAAACCCTAAACCCTAAACCCTAAACCCTAAACCCTGAACCCTGAACCCTGAACCCTGAACCCTAAACCCTAAACCCTAAACCCTAAACCCTAAACCGCATGCGCCGGTCTGTCGTTCGGCCCAAGCCGCGTGGACGCGCATGCCCTGCCCAGGGCATTAGCTGCGAAGTTCTGTTTATAGGTCTCTCAAGGGAGAGGGGGTAGGTACCTAGGGAGCCTTCGGGAAGCTTCGGGAGCCTTAGTAGTGGGGAGTACTAGGGAAGCTTGGGTTGCATGTTGACAAAATCTGGCCATTTCCCATGTAGTAGGGGTTAGGGTTCGGGGTTAGAGGGTTTAGGATTTGCGGTTTAGGGTTCAGGGTTCTGGGTTTAAGGGTATCCCGTCATATGACCCAAAACATAGCCTCATGTTAGGACCCCCCCACCCCCCATCTGCTCTCATCGCTTTGTCTTTGAACCTAGCCCTATGAACCCCTCAGCCTGGAACACAAAATGAAAACCCTAAACCCTAAACCCCAAAGCCCGTGAACCCCTGCAAAACACGATACAAAGTGCCCTTTCACCCTTTGAAGCCCCAAGGCCTGAAACTCATAAACCCTGGACCAAGCCCCCTAAACTCTGAAACCTAAGCCCTAAGCCCTAAGCCAAAAAAGCTAAACCCCTAAACCCTAAACCCTAGACCCTAAACCCCAAACCCTAAACCCTAAACCCTAAACCCTAAACCCTAAACCCTAAACCCTAAACCCTGTCCCTTGCCCATGTTCCCTTGCCTGGGGCAGCCTCCGCACCAAAGCCACGGTGGCCGTGCAGCCAAAGCGCCACGCACCGACCTCCGGCTTCTTTTGGGGTTTAGGGTTGAGGGTTTAGGGTTTAGGGTTTAGGGTTCAGGGTTTCAGGGTTTGGGGTTTAGGATGTTTATAGGGTCTAGGGTTCAGGGTTTCGGGTTCAGGGCGTTTAGGGCGTTTAGGGCCTTTAGGGCGACAAGGGGTTCGGGGGATTTGGGGGGGGGGGGGATTTAGGGTTTAGGATGTTTCGGGTGTTGGGGATTTCATGGATTTTTTGGGGCTTGGGGTTTAGGATGCTTATAGGGACGAGGAAGTTGGGAGCCTGCGGCTTCTTGAGGACTTAAGCGGTTTAAGGGATTTAGGGGTTTAGGATGCTTAGGGTGTTTAGAGTCTAGAGCTAAGGGCTTCTTAGGGAAACATATTCTTTATGTGTTTAGGGTGTGGGGTTTAGGGATGTGTTGCGGGCTTTTAGGGGTTTAAAGGGCGGGCTTGTAGGCTATCGGACGCTGTAGAAGGCAGAAGGGCTTCGGGAGGGGAAGCAGGTGAGGCCCTTGCAGCCTAAACTTTGGGGTTTAGGGTTAGGTTTAGGGTTTAGGGTTTAGGGTTTTTAGGGTTTAGGGTTTGGGGTTTGGGGTTTAGGGTTTAGGGTTTAGGGTTTAGTGTTTAGAGGTTTAGAGCTTAGAGAGGAGGAGCTCGAAACGCCCCAAACCTCCAAACCCCAAACCTCCGGGAGATATTATCATAAACCCGAAACCCTAAACCCAAAACCCTAAACCCAAAACCCTCTTTGTCTTGGGGCTTGAGGACTAGAAGGGCCCTTAAAAACCCTCAGAAAACTAATCCGAAGTGTGATCCCCATAAAACCCAGCAAGGGAAAATGTGAGAAAAACAAACATCCCAAGGGGCTAGCTACTATACAAGGGCCTGAATATTTGATATAGTTCTTTCTTGTTTTGGGGGGGGGGGGGGAGGCGGAATCCTGCTAGTAAATATTCCGATCCCGATAGTACCCAAGGGAAAGCTAGCCACGCCCACCTGACGTAGCTGGTCATCGGCCTGCAAAGCACTTGGCTGCACTCAAAAGGGTAGCTAGAAATTAAATTTTTAGCTGCCTTAGCCCTAAACCCTAAACCCTAAACCCAAAAAGGCTAAGGATCTAAGTTGCAGTAAAGTACCACAAAGAGCAGGCAAGATAAGTTGGGACCGTCAGTCCACCCGAAACATCCTGTGACTCCATGCAGCCCGCAGTATCGAAAATTTCCTTGTGGGGAGGGTTTAGGGTTTAGGGTTTAGGGTTTAGGGTTTAGGGTTTAGGGTTTAGGCTTTAGGCTTTAGGCTTTAGGCTTTAGGCTTTAGGCTTTAGGCTTTAGGCTTTAGGCTTTAGGCTTTAGGCTTTAGGCTTTGGGCCTTAGCTTTGGGCTGTAGGCTTTGGGGCTTGAAATTTCTAGGACTTGACTCCTTTCTTGGGGGGGCAGAGGCAGGAGGGTGGGGGGGGGGGGTTTGCGGGGGGGGGTTGTGTTTGCTTTTTGTTTTTTCCGCGCTGTGCCTTTTTAATGCTTGGCGCTTTGCTTTCCAAGATATCACACTTGCAGTTAAGCTCAAGATGCCAGAAAATCACCCTGTGCAACTGTTGGGAGGCATCACAGTCGTTGGTTGTCATCTGAAAAAGTGAGTAGAGACAAGGAAGGAGTACGAAAGAGCTACTCCTCCCCAATCGAACCCCCCCCCCTCCCCCGGCCAGAACAAAGTCGAGCCAAGCCAAACAATACAAAAAATCAGAACAATAATAACAATAATAACAAAAATAACAAAAATAACAAAAATGACAAGAATAACAATAATAACAATAATAACAATAATAATAATAATAATAATAACAATAATAACAGTAATAACAATAATAACAATAAAAACAATAATAACAATAATAACAATAATAACAATAATAACAATAATAACAATAATAACAATAATAACAATAATAACAATAATAACAATAATAACAATAATGACAATAATTGGTAATGAAAAATGATCATAAACCGGTTGAGGGTTCACGGCCAAAGGCAACTAGCAGCTGCAGGAGCCACGACAAGGGGAAGCATAGCCACCCCGAAAAGAACTTGGCGGCCTCATCGACTTGGAGAAAAGCTTAGTTGTCCAGTACCTAGGGGTTTTAAAGGCTCACCTTTGGGACTATAAGGGGAATGTATTAACCCACAAAAGTTAAGAGTTACCTACTCTACTACGAAGAAAGCATGTTGAGGCAGCTGTTGGTTGCAGCTATGTAGGGATTGTAACGGGAGAATACGAGCACGGACGGTTTTTTTTGAGTTCTCCTGTATTGGTTCAATGCTATCCTGACCGACTGGGCTTTGCCCAAACGCCTAAATCCCAAACGGCCAACGCTCCCTACACCTCCGAACGCTATAGCCCCGAATCTCTCTCCCCTAAACCAAACCCTAAACCCTAAACCCTAAACCCTAAACCCTAAACCCTAAACCCTAAACCCTAAACCCTAAACCCTAAACCCTAAACCCTAAACCCTAAACCTAAACCCTAAACCCTAAACCCTAAACCCTACCCTAAACCCTGAACTCAATCCCTCACGAGCCTTCTGGAAGGTCCGCGTGAGGGCCTCAGCCACTACCTGAAGGAGCGCAGTGATTTCAGGGCTTGGGGAATCTCAGGGATTTGGAGTTTTTGGATTTAGGACTGCGCGCAAGGGAGAAGGAGGGGCAGCAAAGTCGCACGAAGGGGCCCCGGATTATTACTAATACAGGTTCATGGCTATAAGTAGGGCAGGGATACTATGGTCTCATAACCTTATTTAGGGAGCTTGTCACCACACTTACAAATACCCATGAACCTTCTCGCCCTAAACCCTAAACCCTAAACCCTAAACCCTAAAGTCTTGGCCGCGAGCGCGACCTAGTCGCGAAGCGGCCTCGCGACGATCAGGAGCCGTCAAGACACACCACTGCAGAGGGTAAAGCCTCTGCAGCCTCTCCTCCTCGGCAAGGCCCCCGTGATGGGACTAATAAAGGTCAGACCTGTAAACTTCAACCCCATACCCGGCATGAAATCCTAAATCCTAAATTCGAGCCTACAAGCTTCCCGGAGCTTCCCAGGGCTTTTTTGAAGCCCCCAGAGCTTCTTCGAGAGCTTTTCAAGCTGCTTCGGAGCCTTTTAGGGGCTCCTAAGGGTCACCCGGACCCCCGCGACCTTTTCACAGCCTAATTTTGGTCAACGGGGGGTCGTATTTTCCCATTTTCAAAGCAATTTAGTATTCGGAGACCCCCCTTGCTCAAAACTCCGACCCCCCCTTGAAGGGGAAAGTTTGCCTCCAAAAACACCCCAAATGAGGGGGACCCCAGGATCGGCCCGGGTCCCAGTTGAAAGTGCGATTTTTTAGTACTGAAATCGACGGTTCTGGGCGGGCTCTAAAACCGAGCCTTCACCGGTTTCAGGGTTTCAAGTTTTTCAAGGCTCTTCATCCCAGAGTTTCCCAGGGCTTTTTGAAGCCACCAGAGCTTTTTCGATAGCTTTTCAAGCTGCTTGGGAGCATTTTAGGTGCCCCCCAAAGGGGGTCACCCGGACCCCTGCGACCTTTTCACGGCCTAATTTTGGTCAAGCGGGGGGTCGTATTTTTCCATTTTCAAAGCAATTTAGTATTCGGAGACCCCCCTTGCTCAAAACTCCGACCCCCCCTTGAAGGGGAAAGTTCGCCTCCAAAAACACCCCAAATGAGGGGGACCCCAGGATCGGCCCGGGTCCCAGTTAAAAGTGCGATTTTTTAGTATTGAAATCGACGGTTCTGAGTGGGTTCTCGTTTTCTGGATTTTTTGACCAAAACCGAGCCTTCACCGGTTTCAGGATTTCAGGGTTGTCAAGGCTCTTCAAGGTTTTTCCAAGCCCCCCAGAGTTTCCCAAGGCTTTTTGAAGCCACCAGAGCCTCTTCGAGAGCTTTTCAAGCTGCTTGGGAGCATTTTAGGTGCCCCCCAAAGGGGTCACCGCTGCGATCTTTCACGGCCTAATTTTGGTCAAGGGGGGGTCGTATTTTTCAGTATTCGGAGACCCCCCTTGCTCAAAACTCCGACCCGCCCTTGAAGGGGAAAGTTTGCCTCCAAAAACTCGCTTTCTGGATTTTTGACGAAAACCGCACCTTCACCGGTTTCAGCCAAAAGCACCCCAAATGAGGACAACCCCAGGATCGGCCCGGGTCCCAGTTAAAAATGCGATTTTTTAGTACTGAAATCGACGGTTCTGGGTGGGCTCTCGTTTTCTGGAATTTGACCAGTATTCGGAGACCCCCCTTGCTCAAATCCTCCCGGACAGTTTCTGGGCCTTTTTGGGCTCCTCTTGGACAGTTTCGTGCTTGTTTGGGTTTCCGAGCCTTTTTAAATCCTGCCAGTTTCTGAGCTTTTTGGGCCCGGACAGTTTCCGAGCCTTTTTGGGCTCCTCCCGGACGGTTTCTGACCTTTTTTGGGCTCCTCGCTTTTTTGCTCCTCCCGCACAGTTTCTAAGCCTTTTTGGGTTCCTTCCGGACAATTTCCGAGCCTTTTTGGGTTTTGGTGCCTCTAGAAGCCTTTTTAAGCCTTTAGGCTCCTCCCAGACAGTTTCTCAGCCTTTTTGGGCTCCTCCCGGACAGTTTCTGCTCCTCCCGGACAGTTTCTGGGCCTTTTTGGGCTCCTCCCGGACAGTTTCGGGATCAAGAGCGTGCATGTTGGTTTCTTGTGAGAGGAAGCGGCGGCTTTGTTTTGCTGGCGGCAGCCAGGTAGTCTCACGTAAAACCCGGACCCTGCTCCGAGGGACCCACAATCTTTTGTTTTGGCGGGGAAAACTTCCCTCCGGTTTCTCCAATTTTTGTTTCTTAAACATCTGCGCGCAAGTTAAGTTGCATCCTTCGGCTACAACTCAACTTCTGCGCGACGTGCTTGTAATTCAGAGAAGGGGGTAAGAAAAAGAAAAAAAGAAAAATTGATTACACAACGAACACCGGGAGGGTCGGGCGGGCAACAAGCAGCCGCGCGTCAGGCTTGGCACACCCTAAACCCTAAACCCTAAACCCTAAACCCTAAACCCTAAATCACGTAGGGGGGTGGGCAAAGCGGCGCCTCGTCTCGCAGGGGGGAGCTCGGACGCTTGGGCGCACTCTTCAGAGCCACGCGGAGCTCGGAGGCAAGCACCTGCTTGTGACCAAGGGCTTAGGGTTTAGGGTTTAGGGTTTAGGGTTCAGGGTTCAGGGTTTAGGGTTTAGGGTTTAGGGTTTAGGGTTTAGGCTCACACCCCGAAGTGCCACATTTGGGGCTTGTTTGGGCTTTAGGGTTTAGGATTGCTTCGGGAGGTTTAAGGCCTGAGACGCTCATGCTGGCACAAATCACCGAGGTTCCATGCTCGGATCACCCTAAACCCTAAACCCTAAACCCTAAACCCGAAGCCCTAAGCCCTAAGCCGTAAACCCTAAACCTAAACCCTAAATGCCAAGCCCTAAATCCTAAACCCCAAAGTCACCCTGAACCAGTAGCTTGTCTCTGCCGGGTTCCAAGCAATCCACAGGCCCTCCGCACCTAGCCCTAAACCCAAACCCTAAACC
The DNA here is from genome assembly GCA_905221605.1 of Symbiodinium natans. Classification (NCBI taxonomy): domain Eukaryota; class Dinophyceae; order Suessiales; family Symbiodiniaceae; genus Symbiodinium; species Symbiodinium natans. Next base: position 25,880 of record CAJNDS010002809.1, on the reverse strand, counting down.
CTAAACCCTAAACCCTAAACCCTAAACCCTAAACCCTAAACCCCAAAACCTCTGCCCTTGAAAAACCACGGAACACCTCACAGGGAGGAGACGCGGCCCCCCATCCTGGTTTAAGGAGTGAAGTTGGGAGTTTAGGGTTTAGGGTTTGGGGTTGGGGTTTAGGGTTTAGGGTTTCGGGTTTAGGGCTTAGGGTTTAGGGAGCCACGCCTTGTGGAGCTCTGCCTCACAGTGCTCTGCGGCAAGCACTCCGCCGTGCCCGTCGTAGACCGCGAAGAAGGCCCACCTCTTCGGCACTTCGCTCTAAACCCCAAACCCTCAGCCCGAAACCCCAAACCCTAAACCCTAAACCCTAAACCCTAAACCCTGAAGGAGGAGGATCCCGGTTATGGTTTGTCGGCATCCGTTCATCGGGCAAACTCGCAGGCTGTAGACTTGTATTGGGCTTGGGGCCAGACAGTGCTTGTTGTACGTAGGTTTTAGGGCTAAACATGTACAGGATTGAGGGTTTAAGGTGATTTATGCTTCTTGTAGGTTCTAAAATCTAGGGCTAATTGAGTTTAGGATTTTGGGTTTAGGGTACCACTTTGGGGGGAGGTCGGGGGTCCCGATGGTGATCCCGGACCAACTGACATTGCTGATCTTGCAGCCGACAGCCACGTTTCATTTCCAAGCTCCCCATCCATGAAGGGGTCGATGATACAGTACTTGTCCTGATATCTGCCCCATCACGGCGTGACTTGAAGCTTCATGGGTTCAAGGTTACAATGTGCCAAGTTACCTCTTCAGGGCTTCCCCTTAGACCCCCTAAACCCTAAACCCTAAACCCTAAACCCGAAACCCGAAACCCTAAACCCTAAACCCTAAACCCAAAGGAACCTTCCAACAAGGCCGAGGGAACAACGCAAGGTGTCTAGTCTACGGTTCCTGTTGGGCACCCTTAGTCAAAAAAGGGAACCCAGCAGGGAGAGCGATTTGTAGTTGTAGGGTTGGCCGGTAAGGTTTAGGGTTTAGGGTTTAGGGTTTAGGGTTTAGGGTTTAGGGTTTAGGGTTTAGGGTTTAGGGTTTAGGGTTTAGGGTTTAGGGTTTAGGGTTTAGGGCTTAGGGTTTGGGGTTTGGGGTTTGGGGTTTGGGGTTTGGGGTTTGGGGTTTGGGGTTTGGGGTTTGGGGTTTAGGGTTTAGGGTTTAGGGTTTAGGGTTTTAGGGTTTAGGGTTTAGGGTTTAGGGTTTAGGGTTTAGGGTTTGGGGTTTAGGGTTTAGGGTTTAGGGTTTAGGGTTTAGGGTTTAGGGTTTAGGGTTTAGGGTGCCCCTTTTGTTTACGCAGAAGGACTCCCAACTCAAAGACAAGGAAAGAAGGGTGCTACTGGGGGCATCCAGGTTTTAGAACTCCCCCCAAACCCTAAACCCTAAACCCTACACCCTACACCCGAAACCCTAAACCCTAAACCCAATCCCTAAACCCTAAAACCTAAACCCTGAACCATAAACCCTACACCCTACACCCTAAACCCTAAACCCTAAACCCTAAACCTAAACCCAAAACCCAAGCCCTAAACCCTAAACCGTAAACCTCAACCCCGCACCTGAAAGCTAAGCAGAGTCTCCTCCATGTAAGCGCGGTACTGGGAGTTGGGCTCAGCCGCTTTGCTGACATACGCCACCGCCGTCCCGTCCCTGGCAGGCAATCCCCGTTGGCCCCTCAACCCGACAACCCGAAAGCCCAAAGTCTAAAACCTAGGCAGGGTTCAGGGTTTAGGTTTTGGGGTTGGGGGCTTAGGGTTTAGGGTTTTAGGGTTTAGGGTTTAGGGTTTAGGACCAAACCCGCCAAAACCGACCGCGCTCCGCGTCCCGGGCCTTGCTTTCGGCATCGGAATCGCATGCCTGGGCGCAAAAGGAGAAAAACAACCTCAAACTAGCCCGGGATTCCTGGGTTTAGGGTTTAGGGTTTGGGGTTTAGGGCTCAGGGCGAATATATTTGGTTTAAGGTTTAGGGTTTATATAGGGTAGTTTAGGGTTTGGGATTCTGGTCTGCAATCAGTAGCCACCACGCTCCTGTAAAGCCCTCTTCCAAGCCATGCGCCAGACCGAAACCCCCCTAAACCCCAACACCATGAAAAATAGCACTGGACGAGAGGTCTCACAGAGTCGTGAGGATACACAGAAGGGCCAAGCTGCTGGTGTGCGTGGTGCTGCGCGTGGCGGTGGTCCTCGACTGACACGGAAGCACTCCGGATTTTGGGCTCAGGGTGTGGGATTTGGGGTTGACAGAGGGGCCTTCAGTTCACCGTAAACGCTGAACCTGAAACTAAACTTTTAGGGGGGCCATGGGTTTTGGAGAATGACTGTAGAGATCCTCAACCCTAGATTTTTAGATGTTTAAAGGCCAGGCGTCCTGCGGCGGCGCACCAAAAAGCGTGGTGTCACCTTGCATGGGAGGAGGGGGAGGGGTGACCTAAACCCCTTAAACCCTAAACCCTAAACCCTAAACCCCCGTTAACCCTAGATCCTGAAGCGGCGAAACCGTAAGCGCTAAACCCTTTCTGCATCCTTGCTGGCTGAGGCCGGGGCCATTCTTCGGCCGAAGATCCTCCTCCGAAGCACACGAGCCATGGGCTGAGGGTTTAGGGTTTAGGGTTTAGGGTTTAGGGTTTAGGGTTTAGGGTTTAGGGTTTAGGGTTTAGGGTTTAGGGTTTAGGGTTTAGGGTTTAGGGTTTAGGCCTTGGGGTTTAGGGCTTCTAGACTAGAATGGCCACTAAGACCGTTTGAAAAATAATCCTAGATATGGTCCTCTCATACCCAGTAAGAGAAAATACACAATGTCCAAAGGGACTGCCGAGTAGAGAGTCTTTGTTGGGGTTTAGGGGTCAATTGGTTTCTATACTCCCCTTAGAACCGCAATAGAAATCTCTGTTTAAAATCCTCTCGGGCTTTTATAAACAAAAATAAAATGGTAATTAATTCTCAAGGGGGATATAGGTTTTGGGGTGTAGGGATTTAAGTGGGGGCTCAGAGTCCCTATAAGCGCTATGTGCATCCCCAACCTTCCAGCCCTGAAGCCCTGAAGCCCTACACTCCTAAACCCTAAGCCCTAAGCCCTAAACCCTAAACCCTAAACCCTAAACCCTAAACCCTACTTACTTCAGCTGGAGTAGGCTCCGGACTTTCGCCTCCAGCCTTCCACTGACGGCTTCGTGTTGTGTGCCCCAAACCCGGGTTTAGGTCAGTACAGGGTTTAGGGTTTAGGGTTTAGGGTTTAGGGTTTAGGGTTTAGGGTTTAGGGTTTAGGGTTTAGGGTTTAGGGTTTAGGGGTTTAGGGGTTTAGGGGTTTAGGGGTTTAGGGGTTTAGGGTTTAGGACGTACGGGTTCCGGGTGTAGGGTCTAAACCCTGAAGCCCAAGCTCACCCGACTTGGGGTTGGAATTGTTAGGGTTGGGCGAGAACCCTCAGACCCTAAGACCCTAAACCCTAAACCCTAAACCCTAAACCCTAAACCCTAAACCCGAGAAGCGCCTCCGGTAAGCTCTGGTGGCGTTTCCGGTGCGCTTCACCCTCGCGCTTCCGCGGGAAGGGCATGGTGAAGGTGTCCTGCACGCGAGGGGCGTAGGGTTTAGGGTTTAGGGTTTAGGGTTTAGGGTTTAGGGTTTAGGGTTTAGGGTTTAGGGTTTCGGGTCTAGGGCTTAGGGTCTAAGGTTTAGGGTTTGGGGTTAAGGGTTCAGGGTTTAAGGTTGGGATGTTCCCCCTTATACTAACATTCCTTCAAGGGGATTCTGTTACCCCTTCCTATAATCCCTATTTAGGACTGTCGGTATAAGGGGGACATCCCAGGGTTTAGGGTTTCATTCGGGCTTTGTGGGAGTGCAGGATGTGAGCACTGCTGGAGGTCTAAAGCTTGCCGGTGAGCTGGGCGCCTTTGTTGGGTGGTTGGGTTTAGGGTTTAGGGTTTAGGGCTTAGGGCTTAGGGTTTAGGGTTTAGGGCTTAGGGTTTGGGGTTTAGGGTTTAGGGTTTAGAGTTTAGGGTTTAGGGCTCAGGGTTCAGGGTCAGGAACCCTGCACTACAAGCCCACCGTGCGCCACTGCCGATTTAGATGAACGTGACGGGAATGCCATTCTGCCGTCTGCTGTGCCTCTCTTGCGTCTTGGCCATGTAGGTCTGCAGCAACTCCGAAACTAGAGCTTCAAAAAAAAGGCCACATTGCGGCTCCACATTGCGGCTCCAGCCGGAACCCTAAAACTCCTATGCCCTACTGACCGGTCCTCAACCCTCTGGGGATTTTGTCGGGTTTTATAGGGGCTTCTAAAGGCTTCAAAGGGTTTACAAAGTCTTTGCTTGTTTTCTGTGTTTTTTTGGGGGAGGGAGGGCGGTTATAGGGTTTATGGGTCTTGGTGTTTCGACCCGAAGCCCCTTAAACCCTAAACCCTAAACCCCAAACCCTCAACCCTAAATCTCAAACCCTAAACCCTAAACCCTAAACCCCAAACCCTAAACCCTAAACCCCTAACCCGACTCTGACGCCCGACAGCCCGCCTGCGCCCACGGAGGTACCACAGCCACATCCGCACCTTGGTGGGGGCTCAGGGCTTTAGGGCTTCAGGGTTTTAGGGTTTAGGGTTTAGGGTCTTACAAGGTCTTTGATCTAGCAAAAGGAATCAAGTTTCAGGGTTTTAGGTTTCAGGGTTTTAGGGTTTTAGGGTTTTAGGGTTTTAAGGGTTTTAGGGTTTTAAGGGTTTTAGGGTTTTAGGGTTTAGGGCTGTAGGCTGTATGTAGGCTGTAGGGTTGCAGGGTTTAGGGTTTTAGGTTTTTTTTGGGCTTCAGGGCTTCAGGGTCTCAGGGCTTTCGGGCTTTAGGGCTAGTAGGAGATCTGAGCCGAGTGGCTGACTACATTACAAAAAGCGTAGGGACACAGGTCGCAGTCCGGGATCGTACTGGAGCGCTGCGGGGTGTCTAGGGGTGTATAAGGCTCAAAGGGTCCATATTAAACTGTTCTTGTTGATGTGTTTTTTGCCCTGAACCCTGAACCCTAACCCTAAACCCTAAACCCTAAACCCTAAACCCTAGACCCTAAACCCTGAACCCTGAACCCTAAACCCTAAACCCTAACATCCACGTCATATCCGGTCGCAGGGCGAGCACCCTTCCGGTTCGGCTGCTGCACCCACGGAGGCTCCTGGGAACCAGACAAGAGGTGAGGCTTCCTTCGGGGTCTAGGGTTTAGGGGTTGGGGTTTAGGGTTTAGGATTTTTGGGGTTTAGGGTTTAGGGTTTCGGGTTTCGGGTTTAGGGTTTAGGGGTTAGGGGTTGGGGTGTAGGGTTTGGAGTTTGGGGTTTGGGGTTTGGGGTTTAGGGGTAAACCCTTTCCTGTCTTTGCCAAGCTTCCCACCACCCAGGGCTTCCATGAGGCCCGGATGTCGGGTTTGGGGTTCAGGATGTCATACAGGATTTAGGGTTTAGGGTTTAGGGTCTAGGGTTTAGGGTTTAAGGTTTAGGGTTTAGGGTTACTTCCCAAAATGCCCACGGCGTAAAAAAGTTCAAACTTTCAGAATAAGACGACCTTTTTAGAGGGCAAAAATTGAGTAGTTTGGTTTTGAACCACTAAGGTTTAGGGTTCAGGGCTGTAGGTGGAGGACGGTTTAGGGCTTCGGCCTTAATGTTTAGGGTTTAGGGCTTCTAGGGCTTAAGGCTTAGGGCTCAGTGCCAAGGGCCTAGGGCCTAGGGCTTAGGACTCAATTAGGGCTTAAAATTCAGGATCTAGGGTTTAAGGTCCAGGGACCACTGGAATTGCGCACCAATTTGGCGCCCTCCCATTTGAGCGGGCACCCGTATACACTACTTCGCACTACCGCCTACCCGAAACGCTAAACCCCAGGCACTGACCTCCCAAAACAAGAGCAACGGTTTAGGGCTTAGGGTTTTTTCTAATTAGGGTTTAGGGTTTAGGGTTTAGGGTTTAGGGTTTAGGGTTTAGGGTTTAGGGTTTAAGGTTTAGGGTTTAGGGTTTAGGGTTTAGGGTTTAGGGAGTCTAGGGTTTAGGGTTTAGGGCCAAACCCTAAATTCTAAATCCCCAATTCTGCAAGCCCGGCGTCGTGGGAAGCTCCACGGTGCGCCCTCGATAACTCGCCGCGCTGCTTGTGACCTGCACGAACACGCTTCCCTAAACCCTAAACCCTAAACCCTAAACCCTAAACCCTAAACCCTAAACCCTAAACCCTAAACCCTAAACCCTAAACCCTAAACCCTAAACCCTAAACCCTAAACCCTAAACCCTAAACCCTAAACCCTAACCCTAAACCTTAAACCCTAAAGCTTGAAACCAGCCTTGGTATTCAGCGTGAAGCTCGGGTGAAGGGCCTATAGGCCTTATAACCCTAAACACAATCAGAATCCCATATACTACATATGTATGTGTATATATATACTACAGATATATATGTATATACAGACATTATATATATATACTACATATATATATATACAGACATTATATATATATATATATACTACATATATATATAGACATTCTATATACATATCACAATAAGAGTTCTAACGATTCTATGAGCCTTCCATCCACCCCGCACTTTGCCGAGGCTTCGGGAGGGGTCCCAGGCTGGGTCTGGGCACATGAACCAAGTTTAGGGTTTAGGGTTTAGGGTTTAGGGTTTAAGGTTTAGGGTTTAGGGTTTAGGGTTTCGGGTTTCGGGTTTCGGGTTTAGGGTTTAGGGTTTAGGGTTTCGGGCCTAGGGCAATGAACCATATCCCGCCCTGAACCGCTGACTACGTGGGTATCTCCGAGAACGAGGCCTCGCCCAAATCCCCAGACTACCATACATCCGCCTCTTCCCTATATAGTATTGTTTGGAAACAACCCGGCTTAGGGTTTTGACCCTAAACCCTCAACCCCTAAACCCCTAAACCCCTAAACCCCGAAACCCCTAAACCCAAAAAAACCCTGAACCCCTCAACCCCAAACCCTAAACCCTAAGCCCCCAAACCCCTCAACCCCGAAGCCCCTGAAGCCCCAAACCCTAAACCCTAAGCCCCTAAACCCTAAACCCGTAAACCCCTAAACCCCTAAACCCCTAAACCCCTAAACCCCTAAACCCCTAAACCCCTAAACCCCTAAACCCCTAAACCCCTAAACCCCTAAACCCCTAAACCCTTAGCGCCTTCTCGCGGTTCGACTCGGCCGGGGGCCGTGTCGTTGTGCCCCGGTCGGTACCCGCCCAGCGCCACAGGCAGCTGCTGGAGCAATTCTTTTGCGCTCTCCTGGCCTCGCGACAGGGTTTAGGGTTTAGGGTTTAGGGTTTGGGGTTTAGGGTTTAGGGTTTAGGGTTTAGGGTTTAGGGTTTAGGGTTTAGGGTTTAGGGTTTAGGGTTTAGGGTTTAGGGTTTAGGGTTTAGGGCCTGGGGCCTCCGGGACCAACGCGCAGGGTTTTAAAGAGCCATCGACAGACGGCTGCCTTCAAATCTCCTTACTCCAGGTTTTGGCTCAGGAAGGCTTAAGCTACCGCAATAAGGGATTTAACTTGTACACCGCAGAAAAAACGAAAAAACTGACCCTAGCAATGTTAGCTGAACCGAGGATCCGGGACCCGTCAGAGCGCGGCTGCTCAGTAACCATATTATAGTACGAATAATCTTTGCGGTGTTGGTTACTTTATACGGGAATCTTGAACCCAAAAAAGGGCAAAAGGGCACTGGGCTACCAAGGAAGAACCCGCAAAGACATCTACATTCCGTCGCCCTTATTCCCACGTCCCCTGGCGCCTCGTCCTTTGGCGGCTGCGGGGCCCGTGGCCGCCTTCATGAAGCGGCCCTCGATGCATTCCCTGCACAGCATGCCCTAAACCCCAAACCCTAAACCCTGGGTAAGGTTTTTTTGGGCTTGGTTTGGGTCCTACCCCCAACCGCCGAAACTCTACCTTCAAAGGCGCGGTGACATTGCCTGGCTTGCAACCTGTCTCACAGAGACCCCGGCAAACCCTAAACCCCAAACCCAAAACCCTAAACCCTAAATCCTAAACCCTAAAATCTAAACCCTAAACCCTAAACCCTAAACCCTAAACCCTAAACCCTAAACCCTAAACCCTAAACCCTAAACCCTAAACCCTAAACCCTAAACCCTAAACCCTACCCGGCCTGACGCCCCCGGCATCCCTCGGACCGGGTCGGCGTCCGTGGGTATTGTAGGCCACGGATCCATTCATAAAAGGATGATGCCAAGGGGCGGCTTGTGCCGCTTGCTCTAAACCCTTAACCCTAAACCCTAAACCCTAAACCCTAAACCCTAAACCCTAAACCCTAGTACAGGAGGGGGCATGGGAGTGATTTGGGGGGAAGCCCTGGTGTTGTGGAGAGGCTTTGGTGACATGCAAGTAAGTGGCTGTCTCATCCCTGCAGCCTAGGCAGCATCTCACGGATTCGGTCTCCGGCTTCTGCGCTCATACCGGATCATGTGCATGAGCCGTCTCAACATTCTTGCTTGCTTGCTTGCGGCAGCTTTTGTGGGCCAGGTGCTACTTGGGGCTGCGAAGGCCGGAGTTACGAGTGCCGGAGTGAGGCGCTGCTGGTGTGTCTAACTACGGTGGAATGTGCGACGAAAGGCAGGGGCCTTGATCCGTGCGCCTGCAGATGCTCGTATCGATGCGAGGGCTACGGCCCAACCCTCAACCCTCAACCCCCGGGTTTGGGGTTGAGGGGCTTAGGTTTAGGGTTAAGGGTTTAAGGTTTGGGGTTTAGGGCTTGTTACGGCTTGTTGAAGGGTTTAGGGGGGGTTTGGGGTTTTAGGGTTCTGAATTCCCAAGCAACCAATAGATGAATTGCAGACCCAACTCCGGGGAAGGAGCAGGTAAGAGCAGCTCGGGTGGTGGGTTCGGCTGCAGGCTGAGCCCTACGACCCTGTGCCCCAAAGCCCGGCCTCCACTAAAACCCTACACGGGTGCATTTTGGGATGTTCCCCCTTAGACTAACAGTCCTTAATTGGGATTCTAGTACCCCGGATTGTAATCCCTATTGAGGACAACACGCATAAACCCCATAAACCCCAAAGCCCTAACTGGGGTTTAGCGTTTATACGGCTTACGGCTCAGGGTTTAGGTTCGTTGCGAGCCCGTAGCGCCCTGTAGCGCCTATAGGCCCACAGCCCAAGAAGCCGCAGCATCACCGGGCACGGCACATGGTCAAGAGAGGTGCCACCAGCTCGAGCTGTCCGATCAGGACCAGAAGCGCCTTGGCACTGAGCAGTTTAGGGCTTAGGGTTTAGGGCTTAGGGTTTAGGGTTTAGGGGTTAAGAGGCCCCAGGGCGTTTGCACGGGTTTTTTTGGGTTTGGGGGGCTTCAAGGGGGCATCAAGAGGGTTTAAAAGCTTCCAAGGCCGTTAAGGGCTTCAAGAAGGGCCCTAAACCCTAGACCCTAAACCCAAACCCTAAACCCTAAACCCAAACCCTAAACCCTAAACCCTAAACCCTAAACCCTAAACCCAAGGAGGCTAAGGTTTACGGCTTGGGGTTTAGAGACTCGAGACTTCATTTCGGGACACCAGGTGCCAGGTCCACCCAAACACCCCAAACCCTAAACCCTAAACCCTAAACCCTAAACCCTAAACCCTAAACCCAAAACCGAAGTGCGCCTTGTTGGGGGGGGTTATTTAGGGCATCTTCAAGGGCACCTCGGGGCGTCTGGGCGCACCCTAAACCCTAAACCCTAAACCCTGAGCCCTGAACCCTAAACCCCAGAACCCTTGAACCCTAAACCCTAAACCCCAACCCCTAACCCTAAACCCCAAACCCCAAACCCCAAACCCCAGAACCCCTAGACAGCGGAAACCGCCGCCGCGCGGCGGCCGCCAGGTACGTGAACAGCAGCGCCCGGGTGGGCTCCCCGCTCGGGCTCAGCGGCTCCAGCACGCGGAGGGCTGGCATGAGGCGATCCTACAAGTTTAGGGTTTAGGGTTTAGGGTTTAGGGTTGAGGGTTGAGGGTTGAGGGTTTAGGGTTTCGGGTTTAGGGTTTAGGGTTGAGGGTTTAGGGTTTAGGGTTTAGGGTTGAGGGTTTAGGGCTGAGGGTTGAGGCTTTCAGTTTGGGTTTGGGGTTTAGGGCTTAGGGATGGTAAGGGTTCAGGGTTTGGAGTTTGTCTCTTGGATTGATAGGGTTAAGAGGGCAATCGCAGCCAGGTTGTTTTGGGGTGTTCTGAGAAGGGTCGGGCTGGTTACGCGGCTTAGTCTCTTGTACTAGTCGGGAAGACAGGATTTCATTATCCCTGAACCCTACACCCTAAACCCTGAACCCTAAACCCGAAACCCTAAACCCTAAACCCTAAACCCTAAACCCTAAACCCGAAACCCTAAACCCTAAACCCGAAACCCTAAACCCTGACATGAGGCTTTTTCTAGGTTTGTAGGGCTCGAGAGAGCTTGGTGGTGTGGGCGAGGGCTTTCCGCTGCTTGGCGCACCCTGCACCCTAAAGCCCGTAAACCACAACCCCCCCCCCCCAAACCGTCTACACCCCAAATTAAACCTTTAGGGTTTAGAGTTTAGGGTTTAGAGTTTAGGGTTTAGAGTTTAGGGTTTAGGTTTACACCAATCGGGGTTTTGTCTGCTGGCTTCGGGCTACAAAGATAGTCCTTTGCCATGTTCTGCAGGAGGCGTGGGGCCACAATCAGGCACTGCAGTGACTGGCTCCTTGGCCGCTGATGCGCCATTGGACAAATATCTCCTAAACCCTAAACCCTAAACCCCAAAACCCAAGACAGGAAAATGTACAACATGGGGTTTTCGATCTTAGGGGCACCTTATTAGGGTCCTTGGTATAAGGAAATCTTACTGGTACTATTTGAAACCCTAAACCCTCAACCCTACCCTAACCCTAAGCCCTAAGCCCTAAACCCTAAACCCCAAACCCTAAACCCTAAACCCTGCCAAGGCTCAAGGAGCAGAGGATGATACCTCAGAGCTTCGGGCACACGAGCCCCGAGCTGGCTTTCGAGCACAGGGTTCAGGGCTCAGGGCTCAGGGCCTAGGGTTTAGGGTTTAGGGTTTAGGGTTTAGGGTTTAGGGTTTAGGGTTTAGGGTTTAGGGTTTAGGGTTTAGGGTTTAGGGTTTAGGGTGTAGGGTTTCAGGGTTCGGGGTTAGGGTCAAAGTTTAGGGTTCAAGGCTTAGGGCTTAGGGTTTAAGGCTTCGGGGTTAGGGTTAGTTTAGGGTTCAGGGCTTAGGGCTTAGGGTAGGGTGCTAACCAAGCTGCCGATGAAAGCCGAGTTGGGAAAAGGATTCCAAACAACCTCGGCGGACCGGAGCAAGTTGAAGGTTTAGCGTCTTAATTAGGGTTTACCCTAAACCCAAAACCCTAAACCCCTAAACCCTAAACCCTAAACCCTAAACCCTAAACCCTAAACCCTAAATCCTAAACCCTAAACCCTAAACCCTAAACCCTACATATCGGGATTTGGGCTGGGGGTTTGAGGGCTTCAGGCCGCATCTCCTGTGAACGCACCAGAGGACTACTCCCCAAAGCCAGGGGCAGAGCCCAATGAACTAAACCCTCAACCCCAAACCCTAAGCCCTGAACCCTCTAGATCCTAAACCCTAAACCCTCAACCCTAAACCCTAAACCCTAAACCCTAAACCCTCAACCCTAAACCCTATAAAACCCCAATACTTTGAAGGTCACCCCGGAAGATTCCCAAAGCTTCCTAAGGGTTTACAGTTTCTAGGGTGTCGTGTCTGTGTGCTTAGATGTTATAGGGTTTAGGGGTTAGGCCTAAACCCTAACCTCCAAACCCTAAACCCTAAACTCTAAACCCTAAACCCTACACCCTAAACCCTAAACCCTACAGCCAAGCTGCTGTCTGCACGATGTGGCGGCTCGCCTCCGGAGAAATCCCGGCGCTCATGAGCCTCTGCGGATTAGAAGGGCTTCGGGGTTTAGGGTTTAGGGTTTAGGGATTAGGGATTAGGGATTAGGGATTAGGGACTCGGGATTAGGGCTTGGCAAAGCCTAAACCACACACCACCCCAAGAACTCGCGACCACCTAAACACGCGAGGGAGTCCCCTCGGAGCGGATCCGAGATCGAGGAGACGCACTGACGAGGGTTCAGGGTTTTCAGGGTTTCGGGAAACCCTGAACCCTAAACCCTAAACCCTAAACCCTAAACCCTAAACCCTAAACCCTAAACCCCAAAGAGTTTGAACCTGGGTTCTGTTGAGGTGCAGAGCTCAGACGCCTAGCCTCGAAAGACCGGAAGTTCCTGAAGGAGAGCCCTGGCAAAACCCCGAAAAGGGGCTTGGTAGGGTTAAGGCCTTGCGGTTTGGGATTTAGGGTTAGGGTTTAGGGTTGGGTAATTACATGGTAATCTGGTCCCTGACCCTCTCTAAAGGGCTCTGAAGTATGGGTATAAGGGGTTTCTAAGAAGTCCCTTTTTATAAGGGCCCACATGGCCCGTATGAAGGGACCGTGTAACTACCCTTAGATAATAAACCCTAAGCCCTAAACTCTACTAAGCTTGACGGAGCCCTGGCATTTCTGCCTCCGCCCGTGGTGGTCATCGGTGTGGTGCAGAAAGTCGCCTTTCAGGTACCTGTCCTTGGACTGAGGTGTTTGGGGTTTTGGGGTTTAGGGGTTTAGGGGCTTAGGGGCTTAGGGGCTTAGGGGTTTAGGGGTTTAGGGGTTTAGGGGTTGAGGGGTTGAGGAGTTTAGGGGTTTAGGGGTTCAAGGGGTTTTGCGGTTTCGGGTTCGGGGTTTAGGGTCTTTTACGGTGACTTCTGGGGTGCAAGGGGTGAGCTTTCAGGGTCGTGTCAGGAAATTTTCTTCTAAGTAAACCCACAGCCTCAGAATCTAAACCCTGGCACCTTTTCACCCGCCGGGGTGCCCGTATCGCACACAAGGCCACAAGGCACCCCACAATGGCGCAACAGATACTCGTCCAGGGTTCGGGGTTTACACAAGCCCTAAAAATGCCTGAGCCCCTGAGAAATTCCGAAGCCCTTGAAACCCCAAAGCCCAGAAGCCCAAAAACCCTGCACCTGAGCCCCCTGCCCCAAATGTAATGGCCCAAAGTCCCCACACCTTGAACCCCTAAAACCCCAAATTCCTACATTATTCGAAGCCCCAGACCCCTGGGAGGATCCAAAAAGTAGATCCCCTGCAGCGTTCCTAAGAATGACCCAATGCAGTCCAGGCTACTCTTTGGGGGTTTCTACTTTTTGGATCCTCCCAGGGGTCTGGAAACCCTAAACCCTAACACCTAAACCCTAAACCCTAAACCCTAGACCCTAACCCTAAACCCTAAACCCTGAACCCTAAACTAGCCCACTGCAGCGAGGCGACCGACGCCACCGATCCCCAAAGGAGGAAGAAAGAGGAGTACAGCACCAGGCTAAACCTCTTGGCTGAATTTTGTCCTAAACCCTAAACCCAAATGTTCAGGGTTTTGGATCTTAGGGGCTAGCGGTGTGGGAGTTTTAAGAGGATTATAATTAGGGGATCAGGTTCCAAGGCGGCTGTGGGTGCCGTACAGGGTTTAGAGTTTAGGGTTTAGGGCTAAAGCTTGGGTCGGCCCAGCTGTACGGAGGCTGTTGGCTTTGGGATGTTGATGATGTGGATGTCGATGATATGTATTCAAACAGTAGTAATGGCTATAATACTTTTGATAATGGTCACAATTATGACCAATCATGGAATGTCCAACAACAGCAGCAACAACAGCAAACACAGTTGATAAATGACTTACAAAATACAACAGTATGACTTTGTGTATATGCTTTGTTTTTGCTTTATTTTGTCTTGTTCAATTCGTGTGTCGTTGTTTTCCATGTTTTGTTTGGATGTGTTTTGGGCTACGTCTGAGATGCTAGATGTCTACATCTCCCCCAATCTCTAAACCCCAAGACCCGCTCAGAACCCACCATGAAACCCTGACACACTGAAACCCTCAGACCCCAACCCCTGAACTCCCCCGCTAAGCACCCTGGAGACCCTAAGACCTGAAAACCCCATGAGAAAACCCTAAGCACCCCCAACCCTAACCCCCCCAGACCGTACACACCCTACAGGGGCCCCCTCCGGGGGTCAACCGAAGTCATGACAAAAGTGGGTGGGTCCACGCTTCCCCACCCTAAACCCTAAACCCAAAACCCTAAACTCTAAACCCTAAACCCTAAACTCATAATATTTTGTTTTGCCCCAATGAAATGCTGGGACCAGAGGCCATGATCCAGACATGCTTAGGGTTTAGGGTTTAGGGTTTAGGGTTGGCTTCGAAGCCATTTCTCAGCAAGTGAAGTCGCAACAACAAGGTGATCGCCCAGCAACACCAAGTGCCCGAAGCAGACTCAACCCTAAACTCGAAGTACCCAAAGCACCCTCAACCCCAAACCCTACGCCCTAAACCCTAAACCCTAAACCCTAAACCCTAAACCACCCTAGATGCCATAAACTCAAGACTCAAACGCCAAGCCGAAGCGCAGGATCGCGGCGAAGGTGCCCAGCCGGATGTTGCGCGGCGGGTCCTCGTCAGTCTTTAGAATTTAGGGTTTAGGGTTTAGGGTTTGGGGTTTAGGGTTTAGGGCTTAACTCTCGGGTTTTTGGCGGTTTAGGAGCCTTAGGATTTTCGGGATGTTCAGGTCTTGGGGTTTAGGGTTTAGGGTTTAGGGCTTAGGGCCTGGGGATTTCGGGATTGTTTAAGGCCTAGGGTTTAGGAGCTTTAGGGTGCCTTAATGATACTTAGGCTTCTTCTGGTTTTTAGGGGTTTAGGGCATCGGAGCTTTAGGATTTCGAGGTGCGCTGTAGGGTTTTTGGGGTTCAGGGGGCTCTCAGCTTTGGGTCGTTTAGGGTTTTAGGGTTTAGGCTTTCAGCTAGACCCAAGAGTAACCGAAAATACGGTCTTTTCAGGGAGCCTGAACCCCAAAACAAACGGGAATAAGGGCCTACTCTTTCCTAAACCCGAAACCAGCGTGTAGGGCTTCGGGCTTGGGGCGTTCAGCCCAAAGCCTTAAAACCCTAAAACCATATTGAGTGGCTTTCAAAATTATGATCCCTTTTGGGGTACCCTAAATATTTGGTGCCGTATTGTAACAGGGACCCCAAAAGGGAACACAATTTTGACAGCCAACCATATCTCTTTCGCAGCGCCTTCAGCACGTCGGCTCTGTTTGCTCCGCTGAGGATGCCTGGCGGAAGAGCCGAAACAACAAAGTCTAAACACCCCGAGGCTAAACCCCTAAACACCCTAAACCCACCCTAAACCTGTTTAGGGTGTCCAGGCGGGGGGGGGGGGGGGGTTCAGGTTTAGGGGGTTAGGGTGGTTGTGGAACACCCCAAAAACCCCCCTTACATGCTAGCCCTAAACCCTAAACCCAAGCCCTCCCATCCTTAAACCCTTATATACTTGAAGGTTCATGGGCAGTTCCACAGGCAATTGAGAAAAAGTGTCACCAGAAGGTCGTAACCACTTAGAACTACAGCCCGCCTACGTGTACCCCGTGAACCTGAAGTAAGGCCCGTGGGTAGAGGAGACCCTGAACCCAACAAAAGCAAAGATCCTGAGACAAAAAAGATCAAACAAAAAAAAACCTTGAAAGCCCTGAACTGATAGCCCTGATAACCCTCAAGCCCTGACACCGCCCTAAACCCTAAACCCTTCCCCTAAACCCGAAACCCGAAACCCAAAACACTAAACCCTAAACCCCTGAACTCTAAACCCTAAACCCTAAACCCCGAAACTCTAAACCCTAAACCCCCTTAGGCCTGTGAAGCAAGGGCAGAAACCCCTAAACTCTAAAACCCTCAACCCGAAACCCTAAACCCTAAACCCTAAGCCCTGAAGCCCCATAGGCCTGTGAAGCAAGGGCAGAAAAGGAACTCCAAAACCCGAAACCCGAAACCCGAAACCCGAAA
>CAJNDS010002809.1:0-5000 GCA_905221605.1 Symbiodinium natans | reverse complement strand
GTTGTAGGGTTTAGTGCTTAGAGTTTTAAGGTTGAAGGTTTCGGGCTTAGGCTTTCGGGTTTAGGGTATAGGGCTTCGGGCTTAGGGTTTAGGGTTGAGGGCTTAGGGTTTAGGGGCTGCCAAGCCGCTATGTAGTAGAACCGCAGGAAGATCAGCACGCCCCACATGTTTTCCTGGCAGCAGCCGGACAGCTCCACGCTTGCGTTACAAGGCTCCTGCTAAGGGCGTAGGGTTTAGGGTTTAGGGTTTAGGGTTTAGGGTTTAGGGTTTAGGGTTTAGGGTTTAGGGTTTAGGGTATAGGGTATAGGGTATAGGGTTTAGGGTTTAGGTTTAGGGTTTAGGGTTTAGGGTTTAGGGTTTAGGGTTTAGGGTTCTCGAGAGTGACTGAACATGCAGAGCCAGACCTGAAACATAGGGTTTCGGGTTTAGGGTTGACAACTTGCTTAAGAACCGCCCCCCCCCCCCCCTCCAAAAAGATAATCATCCATATATTACCCTTGTAAGGAGGAGTGATTTTTACATATAAGGAGGAATAATTTGCATGTCTTCCTTTTTGGTGGGGGGGGGGGGGGGGTTCTCAGGCAACTCGTGGTTGAGGGTTCTTTATAGGGTATCTGACAGGCCATATTTGATAAGGGCACACGCTTTTTGGGTTTAGGGTTTAGGGTTTCGGGTTTAGGGTTTAAGGTTATTTGAGAAGGGAACCTATAAGCAATAAAAGGAGAGGTAAAGGTTAGGGTTTCGGGTTTAGGGTTTAAGGTTATTTGAAAAGAAAACCTATAAGCAATAAAAGAAGAGGTAAAGGGTACCACTGGCTACCAAGATAGGGTTCTTTGACCGGCCACATCCGACATCAAGCCATGATTCAAACGCATTTGTCCTGCAAGACTTCCCCCCCCCCTAAACCCTTAACCGTACACCCTAACAAAATCCCAAACCCTAAACCCTGCATAACCCTACATAACCCCAAACCCTAAACCCCAAGTAACCCCAAACCCGAAGCAACCCCAAACCCTAAGCTGCAGCTTAATGCCAATACTCGCTGCCAGGAGGCGCAGGTCGGCACAAACACGCCACTCCTCAGTTCACCCGAAGCCCTAAACCCTAAACCCTAACCCTAAACCCTAAATCCTAAGACTTCGATTCGACAGTGCGGGGAGGGTTTAGGGTTTAGGGTTTAGGGTTTGGGGTTTAGGGTTTAGGGTTTAGGGTTTAGGGTTTAGGGTTTAGGGTTTAGGGTTTAGGGTTTAGGGTTTAGGGTTTAGGGTTTAGGGTTTAGGGTTTAGGGTTTAGGGTTTAGGGTTCAGGGTTTAGGGTTTAGGGTGCGGGGTAGGGTTTCGGGTGTAGGGTTTAGGGTGTAGGTTCAGGGTTGAGGTGGGAAGTCAAAGACGAGGTCGGCCCATGAAAGGATGCCCCAAAAAAGGTACTCCTGAACCCAATACATGCACATGTTGTCCTACCATGAACAAAATGTCAGGGTTATGGCCTTCATAGCCACCCCCCTCCCCCCAGGAGCGCCAGAGTTGTGGGAGTCTTCGTGCCAGGTCGAAAATACTCCAAATTCAGAGAGCTGGTCTAGGCCTGAAGAAGCCCCAAAGGTCAGAAGCGGTGTAGAGAACCTAGCATCCCTAAACCCTAAATCCTAAACCCTAAACCCTAAACCCTAAACCCTAAACCCTAAACCTTAAACCCTAAACCCTAAACCCTAAGCCCTCAACCCCAAACAACAGCAAGGCTCAGCGCGCCCTTCTTGTCTTTCTTCGGCGGCAGGGGCTGGACGCCGGACTTGTGGTTTTTCAGGTCCGTGCTGGTGGACAGCACCTCGTGCAAGTAGGCCCGGATGTGGTTTAGGGTTTAGGGTTTGGGGTTTAGGGTTTAGGGTTTAGGGTTTAGGGTTTAGGGTTTAGGGCTAGGGTTTAGGGCTAGGGTTTAGGGCTTCTGGGGCTTTGGGAACTCAGGGGCCAAGAGCCAAACATGGGGAAGGAGCTTGCGCACAACAAGCTCGGACGGTGGAGCCTTCCTGCAGCCATAGCTCGACTGCCCGGGTTTGGGGCTTGGGGTTTAGGGTCCTGTTCTTGGAATCCCCCATGGGACTGGAAGCGCCCTGCGTGAAGAGAGAGAACCGGTAAGGACGTGAGCATGAGCGCGCGAGAACGAGTCAAACCAAAAGCCTGCCGTACATGAGAGACTGAGGCCCTGAGGCTTAGGGTTTAGGACTTACCCTAAATCCTAAACCCTAAACCTTAAACCCTAAACCCTAAACCCCAAACATCGCGTTCAAGCGATGGCCTCGTTGCCCAGAAACTTGGGTGAGGTGGCGGCGCCCCACGAGCTCCTGGAAGGGTTTGGGGCAGGACCCTAAGTCCAAAAAAAACCCTTCTAGGGCTTGAAGTACCCCTAAACCTAAACCCTAAACCCTTTAACCCTTAAACCGTAAGCACCCTTCTTGGGCTTCTCAAGGGTTGGGGTTTAATTAGGGATCGGGTTTTAGGGTTTAGAGTTCAAGGTTGTCAGCACGGTCAGACTTGTGCTTGAACAATATGGTTTAGGGTTTAGGGTTTAGGGTTTAGGGTATTGGGGTTTCGGGATTGGGGTTTCGGGCTTCGGGTGCACGATGTGCCCCCTTGCCTGCTCCAGCGGGGAGCATCACTCTCCTCCGTGAACGTCGACTTTCGACTGAAGCTGACCTGACCAAAACAGACAGAAATCATAAACCCCAAGCCCCAAAACCCAAATTCAAGCCCTAAACACCAAACCCTAAACCCCAAACCCTAAACCCGAAACCCCCAACCCTAAACCCGAGACGCCGAACCCTAGAACAAACTTCTGTTGGGGGAGCCCGCGGCTTCACAAACAAATCAACAAACACGCTGAGCCCTGGGCCCTAGACAGTCACCCTGTAAACACTAAATCAGCCCAAAGCCCTAAACCCTAAACCCTAAACCCTAAACCCTAAACCCTAAACCCTAAACCCTAAACCCTAAACCGCCCGGAAGGGATTTTTTGATGCCTCCTGCGACGTTGGCAGGGCATCCTTCTCCTGAGGTGCCTGGGCCAGTACCAGGAATACTCGAAACAGTTGTAGGGTTTAGGGTTTAGGGTTTAGGGTTGAGGGTTGAGGGTTGAGGGTTCAGGGTTCAGGGTTCAGGGTTTGGGCTTACATATTTAGTTTAAGGTTTAAGGTGCTGGCCATGGTGTTACATCTGGGAGGCTCTCCAAATAGCACCAGGGAAAGGGGCCTTGACTTAGAGAGCTCATCAGTCATAAGTATATGGGACAGGGTATATGTTACTGTTTTTGGTGAGTGTATATAAGGTTCCTTTTTAATCTTGGTGAGTGTATATACCGGGTGTCCTTTTTTGGGGGTACAAGAAAGATAAACCCTACTTCATGTCATGGACGAATTCAGGCAGGCTACGAGAGCTGGGGCTCTGGACGCCATGGCTGATGCATGCAGCGTGTGTTAAATAGTATGTGGAAAGATGCTTGCAGATGCTGCGGTGGCCTGCAGGATCTGGTGGTTCATTCTTGCTCCGGTCCACCATGACGCGCACGGGCCGAGTGCTTGAGTCGTAAGGCTTCGTTCGTTCGACCACGAGCGAAAGTTGCAAGAGGAATGGGAGTGCTCTCATACGCATCAGATGCAGCCGCATTTCCCACCCACCTTCTCCAAGTCACCCTTCTCAATGAGGGACTGTAGGAGCATATTGAACCTCGACGATCAACATATAGTAGAATATAAGATACATCTTACTACTTAACTATACGATGCAGAAATATATACACACTCACACGGCTTATCTTGCGTATTACGCTATACGGGTAGTTCTCGACATTAGGGCCTCTTTTTGGGTCCCCTATAGAGTCCAGCGCCCTTGTTTGCAATAAGGATCCCAAACGGGAGGGTTTAGGGCTTAGGGTTTAGGGGGTTTAGGGCTTAGGGCTTAGGGCTTAGGGCTTAGGGTTTAGGGTTTAGGGTTTAGGGTTTAGGGTTTAGGGTTTAGGGTTTAGGGTTTAGGGTTTAGGGTTTAGGGTTTAGGGTTTAGGGTCTAGGGTCTAGGGTTTAGGGTTTAGGGTTTAGGGTTCAGGGTTTAGGGTTGAAAGGCCCTACCTCAGAGAACCACAAGGTCGACGGAAGGAGCATCCTCCTGGTGTGCACAGGCCAGGGTCGGCACGATTCGATCTCCGCTACGTCGCCTGGGCTCCATGGGGCGCTTGCCATCCCAAGGGTGTGAGGGGGTTTAGGGTTTAGGGTTTAGGGTTTAGGGTTTAGGGTTTAGGGTTTAGGGTTTAGGGTTTAGGGTTTAGGGTTTAGGGTTTAGGGTTTAGGGTTTAGGGTTTAGGGTTTACGGTTTACGGTTTAGGGTTTAGGGTTTAGTTTGAAGTTGAGGGCCAAGGGCTTTGGAAAGCTTGACGTCTAGGGCTGAGAAGATTGTAGGGTTTAGGGTTTTGTGGTTTAGGGCTTTCTTGCTTGGGTTTAGGGCTGCAGGGTTTTAGGGTTGAGGGTTGAGGGTGCGCATCAGTGTATGAGCCTGTCTTTAAATTTAGGGGCGCGCTCCCTACCGCACGGATTCATGGGGTTTTAGGTTTGTACGAGTAGGGTTTTACGTCCCAACCATGGAATCTAAAGAAACCCTAAACCCTAAAGGGCAGCGATTTTTTTCTTATGCTCCCCCCGCTTTTTCTTATGCGGTCTGCCCCGGCGATTTTTTTCTTATGCTCCGCCACTTTTTTGATTATGCTCCCCCCCCCATTATGCTGGAAGGTGCTTTTTCTTATGCTGAAGGTGCCCTTTTTTATGCTACAGATGTCGGGGGTTATGCTATCGGTTTCCCCCCCGAACCCTTGAAATTCTGAAATTCTGGAGCTCTAGAACCCTGTGAAGGCGCTTAAGGGTGTGTGTGTGTGTGTGTGTGTGTGCGGGTGTGTGTGTGTGTGTGTGTGTGTGCGTGTGTCTGCGTGTGTCTGCGTGTGTCTGTGTCTGCGTGGGTCTGCGTGTG
>CAJNDS010002808.1:240000-271539 GCA_905221605.1 Symbiodinium natans | reverse complement strand
TCTGAGGGCATTCCACATGCATTCTTCGTCGCCCGAAAACGCATTTGGCACTGGTTTCCTATCATGTTGCAATCTTGGGTTCTGCCGCTGAAATTTCATGTCTTTCTGCGCATAAGAACATCTATAAATAGGATTTGAACGCGTTTAGAACCATAATCACCGTTTCGCAAAATTCCCGAAAAGGGGCCTAAAATCAGAAGCAACATGCCCAGATGCATTTTTGCGAGGCAGGCAAAAATGCATTCGCGCAGCTTGCTCCTTCCAAAACCACAATAAAAAACTCGCTTGATAGCTGACTTTTGTGTCAAAGACAGAGGCCCCGTACGGAAGAAACCAAAGTCCGAATGCATTTTTTGCCTGTGCCCAAATGCATTCAGCTGTTTTCGCTTTGAAAAAGTGCAGAAAGAGCACGCGGCGTTGCACATGTGGAAAGCAAGACCAAATGCGTTGTTCAGGCCTGGCAAAATGCATTCGGCAGCATCTGGTCTTCCATTCTATTCGGTTTGCTCCATTACAGCTTGAAAAACAAACGAAAACAACAAAAAAAAACAGATTGGTGTTTTACGACCAACATCTACCCGACATGCATTTCTAGGGCATTCCAAATGCATTTTTCGTCGCCCGAAGAATGCATTTGGCACTGGTTTCCTATCATGTTTAGTCTTGGTTTCTGCTGGCTCATGACGTATTCGATTCTTCTGATGTGTTTTCTGTGCATAAAAGCTGTAGGAATTGAAAAACGTGTTTAGAACAATGCTCGACATTTTGCAGGAGTACCGAAACAGACCCAGAATCAGGAAGAACATGCTCAGGTGCATTTTTCAAAGTGGGCAGAATGCATTCGCGCAGCTTGCTCCTTCCACAACCACAATAACATTGAGTTAACCGCTGATCTTTCGTCGTAAAGACACGCTGCGTACAAAAGAGGCGAATGCACAACTGCATTTTTCGCGCGTGCCTAAATGCACTCAGCTGTTTTCGCCTTGAAAAAGTACAGAAAGAGAGAGCATGGCGTTGCATGTAGAAAGCAAGACCAAACGCATTTTTCAGGCTTAGCAAAATGCATGTAGGCAGCGCTTGGACATCCATGTCAATCCATCGTTTGGATTGGGAAAGGGTTGTTCCGACCCCTGGCAGCTCCAAAGAGAAGCCTGAAACCCACGCCTCCATACTGAGCCCAATTTTTCTGATTGTGAACTCGGCCTGCCGAATTCTACGCGTCGCGTTATTGCTTCATGCCGCTTTCCCTTGATCTGCAATCTTACTGTTTGGGGTCTTCGCCGGCATAATATTAGGATTTTTACATAGACTATGTTCATGAATAGTTTAACAGGCATATATTAATCACAGTAACCGGTATTTACTATTGAACAAATCGAATACTAATCAATTATCAATAGGAAGAGGGAGAGAGGGAGAGGGACCGGGGGAGAGGGGGAGGGGCAGAGGGGGGCGGGGGAGACTGAGAGGGGGAGGGGGAGGAGGAGAGGGGAAGGAGGAGAGGGGGAGGGGGAGAGGGGAAGGAGGAGAGGGGGAGAGAGATAGAAGAGAGATGGCACAGCACACCTCAAGAAACCGATACAGACAGAGTGTGCTCAGCAGCAAACAAGAACCGGTGCGCGGGCAGTCCGCATGGCTCCACCTTCTCACGATGTTTGCCATGTGCACTGCTTTCCAAAGCTTGGCTTGTCGCTCCAGTCTGGGAGGAATCTCCTCAGGCTGTGAGAATGCACAAATCAGCACAGGAACTCAGACCTCAACTCAATACCTCAATCTCCACGTCTTTGAAACTGCCGGAACTCTTTGCTACCAAGAGTCTTGTCTAGCATTTGCCTCTACCTCCGTATGCTTGGCATGGTGGATGGTAAGCTGCGCGTTGCAGAAATCCTCCCATGAGCATCCAAAGGCAACACGCAGCTCAGCAAGCAAATGCGGGGCTGAAGGAAGCTGAGCACTCTCGGCGAGTGGAACATGTGCATGCATGTTAACGAATACAATGCGAATAAATGAGATATTCTGCTTGCTGGCCGGCGCTGGCACGGCACAAATGCCCATGGTGCTCACGGGCCAACCCTGATGCTCAGCAGGTGGCTGCCCAGGCGAGCCATTCAGCTGCAACACAACATGAATCTTGCCCGAGCAGCCGGCAAAGGGGCTGGCACCTAAAGGCCCATTCCGCTTTGCCGTCCCGAGGCCTCCCTGGTAAAGGAGCTGACGCTGATGCTCATGATGAGGGGGCGGGGCTTCCTTAACAAATGTTTCGGGGCTGAAAGAGTCTCCTTACTACAGGGTCTGGTGCTAATGCTCGTGATGCTCGGTGGCAGGGGCCTCCTTGTTGCCGGCTTGGTAAAGGGTTCAGTACTGATTCTCGTGAAGCTCGGTGGCAGAGGGCCTCCTTGCTGAAGGGTTCGGTGCTTTGCCTGCGATGCTCGGTGGCAGGGTGTCTCTGGCCTAGTGCCCACAGAGAATCCCACAGAGAGTCCCGCTGAGTATGCCAGGTCCGTTGACCCTGAAGAGTATAGCTGATGATGCTCAAAAGCAGGGAGCCTCCTTGCTAAAGAGTTCCGTGCTGATGCTGGGGTGCGTGGAGGAAGCGCAGCGCCTTGCTACGCTCGAATGATCATGGTCGTTTGGGCAAGGCAAGCATCATAAGCATCAGCTGCAGCTGTAGCAGGCCCTTTCCTCACAAGTCACGAGCCAGCTGTAACCGGCTGGCAGGGCGAGAGCATCAGCTGGCCAGGCGAGCATCCCGCGCGCATCAACGCAACAGACTTTTGCCAAACCAGTTGGCTCAGGCGAGCATCATGAGTCATGAGCGTCAGCTTCAGCCGGGCCCTTTCCCCAAAAGTGGCCGACCAGGCGAGCATCACAAGCATTCACTTCAACACTCCCGAAGCACCAACATCCATCCTCAATACCCCTTCTTTTGAGGACGCTACAGTGGAAGAACTTGGGGGGTTTGCGATTCAGGGTCTAGTCCGCAACCTCTTCATTACTACTGCCTGAAGGAGCATTGGGTTTATAAGTGGTGCTAGATTCGGCCGATGTGTTGATTCGCATTCCCCAACTCTTTGTTACCATACATTCACCGACATCCACAGCCCTGCACATTCCAGAAGTCCGCCCAACCCAAACCTCGCACTTTCATCACTTTCGCTGCCCACATGCAAGCTCTCAGAGAAGTTCTGTCACTGGATATGCAAAATGCCCGAGTCCCTGTACTCCAAGCGCTTGCTTTCTGCTCTTTCTGGCCCGGCTGCAGGTTTTTAGAGTAGAGAACGTAAGGAACCCGCAACCGCTGTGCCCAGGATTTCAAGTTCTGTTCAGGTTTGGCAGAGAGAAGAACAGCATGGTCCTCCGAAGCAGCCACAACAGCCATCTCGGTCGAACCAGCCCAAAGATCTCGGACAGCCTGTCGCTGATGTGGGGGTCTCCGAAAGTGGGGGTACCCTTTTGGGGGGTTCCTATAGTAAGGATTATAGTATTTGGGGGTATGTTAGGGGGTACCCCTAGTTTGGGAAATACTTATGTTGTGTCGACAGGGAGATCACCTAGCAAGTGTTTGGCCATCACTTTCCGACTTCGCCTTGGCCAGCGCGCTGCGCAGGTCCTGCCGAGAGTCCTGCAGGCACAGTGCTGTCCGATTGAGGATTCAGAGGTTTAGGGTTTAGGCTTTAGGGTAAGTCGATCCTTGAGAAGCGCCTTGCCCTCGAACCTGTCTGCTGCAGCTGGCCTTTCTGGCTTAGAGGGCATGTGCTCAAACCTGAGGGTGAAGTCAGAAGCGCATTCAGCTCCACGCGTGACTCTCTGCGTCAAAGCTTAAGAGGCCGGCGGCTCGTCAAGCCCAAGGCACCAAAGGCTGTAAGCCATCAGCTCCTCCCAACAAGGGTTGGATTCGAAGGCAGGAAGAGAAAAGTCTCGAGGTCTCGGGGGCCCAGACGGCATCCCGCTGACGTTCGACGGACCACTGGGCCAGCCCAAAATCTGCGAGCTTCACCTGCTGCTACGTTTTCCGGCCACTCCGAGCTACATTAAAAATATTCTTTGGAATGGGATGCGATGCTGAGCGCGGTGCGACGAGGTGGTCACCAGCTGCGGCCTTCCTCCTTACAAGAAAACAAACTCCGCGTGGGAAGCTTTTTTCATCTTTTTTCTTATGCTCTAAATGCTCCATGTGGGGCCCTGCAGATGCAACCACGTTGCAAGAGAATGTTCTCTGGCTTGATGTCGTTGTGAGTTTGCTTGCCTGGAGGCTTTCCATCTAAAGCCCTCACGCACTATAGGCCTACCTAGGCCCTCCACCAATTTTTCAACTGCTTGCCGCAGCAACCTCCACAGCTTTCTTTTTGCCTTTCTGTCTGATTTCGCCACCCGACCTCCTCCCACCCGCTCACCAGAGCGCAGCTACGCCGTACTCGTGAAAGCACTTCCCTGTGAGCCGAGCAGCTCTTGTGGATGAAGGCCAGGGCAGAAGAGACTTGTCGGGCAATGGCTGCCAGGCCTCGACTCCAAGGCTTGAGCCACTTGAACTGATTGGGCGCTGGGACGCAAACTGCTCTGTGACGTGTCTCCAAGCCAAGTCCCCGCTAGATATTTTTAAGCCCCTGGGTTGGGATGTTCAGCAGTCCTTAATAGTGACTATAGTAGTCTTAGTCCTATTATCATCCCCATTAAGGACTGCTAGTAGGCCCTAAACCCTACGCCCTACACTGACTCTTCCGAGAAAAGGCGCCTTCGAGGTCAAGCAGGCCCTCCTTGGACAAGTGCTGCGCTGTTCCCCGATCCATGTACTCCAAGACCATACAGACGTATCCTGAGTGAACATCCTCCCCCCCCCCCCGCCGCCGCACAGCGCACGCTGTCTTGTTTCGCAAGGCATCTTTGGATGAGGAGCTAGGACACAAGGAACAAGAATCGGGGAAATCCGAGGACAGGTCTGTCTGGGAGTATCTTCGGCCGCTTCCCTATGAAGACACCGTCGTCGAAGGCTTTCTCGATCTTCCCTGGAAAAAGCGTGGTGCACAGATGAGGCTGCAAGGCGAAATGACGTGCGGATCAAGAAGCTTTCCATCTCACTCTTGCCATCGTAGTGGAGAAGGACCTGCTGAAGTCAGCAGGCAGTGGCCATGAAAACAGTCGCTGCAGGGCCCAGCCTGAAGGTGAGAAACAATGTGGTCGTGGGCACATTGTGAGCCTTGGCGCTTCGCTTCTGCTCTTTGCAACCGTCCACACTCCCCAGTGCACAGCTCTCACGAGCAAAGTTGAGCGAAGGGGCCATGAGCCCATTCTTGCGCGGCAACAGCAGCCCATCTTGGGCTCTGCAGCTTCACAACCTCATGACGGAGTGTGGGAGCAGCCAAGGCTTGAGAAGGCAACTGCTTCATGCCAACGCATGCAAGCTGGGGCTTCACAGCGATGCAGCTAAGGGCTAGCCAGTGCCCACGGACTACACATGTCAAGACACGGTGATTCGTCACTCAGAAAAGCAGCCCAAAAGCAGAGTCACTAACAAACACGTATGTTGCTCGTTGTTGCCAATGTTCCATCACATGGCGAACGGAGACTCAAGAAAAACTGTCCAGGTGGGCCAGCAACTCCTCTGATCCAACTGTTCACGCACCCCACACATCGTCTGCTGAAAGCCACGCAGTCTCGCATGTTGGGTGCCATGATCGTAGTCTCTCTACTTTCGTTTTTGCTTTGCCGATGACCCTACTGCCGGAATCGACTGGCGAAGACTTGGGCAAGACCTGCTCTCGGCCTGCTAAGGTTGGTCAGGTCGTTTTCCATGGCACCTTGAAGCTGCAAGGATTTCGGTTGCACGTTTCATCGCTCCTGCGATGGTGGTTGCCAATGGTCCTTTCGAAACCGCTACAGGATGCACATCCTGCAAAACAGGCAAGCAAAGATGACACTCCACGTTGTCCTTATTCGCAGACAGCCGTGCTGCTGCGTGCCCTGCTTTCTCTATGAGCTCTTCTAAGGTGTGTCCATGAGTTTTAAGGCATATCGGCATCATCATCTTTGAGAGAGTTGGAAGTTGCTGGGACGGAAAACGGAGAGATGCAGATGCAAGCTTAGGGCGCTCGTGCTATCAAGGTAGGTGACAGTTGGCCATCGGGACAATAAGGGAGGTCTGCGAGGACCTGCTTCACACCAAGCCCGTGACCACTTTCTGCGTGTGCTCCTTGTCAAAACACGTCAGCACCTCAGGATGTCCAGAAATCATTCGCTTGGTGCCTCCTCAGCTCTTAGTATTAGCTGCAGCACGGGCACGAAACCGTAAGCTCCCTTTCCAAGCATCTCCACCGTCTTCAGATCGCAATAATTCTGAAGCTGCTCCGACCTTGCGTCATGATGCAGCTTGCCATGACGTGCCAGCTAACCAGCACGTGCATCCCTTCTCTGAAAGCATGCGGCGCGGAGGACTCCATCAGCGAGTGAAGGAAGCCAACGTAGCCTGCCAGCCACGCTGCTGCCTCTACCGCAAATTTCCCAGGATTAGACTTAGACTTACACTGCTGAACATGTATATCAGACCGCCTTCGACGATCTTCTCCTGCTGGCTCTCCAGCCGTTGCAATGAGTATTGCTTGTCCTTGACTCGGGGCAGATGTTCAGTGTTCGATTACGGAAAAGGCATGTTGTTCCTTGTTGTGGTTGGATCTTTATGTGCTTTGCTTTTCATATCGAGAAGTCTCTCTGCCCCTCTTCCCTTGCAAGCGTTGAAAGCACACACCCTTTGACAAAATCACTCTCTTGGCCCGGGCTTCGGCCTTTGGCCTGCCTGCAGTCCGCAGACCCCTCCACAAAAGCATTCCACATCACTAGGATTCCTTGGCGGACATAGCATGGGCGAGAGTGCCAAGCTTGCATTCCGAGTTGCATGCAGCTGCTTCTTGAGCTGCACAATCCTCTGATCACCAAGCGGAATGGAACACATTGCAACCATGATAGTTCTAATTGGTACCTTTGCTTCATTCTTTTCACACAGATGTTGCTGCTAAGCGGCTCATCGCTTGGCCCCGTGCCACCAGCAGGCTCACTGGCACTGGCATCCTGCAGCGGAAGTCATGGAGGTACCCGTGCGGGAGGAGGCTTCCTCTAATAAGGGTCATCGCTTTGTCCTTGCTGTTTTGCCGACTTCGAACATGCTGATCCTCACGAGCTGCCTGTAGCTTGGTCTGAAGCTGCGCCACGACCTGGCAACAGTGGCAACCTGAGGTTGCGGGATTCACAGGGTCCGCCGGGGGCAGTTTCACTCTGCTTCTGTGGCTGCTTTACTTGAAGCGGACGAAAGCTAGCATTCTGGAAGTGGAGCTGGAAATCTGTGAAGGATTTCAGCTTGGTAGGGTTTGGGATTTGGAACTAAGTGCTTGTGCAAGTTCTGTTGCAGCATCCAGCCTTGTCACGCTTCTGAGCTTCCGCTTCCAGCTCCTCGACCCGCCTCTGAAGTCGAGTGACCTCTCCCAGCGAAGCACAGCACGCGACTGCCTGCCGCGCGCACTGCGCGTGTGCTTCCTTGCCTCTTCGGGTGCCGAAGGGTCAGGTGTCCGACTCCGTCGAGCGTGCAGCTCCTCACGAGCTGCTTGTAGCTTGGTCTGAAGCTGCGCCACGACCTGGCAAGAATGGCTCAAGATCGGCATCCTGAGGCGTCTGCAAATGTCCAATGATAAGCTTCCCGACAAGCCCCTTTGCAGTGTCGCAGCCACGTGGGCGCATGTTCCCCAGTTTTAGCCCTTTGGGCCACGTTTGCATGGCACAGCTGACAAGCATGACAGAGCCAGTGCAAAGACTAAGGAGCCCTTCGCCCTTCCCCAACATTGGTCTTTGGATGTGGAGCTGTTGCGGAGGAGTTTCAAGGAATGTCTGACAGGATTACGCCGTTGTTTTCGACCGTGTTTAAGATGGTTTTCGGACCGGCTGTAAGCGGTTGGGGGGGAGGGGGGTTTCACCCCTGCCCCTGAAGGCCCCCTTGAGCTTTCCGTGTGCGAGTTGTTGGGTGAAAGGGATGTTCTGATCGGGAGGTGAAGGGGCCCACCGTTTTTTGTTTTAAGAGATGCGTGGGTCCTCAGAGGGCTTTAGGCGCTGGGTGTTGTGCTTTTTGGCTCTGTGATGGGCCAATGGCAGACACAGTGCAAGGCACAGGATGCTGCAAAACAAATCGGCAAAACAACTGCAGGCACGAGCGTCTCAGGACAACAACTGCTGCTCCACAACGCTTTCGGACAGATTTTAAAGTCAGGAGAGTTGTTGTATGACACAGGCAGACGCCCATTCAAGATCTGGAATGCTGTGGTTGCAGTACATGTCACGAGCTTAGGCTAAAACCTATATCTCATGATTCAACGCCCCGTTGTCAGCCACATAAACAAGCGTTTTGGGACGGAACCCAAATCCTCCCAGACTCCCAGCCTTCTCACGCTTCTGAGCATCCGCCTCCAGCTCCCCCACGCGCTTCTGAAGCCGAGCGACCTCTTCCAGGGAGGCCGCAAGAACGCCGGGCTCCAATTTGAGACTCAGCGTGTATCCGCGGTTCTGTGGCCTCTTCGAGTGCCGAGGTGTCAGGCTCGGGCGCCGAAGTGTCGGGTGTCGGAGTCCTTCTCGAAAGAACCCGCTATCAGAAACACATCGGGACACACGCGGGACACTGGGAGCTCGGGAGAACTTGGAGCAGATGCTTGCTTTGCTGGGGAGCAGAAAGGGCCTGGCGAGGGCGGCCGCTTCCAGGCTCTCACGGCTGGACTTCCGCCTCCTCGAGAACTCCCGGACCATCTCCAGCTCGGTGGGCGTGAAGAAGGACACGTCCCCGGTGCTGAAAACAAAGTCCAGGAACTCCTGCCGGCTGGTTCTTAATAGAGAATGAGGGAATGAGGTGCCCCTATATAACCCCTTAAAGGGTGTATGTATATATATATATATATACACATATACATATATATGTTTATATATATATACATACATATATATACATACACATACACATACACATGCACATACACATACACATACACATACATATACATATACATACACGAACACATACATATACATATACATATACATATACATATACATATACATATACATTTCCATATACATACATATACATATACATATACATATACATATACATATACATATACATATACATATACATATACATATACATATACATATACATATACATATAGAAATATATATATATATATATATATATATATATATTTGCAGGGCCCTTATTCCGTCATTCCCTACTAAGAATCAGGGGAACTCCTGAAAGCTGATGAGGCCATCTTCGTCTGTGTCTAAGACGGTCCAGAGGGTGTCCAGCTGCCCATCCTGGGGATCCTCAGACCATGGAACTTTGGGGATAACGGAGGTAGAAGGGGGGGGATATAAGAAGGGTTTAAAGGGGGCATAAGGGGGGTAGAAGGGGGTTTCAGAAGGGTTCAAGGGGAGTGTACAAGGAGAGTATATAAGGAGAGGTATAGAGAACCCCACGCAGACAAAGGAATTGGGAATCGCAAGAGCCGACCGAGACCCCTGCCAGCCCAAGGAAGGTCAGCAGCTCCTGCAGCTCCTCCCGTTCGATCTTGCCTTGGAGAGCCCAAGGGCCGTCTTTCACCCCGAAACCCTTAACCCTAAACCCGAAACCCTAAACCCCTCCGGCTTCTGAAAAGCCTCCGCAAATGCCATCTCCGGAACCCTTAACAACCCCCGAAGAGCCTCTACTTCAGACCCAAGCACGATGCAGCCCTGGCCTGGCAAGACATTGCACATGTAGATTAAATATGAATAGTTTAAAACAAACATACATACACATGCATGTGTATATATATATATATACACATATAAATAAATAAATAAATAAATATATATATATATATATATATACATGTACATATATATATACACATGTATATATAGATATATATATGTATAACACGTGGCATGTGCTCATGTGGCCCAGTCGCCGGAGCCATTGAAATCCAGCATGGCAAACCTCTGGTGCGAAGTGACCGCAGCTTTCAGAGCTTTGGTTGCTTGGGCAGCTTGGTGTTTTGAGATCTTTAAGTGGAACTTCGGCGGTGGCTCGAGAGTCAGGAGCTGCCGAGGTACCGACAGCTACGGTCTTACGTGCGACATCCTGCATACCCACTCCTGGCTCATGGCTCATGCAGGATGCACGGCAATCCATCCATGCCATGTGGCTGCTCTTGTATCCGCCGCATCTCGTCGTTGCTGGGCTCCATGGCTCGCCATCAGCCCGTGCTAAACTCAGTGACAATTTGAAGCGATGCTGTCTTTTCGACGAGATGTAGTCTGGCAGTATGCACGGAAGTGCTCTGAATGCTGGGGTTGCTTGCGGAGCGGCAGTCTGCAGTGAGTCAGCTGGTGCTGCAAGTAAGGCTTCAAAATTAATCATGGAAATCGGTGGGCATTGCCTTCTGTAAACTTCGTACTGCAGCCCTGAGGAGCTTCGAAATGGCTTGCCCAAAGGTTTCCCCCTGCAGTGCCTGAGTGAATCTGAAGCTTTTGCTGGCATTTTGTCACGGGGGGAAGCACGTGGAGTCAGCGTCGTCGCCGCAATGACCATCAAAAGCGCCTCTGCAAGACTGGATCGGCATGGACAGCAACATCCCTACGCCAGTTCAAGATTGGACAGGAAGGGCAGTTAAGCTTGAGCTGGAAGCCATGACCTTCCCTGAACTTTACAATCCTCCAACATTCTCAAAAATCCTCAAACCCTAAAGATTCAGAACCCTGCGAACAGCCTTGCTTTATTAGCACTTCACGACGTCCGGCTTCGTACATCCAAGCTGTAGATCCCGTGCTGCTGTCTTTCAACCATTCTTGCCACGAGTGATTTTTCTTGGGAAGCCGTTTACATTCCCTAAACCCTAAACCCTAAACCCTAAACCCTAAACCCTACACCCTAAACCCTTGACATGTTCTCGCCTGGCGCTCTCCATGCTGAGAACGATCATGCTGAACCCTCACGGCGGCCAAAGGCCCAGCAGCTCCTCACGGCCACAGAAAGCAAGAAGTCGACAGCCTCTTTTGCCCTGACTGCTGAGGAGGGTTTAGGGTTTAGGGTTTAGGGTTTAGGGTTTAGGGTTTAGGGTTTAGGGTTTAGGGATTTAAGGGGGATGTAAAGGGGTTCTCATTGAGTGTCCTCCTCCGCTCTCCGCTTTGTAGCCAACTACGCGACCAGAGCACGTCCCCAGCTCCTGGCCGGTCGCATTGCATCACACCGTGCCGGGCCGCCGTTTTGCTGTGCACTTTACATAGTACTCTTATTATTATTATTAGAATTATTCTTCTTATTGGTATTAGAATTATTCTTCTTCTTATTATGATTGTTGCTATGATTGTTAGTGGTATTTGTTTGTTAATATGTTACTATATGCTCCTCGACTGCCGGCACGCTGTAGGCAAGACACACGGCCAGGGCCTTGGCAGCCCGTGCCATACATTCGATGAAGTGCTCCCAGACATTCCCGGGCTTCAAGCCGCAGCGACTGCATCATGTGCCGGCTGGGTCTTCCAGTCCTGGGCTGCTCAAACAATACCCACTTCTCATTCGCGCATGTACCTTAAAACCGCTGGCTTGATCGACTGCTTTGTGAGTGCTCTGGTCAAAGAAACCGAAAGGCCATCAGAGCGTGGTCAGCAACTCGCCTTGACCATGACCACCACAAGCTCAGACCACGTATGCAGCGTTTTCAAATGTTCCCTATCTTGGACGGTGGCGTGTGAAAATCCACCACATACATGTCAGTGTCATGGGTAAGTATTTATAGCAACTTGATGCCAGCGCCACCTGTCAATGGCAGTGGCGGGAACAAACGACAAACATCCTCCTGTGGCAGCCTGTAGATACTTTACTTAACCCAGTAGATACACGTAGCAACAGGTGTTGTTTCAGAGCGGAGCAACCGAGCAACATGCTCTTTGAGGCTCTGGCAGCCATGCATCGCCTGCTCAAGTACCGCCTCCAGCTTGTCGGAGCCCATTCTGCAACCTTCAGGACTTGCACCCTAAACCCTAAACCCTAAACCCTAAACCCTAAACCCTAAACCCTAAACCCTATACCCCAAAATACCTCCAACTAGGAGGCTCGGGCACCTGCACCCCTAGGTCGCCCTGGCCCAAAGCCTGCCAGACTGCTACTGAAGGCAGTTGAGTTGAGAGGCCGGAAAGGCTCATAACTTTTGGCGCCTGCATCGTTGCCGCACATCCCAGCATCGGCTGCGCTTCCAGCTGTTCAATCTGCAGCCTTTTGGAAGAGTCACGGGAAATTCTGGAAGGCATCTAGCTCCCGAGCGAAACCCTGAACCTCTTGAACTAAAATTTGGTAGGGTGCACCGTGGTACACCAGTGGTGAGGCACAGGCCCCATGCGAGCATGAAGCAATCGGCTGAGCCTGCCCGGAGAGGGCAATCAGAGCCATCAAGAAGTTCAAGGCTCAATCATGGCGGACGTGGTTCGCTATGTCCACATTTTGTCATGTTTGCGCTTGCGGTTGTGTTTGTGTTTGTGTTTGTGTTTGTGTTTGTGTTTGTGTTTGTGTTTGTGTGTGTGTGTGTGTGTGTGTGTGTGTGTGTGTGTGTGTGTGTGTGTGTGTGTGTGTGTGTGTGTGTGTGTGTGTGTGTGTGTGTGTGTGTGTGTGTGTGTGGGTGTGTGTGTGTGTGGTGGGTGTGGGTGTGTGTGTGGGTGTGGGTGTGGGTGTGGGGTGTGGGTGTGGGTGTGGGTGTGGGTGTGGGTGTGGGTGTGGGTGTGTGTGTGTGTGTGTAGGTGGGTGCGTGCGTGCGTGCGTGCGTGCGTGCGTGCGTGTGTGCGTGCGTGCGTGCGTGCGTGCGTGCGTTTGTGCGTATGTGTGATTGTGTGTTTGTGTGTTTGATTAGTTGCGTGGTGTGTTGTCTGCTTCTTTGTTTTTGTTTTGTTGTGTTTGTTTTTTTTGTTTGCTTTTGTGTGTTTGATCGTAATTTTTCGTTCTTGTTTATGTTTCTTGTGTTCCTTTGTGTTTCTTTGTGCTTGTTTGTGCTTTGTTTGTGTTTGTTTTTGTTTGTTTGTGTTTGCTTTTGTTTGCTCGTGTGTGCTTGTTGGTTCGTGTGTGTTTGCTTGCTTGCTTGCTTGTTTTGTTTCTTTGTTTGTTTGTTTTTGTTTGCTGAGTGTTGTTTGAGTGTTGTCGGCTTGCCTTTGCGCGGCATGAGGGCGGGACTTGGCACACAAAGATGCCGAGGAGGGCCTTGCCACAACCGGAGCAGCCACAGCTCGGTGGAAAGCCGCCTGGCCGGAAGCAACTCCGTCTTTTGCCTTCGAGTGCCTGAGCCTGCTTCATGGCCTGCAGTGCACCAGGCAGTCGGTGCCAAAGCGAGAGGGTGTCCATGGTGATGACCTTCTCTGCCGTGAAATTTCGGTCTCTCACACACACACAAATCCAGGTAAGCCTCTTGACACAACCACACACTAAGTGCGCGTCTACGTCAGAACGCTGGCCATTCGAAGGGATCGAACCGGCCTGCAGAAGCCGTTGCAGACAAAAATTCGGCCCTGGGGAGGATCCTCCAGGAGCCTGGTGCATGTGCTTTTGGAGCAGCTGGAAACCAGCACCTCTGGGAGTTCCCGAAGTGCACAAAAACATCCTCAAAGACATGCCGAACTGACTGAGCAAGGCGCTGCAAGCTCGGGTCAACAGCGCCGATGTGCCTGCCGAGACTGCAAGCGCTCCGTTGACAACAGAGCCTCATGCTAACTGACCTTGGTTTTCTTGGGCCAGCTCCAAGGTGTCAAGGACCTGTTGATCACCCCAACTCACTTTGTTCATGCATCTTCCCAGTCTCCCACATCTCACATCCCCTCGCCCGGCAAACTCGGCAAAACCAAGCAAGAGGCTATGCAGAGCGCGGTCGCATCAGCTTCCTGCGAAGTGGATCGGGGCAAAGTCTGAAGGGACTGGGACTGAAAATGCGCAGCGTCAGAAGCCCCTCACGCCCAGCAATCTATTTAAGACATGATGCGGTTCTTGTCTGGGCTTTGCAGTCTACCCCTTGCGCTTAACTTGTCCCATACAAAAGAGGTGCGAAGCACTCTCCCTTTATGGGGCTGAGAAGCATCCACTTCATGGAGTTCTTGCAGGTTCTACAATCGCGACCTGATGCGACATGAACGAAACTAGGGGCATCTCGCCTCTCCCAGTAGCACCAGAAGGCCCAGTGCCTGTGCTCAGAGCTCTGCTCCACTAGCATTGAGCATGCCTTCCTCGCATGCCACCACAGAAACACAAGGAAACACCGACATGCGCACCTTCGACTGCATGCCATCAGCCCCAGCACTTGCAGCATCTCGGCAAACTTGCAGCGCAATGCTCCAGGTCTTCGAGTCTTGCCTTAACGAACGAGATCGACGTCTCATATGCAAGCAGTGAAAATAGGTGCAATGACAAATCTGGGCTCAGATGCCACATCTTTCTCGAGGAGGCCTGGGCTGCCCAAAATGCCCCTCCTCCCCAGGAAAATTATAAATAGTAAGCATTTAAGATATCGAATCTCTCAGGCGATTGCGGCTTCTAAATCGCTGCGTGTGCTCACTGGGCATAGCTTTCTGCCCCCGTTCTTAGAAATTGAGAGTCTACAAGTCTGTCATCCAGTCCATCCTTCTTTATGCCACGGAAACCACAAAAAAACAATACTACTAGTGATCACCCCCTTGCCCTACGCGACCGCACACAATGCACCGCGCAGGCTGGTTTAGACTGGACTTGCCGGGGCTCTGGCAGATTGTAGTTGAAGAGCCCTGACCCAGCGATTGCTATCCTTGGACTGACAGCAAAGAAAGAGTGGTTCCAGGCAAGAGCTTCACATGCTGCGAAATGCTCGAAAAAAGCAACCGAGTCATTACTTGTATCATCTTACAGGCAAAGGACGGGACACCTTGCATCTAGATCAAACCCCTCTCTCCTCTTTGTCGTTGGTCTTGCTGTTTCAAGTGCTGGCAGTATTTGGAGGTTCATTGTCCTTATGAACCAATAAGTTATCTGTACTTACAACTGAACTTATAACCATATTCGAGCACTTAAGGGGCTCATCAGTGGGTAAAAAGTACTTTTATAATTGGCTAATAAGTGCCAGAAACCTCCAAGCCTAAGATGCCTAAGATGCCTGAGGTGTGGGCTTCTCTTGCGCCGACGACGCTCAGGCCGGACAGCGCTGCCAGTACTGCGCCAAGGGCCTCCACGCTGGCCCGCAAGCCTCCGACGTGTTGGGGGTTTCCGAAAAAAGGGGTACCCTTTTTTTTGGGGGTCCCTTTAAGGGGAGTCTATGCTACTTGAGGGATAAAGGGGTACTCCTATTTGGGAAATATCCATGTGCGAAAATGCAGATCTGGATGGGCAATGATGGGTAGAACCGCGAGGAATCGCTTCAGGCCTCGCTCTTGACAGGCTGCAACCATTCTCATGGCCAAAGCCCACCGCGCAGACCCAGCGCCGGCACCTGCGCTCGTGTTTGTGCAGCTATCTCTCTCTCTCTCTCTCTCTCTCTCTCTCTGCTTCTCTGCATAGCTGATGCTGGAATTGAGAGAAACCCACAGTCGTCGGAATCAACAGTTTCGCGCACCGCAGGCAGCAGCGCCGGCAGCAAAAGTGACGGAATCGAGGCGCTGCGCTCGGCCTCATTCACGGTGGAGTCAGCAAGTCTCCCGGCTCCAACAGTAACATTTAGAACGCAGACAGGACTGGCGAAAAAAATCTCAGACCGGGGCGATGTGCGTGGGACAGGAGCTCACATGCAGCCTGCCACATTATACAGAACGAGCATAACTTCGCTTTGAATTCTGAAGCGCGCAAACTGCCATTGGCCTGCCAGTGGTCTGCCCTTTCACAGGCCGTCAGGCAGGTGTTCACGGAGATTACCTGATGCTTTGCCCGTTCTCGCTTCGACTGACTACTTTGGAACTGGACTGCCTCAGTAAGCGAAGCTCAGTAGTCTGAGGGAGGCGCATCCGATCTACAACCATCTCCTCCGAGCCTGCGCACCGCTGCGCACAGCTGCACGGGGTGTGCTTCGGTTTGGTGGAAGGACGTGCCCATGCTGTTCATAGCCAGCCTTTGAAGCAAACCAAGTGCTTGTCTCCAGGACCTTCCTGATGCACATGCCGCCATCCCTGTGTTGCACAACCTCAGACCAGTCAGGCCAACCGAGCGACATGCCCGAATCCATAATCTGCACACATGTGACCCTCCGCAAGTAGCGCACACAAGGTCAAGAGGTCGCTCGTCCGTATTCAGCGCGTCCAGTCTCGGACCAGGGCACGGACAGACTCCGGTTCAAGCGAAGCTTGGCAGACCGAGCCTAGCACAGCTCCAAGGCTCGTTCCCACCGCTTGGCCTTTGAGCACGTTGCCATGACCGCGCCTGGACTACACTGCAAACAAAATCCGTTTTCGCCATCTTGCGCTGCATGATACTGCTTCCAGTGCTCAGTCGTGAGCCAAGAACCCTCGAATCTTGGCAAGCAGCGTTTTGATCCTCAATTTCCTCGGGCGCAGATGAAGTGCCAAGCACGAGCTGTTGTCGTGACGGTGGTAACAGGTCTTGCCTGCAGGCAGGCCAGTGCAGTCTGCCAAGTCGAGACCATCCTTGCACTCAGCGCAAGACGAGCGGTGGAAAACATCCCCAAGTCTCTTCAAGTTTGTTTCTGGTGAGACCCCTGATTTCCGACCCTATGCCGAGGATACCCCAACCATTCTGAGAGACTCTTTAGTTTACATAAGTGTTCTGTTCTCGAATTAAGAGGCGGGAGGTTTGGGAAAGAATCGCTGAGCCACAAGGCAGATTCCGGTGCTGTGGCAGTTCGTGCTTTCATACTTGTAGTACGGCTGATTATGATGGCGAGGCAACTCTGAGATGATCAAAGAAGAACACGAGCCGCTTCATCTGCTGGACACTGTAGGTACCCTTCTGCTTTAGTTGACATATGCGGCTATCTATGGCCCACACCGTCAGTTGACTCGAAACCTTAACCCCCTCGACTCAGGATGCTGAGCTGCCGTCTTGCACGCGAGGATCGTGCTTGCAAAGGTCACCTTGGCCCACCGATTGGAGTGCACACCTTTCTGTTTATGGAGGCAGGCATCCCAGGGCGATGCGTAGTCGGGCTCGACCCGCAACTCCTGCAAGCTGATCACTACTACACAGTCTCCCCAAGGAGGAGGGTCTAGTAGTAGTAGTAGTAGTAGTAGTAGTAGTAGTAGTAGTAGTAGTAGTAGTAGTAGTAGTAGTAGTAGTACTAGTACTAGTACTAGTACTAGTAGTAGTAGTAGTAGTAGTAGTAGTAGTAGTAGTAGTAGTAGTAGTAGTAGTAGTAGTAGTAGTAGTAGTAGTAGTAGTAGTAGTAGTAGTAGTAGTAGTAGTAGTAGTAGTAGTACTAGTACTAGTACTAGTACTAGTACTAGTACTAGTACTAGTACTAGTACTAGTACTCGTAGTAGTAGTAGTAGCAGCAGTAGTAGTAGAAGAAGTAATAGTAGTAGAAGTAGTAGTAGTAGTAGTAGTAGTAGTAGTACTACTACTACTACTGCTACTACTCCTACAACTACTACTGCTACTGCTACTGCTACTGCTGCTACTACTGCTACTACTGCTACTACTGCTACTACTGCTACTACTGCTACTATTGCTACTACTGCTACTACTGCTACTACTGCTACTACTGCTACTACTGCTACTACTGCTACTTCTACTCGTACAAGTCGTCGTCGTAGTCGTCATGGTGGTAGCGGTAGTGGTGGTGTAGCAGTCGCAGTAGCAGTACGTAGCACTAGGCCGTTTTGGGTTGCTAAGTCACAACCTGTTTGCATGCAGATGTGCGAGTAAGCGTGCTTGCCCAAACAGACAGTTCTTGAAATTCACAGTGCTGTCCTTCATCTCGGGCAGAATGCGTAGAGCCCGGTGTGCTTGCTTGCCTGACTCAGCAGACCAAGCAGTGGAGTTTCATGGCCAATCGGCCAGAATGTCACAGCTGGGCGGCCGTTCATGCAGGAGGTGATCGCTGCATTGTATGTTACCTTCCAAGCAAGCTAACAAGAAAAGGTCCTAAGCCTCCATAGAGAGTTGGCTGGGGGAAACAGAGAGGCTGCGCTTCCTTCCAGCGAGCAAGAGAGAGAGAGAGAGAGAGAGAGAGAGAGAGAGAGAGACAGAGAGAGAGAGAGAGAGAGAGACAGAGACAGAGACAGAGACAGAGACAGAGACGGAGACGGAGACGGAGACAGAGACAGAGACAGAGAGAGAGAGAGAGAGAGACTTACAGAGACACAGAGACAGCAAGACAGCAAGACAGCAAGACAGACTGAGAGAAAACGAGAGACAGAGAACATACACAAGAGAACCCCCGCCCTCTCCTCGCCCTCCTGGGCCGCTTGCCCACCCCCCTCGACCCCCACCCACCCACCCCAAAAAATGTTGCTTCTCTGGCGGTAGGCACTCAAGGTGTTCTCTGCAGGATTCTTTGCGGAGCGTCCGTGATAAAATCCCAAGGGGCCTCTTTGGACGATCCCCCAAGAGGACCCCTCCAGCGGATCCTGTTTAAGGCCGTCTACTTTGCTCCACGGGATGTTCCGGGTAGTCGCTCCAGCCAGGGATATACTCTGTGGCTCTGCGGGAGTCTCTGGGGCGGGCACTCCAAGAATACACTTTGAAGGATTCTGTGGTGGGACTGGCCGCTCCCGGATACTCAGTGGGAGTCTCTGCAGGAGTTTTCGCGGGTGGGCACTACATCCAGCGACGTTCTGTGGGTCTGTGGGATTCTCTGAGGGTACTCCACAGAGCCAAGCTAGGCGACCGGGTCGAGGAGCATAGCTGAGTTCAAATCGTACAACCCCACACCAGGGGTGGGACAAACACACCTGACAACAAGAGAACAGCCCTTCTGTGTCACATTTCATTCCTAGCAGTGCATATTCTTGAGCAGGTTGCCAATTATACTCGCCGCAGCCACCCCAGGGATGAAGCTGGATAAAAGCCAAGCACCTCGCCACATCGCAGGTCAGGAAGCCGGAGCGAGCCATGCTGGCCTTGAGGGAGAGTGTCAGGAGCCAGTACCCCCCCCAATTATAATCCCCATTCAGGACTGCTAGTATAGCGGATTCTAAGGGGGGACATCACAATTTATAGGGTCCCTAAGCTACGGTCGGTGCAGTGCGAGAAGGGATCTCGTTGGACATGGCATTCCCGCCTGCAGGACAATCCCTGTCTGCCACTGCGCGGACCGTCCCATGGCACTGAGCAGGGCCTTCCCAGCAGCGATGCACAAAAAACAGCAAGCCCAAACGGACCAACGCTTGAACACTTGAACATCTCACTTGCAGCACCTCCACATGTGATCCCATCGGGGCAAGGGATACAAGTAAGCCCGAAGCATTGTGGGAGATGATGCTTTGCTCCAGCCCATGACTGGAGGAGCTCCGCAGGGCCTGAGAATTGAGACATGCCTCTCTTGACTCCATTGCGGGGGCTCCGCACACAGGTGCACAAAACTCCAAGTTGCGAGTCCTGTGCGGCACGGCGCCACATGCCAACCTTTTTCCACAGAACAGGGTGTCCAGTTGTGCCCAGCAAGGGGTCAACAGCATCCACATGCGAGCCTCCTTGTAAGCATCGACCAATGAACCCACTACCACGGCGTCGAGCCTCATGCCAGATACCTGCAAAGGTTTCAAGGGTCGTCTTTGCAAGTCGGCCGAAACTCTGTAGCCCATCGCACCTGCAAGTCAGCCAGCACACGCGCAACCTCAGCAACTGGAGAGAGAGAGCAGCCTTTGCTCGACGTTGTCTCATGTGAGGCTTCAACCGCGCGCCAGCGCTGAAGCCTGGCGCATGCTGCCATGACCTCGGCAAGCTTCAGAACTCACCTCCCAGCGTATCCCACTGAAATTCAACCGAGCGCTCCGCCATGCCATACGTTTTCCTGTCCTGCCGGGTCCCGTTCATGCAGGAAACTCTGTGAAAGGAAGCATCTAGGTCCAGGCCTCTGCCTGTCTTGAAGACTTCTGAACCTTGCAGCCGCATCGGAGGCGCGGATGGTGGCTCGAGAAGGCAGGGGGGGCCTCGAGAAGTCCCAGCATCGCTGTCCACGAGAGTGAACGTGGTGCTGCCATCGCCTGCTCAGGTGCCATTGGGATATTGAGAGATTGGCGCAGCCTACGCTTTTTGAAGTCCACTTGCTAAAGCGGCCTGCTGAACCTTCGAACTTTCCAGCGGCAGTCTTTCTGCGATGGATGCCTGGCACACACCAAACTTCGACTTCCCGTGCTGGCGAGTCGAGGTGCTACAAGCTTGCCAGGTTCGTGCGGAGTGAAGAGTATTGTACCCCTGTGCTTCTTGTGCTGCAAGGCTCGTCGTCAAGGTTCTTGCTCTTCACTCGCAGTCTCCAGCTCGTCAGTCGCGCTCACAGAGTTGGGTTGCTCTCCGCATTTCTCCGCACTGCGAAACTGCTGACGGTTGTTACCCGGATTGACGGATGACCCCTGAAGCTCAAGCTAGTGCACCAGTAAATGCTATCCTGGACTTGCCAACAGAGCTGGCAGACCTTCGCCCACTGCTGGCCTCATTCAAAGAAGACATTCTGCAACCAACTCTGCGACAGAAACGGTGGCCCTACAGCTGTGGAGTCCCAGTATGTGGGC
The DNA here is from genome assembly GCA_905221605.1 of Symbiodinium natans. Taxonomy (NCBI): domain Eukaryota; class Dinophyceae; order Suessiales; family Symbiodiniaceae; genus Symbiodinium; species Symbiodinium natans. The sequence continues at coordinate 250,851 of CAJNDS010002808.1, read as the reverse complement.
CAAGGCCACGGCTCATGAAGGGACTCATAGCCTTCTCGAGACCTCCGGCCCAGCATCTGCCTCTGCCGTCTTGGTGCCTTGTGTGAGTTTGCGTGGAATCATGGCAAGCACTGCAGCATGGTGCGAAAATCGCGCGGCGAGCTTTCGCGTGGTGCTTGCGCCCAACATACCTACAGAGCGAGGAGCCTGCGTCATGCGCATCAGCACCTGCAGAAGGGTCAGCACTCTGAAAATGAACAGAGCTCATACACGTGCAAGCAAGGGCACATTGCACTACCTGGTCATGTTGGAAGTCGTCTTGCTCGAGGCAGAAGCCTCCTCAACCTCCATCTTGTGGAGATGATCATGAACGTCCGCGAACGAAAGGTGCAAAGCCCTAACACACAACACAGAATCCAGGAGCTGTGGCCTCTGGACCGTCTCCGGAATGGCCTCGTGATTTAAGGTGCCACTCCAGCAGAAGCGATGCAATTTGCTTGTGCTAGTACAGAGAGAGAGAGAGAGAGAGTGAGTGAGTGAGTGAGAGTGAGAGAGTGAGAGAGTGAGAGAGTGAGAGAGTGAGAGAGTGAGTGAGAGAGAGAGAGAGAGAGAGAGAGAGAGAGATCATCTTCGCGCCTGCAGCATATTGGCATGTGGTGGCCATACGGCACCATCAGGAATCATCCGGTCGCAACCATCAACGTCGTGCGGATGAAGGGGTTGTGGGTGTAGGGCGGAGTGGGGCAGCTTTGCGCGGCACTCTTCTGCACAACCGCTTAAATAATCGGAAACACACCTGGCACAACTTGCTCAGCATTCGTGAGCGGGCTTGAGCTGCAAGATAACTGCAAGATGCAGGGATGCCCACTCGGGCACGTGCAATCTGTGTCCGCTGAGTGATTTAGGCGAGTTGGCCGGGAATGTGCAGAGATGCTGGTCGCAGCACAAAGGTGGGCACGATCACGTTTTGCTCCAACCACTGCTCTGCCATATCGGCTCCACGGACCCCGTGGCGCCCACTCCCTTTGAGGTATGAGATGTTTGCTGGGCTGCCGCCTCCTTCACGGAAGCTTGCGCCTCTCCTTGTTGCAAGCCACTGCCCGCTTCAGTTGTTTCCAGCGAAGAGTGAGCTGAAGATGTCAAAGATGGACCTTGTTCAGCTCGCCTGTCATCCCAGTGCCCACAACCACCGACTCCATGCTGGAAGCTCTCTTCTGGGAGAATGGCGTCCTGAAACATGCTTGAAAAACTCAGCGTTGAGCTCTGAGTGCTTCTCCATGCAAAGAGCTGGTCAAGGCAACCGCCCGCAAGTGGACGAGGTGCCTCTTCGTGTGCACACTGCAGGCACTCCATACCCGAGCACAGAGCTCCAGGCAATGTGCCACATTTTGTTTTTCCTGATCGACGTCCTTGCATGTGCATGCACATGCTAGAAGCAGCACGAATCCAACCTACCCCTGGAAGCACCTGATCAAAACAGGCGATGGCATCGAGACTGCTTGCTGGGGATGGCGTGCGCACGTGTTGTTGTTGCGCTTCCCAAGTGTTGTCTGGCCTCACGCTCTCCTGGCTTGGTGGCCACAAGCCGAGTGTTCGCACGTCGTGGTTTCGTCGAAAGATGTCGAAAGCCAACCCCCTTGCATTCGAAGTCGTAGCCGATCTCCTCATCTCTCCTCATCGCGATCATCTTGCCCCCGTGCTCGGCACGAAGCCCTCAGGCCGCGACTTCGAAAGCAAGAGGCTGAGCTTTCGACAAAACCCGACATCCCTTCACCAGGGAGGCAAATGCCAGAAATAGAGGCCGGGGAGTCCATCAGGCACCTCACGTGGCTTGCCCGGAGGCTTGCCGTAGCTCCACCTGCACTGAGCAGCAGCACCATATGCTCTCTCGATGCAAAGACCCACATGTGTGCCTCAAAGAAGTGGACCCCGCCGTCCTCATCCGTGAATACCAAGCTTCGCCTGCACAGCCAGGAGGGGTGCTTCTGATGCTCCTCTCTACGACTCTCGATTTGGGGACTTTGAGGATGCTGGAAATGGCCTGACATCGTCACGCCAGCGTGGTGCGCAGGCCATGTGCACTAAGGAGGCGTCACCTACAGCCAGGCTCGACATCGGGTGTTCATTAGGACGTGGCCGGTGCCTGCGGTCGTGATCAAGGATCTGGGGCCGAGACACTGGCACGTGCAAAGCCTGTGAAAGGACTCCTGCGACGTTACGACCACAGGGTCCGTCGACTCTTTGACTTTGCTGCCTGGCAGTGTCATGCAGACGACGTCTCACGAGTATTCACGAGTCGCACGTTGGTGACTTCTGCGGTTTGAACTCATGCCAGCAGCACTGAGCACGTCCGTGAAATCCCATAGTTGCAGCTGCCGATCCCAGGAGTAGGAAACCTCAAGGGTTGCACTGAGAGAGGCGACGGGCTCATGGTGCACAGTTTCCATGGATTTTGCGGAGGGCAGTCTGAGATCAACACGCAAAGTCCCGCCAGGTCACCTGGTTCGTGAGTTCATGCAAGACAATACCTGCCTGATCTGCCTGACCCTCGATAGCAGACTGATCAGGTTGCAGATGAACTGACTTGGGCTTGCATGATGAATTCTCCACCGTGCCTGCCAAAGTGGCTCCGAAGCCTTTCACCACCCAGTCCGAGACCTGCAGTAGCACACGAGCACACGCCGTAGAAGCTCAAGAGCCAGTTCATGCTGCGGATGGCATCCTGAAAGGTGCTTAAAGAAGTGTAGAGGTTCCCTTCAGACGTTACCGGTTGTACCCCAAGAGCTTGCGGCGAAGGTGCCTGGGTCACAGCCAGCAGGAGTTGCCCGGACTCCAACTCCCACACACGCAGCGCCTAGCGAGTCTCATGCGTAAGTTGCTGTCTCGACTTGACTCAAGCTGTTGGGGGGGGGGGGGGGGGGGCGTCTCTAAAAAATGGGAAAAACAAGTTGCTGTTTCAGAGGACAAAAACAAAGCACAAAGACCTGCTGCGCAGGGCCTTGTCCCAACTTGTGGTGACTGCTCGCCGGTCATCCGAGCTGAGGGAAATGCTGCAGGGTGTGATGACGGTCAGCTCCTGTCGGACAACGTCCTTGAATTCTGCAAGTACGTGGCCATCCGATCCCTTCTCTCCAACCCACACCAGTCGTGGCGCCTGGTAGTCGCAGCCGCACAGGACCCTTTGCCGATCTTGGGTCCAAGCAAAGCACCGGACGCCCGCATCATACGGCTTTGCAGTAGCAGTGCAGACCTTGTGCATGACGGACCACAAAGCTACACTACCATCTTCGCTGCCAGTGGCCAGGCAGTCCTGCTCCAGCCACTCGCAACAGTAGATGCGCTCACTATGAGCCTCTGGCTCCACCCAAACAACGTCAAAGGGCTCTGTCAGGCTGATGATCCAAAGCTTGCCGGTGTCACATCCTACAGCAGCCATTGTAGCATCCGGGCTCATCGATGAGCACAGTGGCCTGTCATCGTCATCCACGGACCCGGGCACTTTGAAGAATTTGGTCTGGGAGCCGGTTGAAGTGTCCCAAAGGCCGATCTGAAGACCACCATTTGTCTTGCCGGACGTAACATCTGAAGACACAGACACCGCCTGGCGACCATCAACAGACACTGCAACTCCAGTCACAATGTAGGAATGCTTATCTGGACCAGTAGCATTCAAATGGTGAGTCTGAATGATTTTGGGAACGCTCCAGACACGGATGTCGCCGCTTGCTGAGTACAGTGACTTCAGGTCTGGTGACAGCACCACAGAGAATGCACCTGAGAAGATCCGGACTTGTCCTGCCATACGCTGCTTTGCCACATCGAAGAGAGAGATGGAGTTGTCATCCGATCCACAAGCCACGTATGAGCCGTCATGAGAGATGCTCACGGAGTGGATCCAATCCGTGTGCATCCCAGGTGCCGCGCACAGCATGTTGCAGGAAAGCCCGGCTTTCCCATCTTTTTTCTCAGCGGTGATGCTCCAAATCCGGAGGATGCCATCGTCATTCCCACAGGCCAGCAGACTTCCTGCAGCGCTCAAGCTCACAGCTCTCACGTCCTGGTCTCCAACGATAAAGCGATTGATCAGCTGGGCGCTGAACTCAGATGCCGCCGCTGCCGCGGCCGCTGCAGGGGTCTTCTTGCGCTTGGCCTCCTGAAGGCTCAGCCTCCATAGTGCCGCGTGCCGGTCGTCGCAGCCACAGGCAAGCAGGAACTCTCCAGGTGAACCACCCGGGACTGCGCTGGAGTGGATGGCGGCAACTCTGGCCTCATGGCTGCAGGCGATCTTACCCTGCAACGTGGAACTGCTGGATAGTAATAGCTCCACGTCCGTTCCGGATGCCACCGCCACATGGCCCTCGCCGAGAAACTGTACCACGCTCAAGTTCCCAGCGAAGCCCGACCTTCGTCTCAGAAGGCTGCCATCTGTCAAGCTCCAAAGAATGACCTCATCCTTGTCCCCAGACACCACGAGGTCTGCTTTCAGATCCACTGTTAGCACTGCAGTCTCATGGCCCAGAAGCTCCAGCAGCATCCGGCAGTCCTGCGTCAGGTCCCAGACCTTGACTGAGAGGTCGTTCGATGCGCTTGCCATCAACGTCCCTACCTGGTTCAAGGCCACGCACCGAACCTCGGACGCTGCAAACCGATCAGGGTATGTCAAAGAATGCTGAAGAATGTCAAAGCCTGTTATGTCAACGAATGTCAACGACACATCTTTGACATCATGAGCTTCGGGCCCAGTCTTTGTGCAGCTGTAGCGTCCTCTGCAGAGGCCCGCCAACTCCTCGAAATGCGTGCTCAGAGCGACTCACACGCACACACCCCAGTGCCTGCGCCCGGGTCCTTGCAGACTCTTGTGGGACACCTCAGAGGCAACTCTCGAGTCAGGTGAGCCACACACTACTTCTGCATGTTGGGTCAGGTTGAGAACCAGACCGGGCAAGCACTGCAACGCCATTTGGGGACCACAGCAGAGGCGGGCAGCGAGTAGACGCCGTCCTTCCCAGCAACCCACTTCGGCCCATGTGCGCCCTGAAGCCTGCATGAGGAAAGGTGGCGGAAGTGTGGCCAAAAACGTCTGTCTCTTTGCCATCATGCACTGCACATGTAAGATGTGGGGCTGCGGTCATGATCAGGCTCAGAATTTCCAACGGAGAACAGCGGAGATGGCTTGGAAACCTGAGACCCTGTCCTTCAGAGCCATGTGCGCACCAGAGCGCAGAGCTGCCAGCGGGCCTTGGTCGGTGCTGATGCTCACGATGCATCGCGTCTGATCCTGCTCAGAATGCCCTTACTGTACGTGCAGCAAGGCACAGAAACAGGCTTATGCTACTTTATGCTCATGCGGCTTGCCAAGACGTGACAGTGCACAGCACGTCTGATTGCAGAGGCCCGTGCTACTTGCAGCCGCCTCAAATCCCAAGAGCCTTCCCAACACCTCGAAGCCAGCACAGAGGTCCGAAGGCTCTGCTTCATGCAGGATGTCCAAACGCTGCTAAGTTTTAAGGCGGCGGCTTGGAAGGCTAGTTGAGACGCATCTTCCGTCAAGATGTGAGCGCTGAGAGTGAGAACCTGCACAGGGCATCTAAAGCCTCAGTTGTGGGCCTACGCATTTCGAGAAACCCAAGCACCTCGAGCAGCGCTTCCCAGACGCTCGGAGCCTGTTATCCCACGCGCTTGCATGTTGCCACCGGAGCTCCCATTCTCGTCATCTTTCGTCACTACCAGAAGTTGCCTCGCCAGCAGCGACCTCCAAGGTCTCCTTCTGCGGCCGGGCCTGGGATCAGTGGATTGCAGAATGTTTGGTTTCTGGAGCACCTGTGTCATTGTTGCCTGGCATATTCATGTCACGCCAGGCTTCTTTGGCTTTCGCCGGGCCAGGGCTTGCTGCAGCCTGCAACTGCAGAGATTTGGCTCCCGGAAAAAGACCCCCAAATAGTAGAATATCGCAAACCCCCATATCCCGCACATTTGTGCACTTCCCCTCGTCGGTGCCTTGCGAGTCGCCGAAGCTCTTGCCTGCCACAGCAAAAAGTGCTGTCCCACCCTCTCGTCTTCTCCTTCTTTCTGCTTCTTCTTCTTCTTCTTCTGCACGCTTGAGTATTGAGAGGACCCCTCGAAAGAGGTTCCCGGCCACGACGGCCAAGCTCTCTTTCTCTCTTTCGCGGGGGCCTAAGGGGAAAGCTCTTCTTCTTCGACTCTGCAAAGATCGAACACTCAAATACCACCCCGGCAGATCCGCTATCACCACAAGCTGACCGTCCCACCATCCATGAGTGCGAACGATATCACCAACAAGGTCAAAACTCCCAGCAGCAAGAAAGTGGCCACTGTGATGCCTACAAGCCTGCAGAGACAGCCCACTGGGGTCGCAAGTAGTGATGACGGAAGAAGCCTACAACCTGCCGAAACCTGAAAAAGAGAACGCTGGGAGCCAAGAGGGTTGGTGGTCTGCTTCAGTGGCTTGTTGCAGGGGTGGAAAGGCTTCTGGATAGAATTGAGTCTTTCGGGTTAGCGCAACCGAGCGATACCTCCACTCGAGGAAACCCACCCAGACTTGCCCATCTACGTCAGCCCGAGGCCAACCATCCTGGCCGAGGGCGCATCAATCCATCTCCGAGAACCTTTGAACTGGCTAAAAACTTGCCACCTTAGCCGGTAAGGGCCGTAATTCGGGGCGGGGCTAAAGCATGGGATCTAGGTCTGGCTGTCCCTTTGTAAGGGTGACGGTTTCTTCTCACTTCGGTTTTTTCCTACTTAGTCCTGGGCTGGAGGGACGCTTTAGGGTCTGTAGGGACCCGGCTCTCTCTCTTTCTCTCTCTCCCGCTGTCTCGTGTGGCCTTGGCCTGCTGGGAAGTGCCTGGCCAACATGGGCAATCAATCACGCAAAGCAAAGTGCGCGCCTTTCGCTCCTGATGGGCACTAAGAATCGCCAGGGTACCCATCGCAGTTGCCGCACTGGTGGCCGAGCCCACGGGACCTCTTCGGATCGTGGCAGGGTGTGAGGATCTACGCACCCGCTTAATTCCACATTGAACGCCCAGCAACCGGAGCCACTCGAATGTGGAATTGTCCCACAAGGGGCAAATGCTCGGACATCAGCAACCTGCAGCCCGCGAAGCTCAAGGGAAACTCTATAAACTCTTGACTGGACCTTGGGCCACACTTGGCGTGCCAAGCTGCTAGACTCACCGCGTCGCCAGGTCGCCGAAGGCGGGCGGCAAGCCATTCCCACCTCTCTCGTTTTCAGACAAGCGTTTGTTTCACGGAGATTTTTTGACTGTGGCTCAGTGACTCACAGCCAGCCCGACCTCAGCAGTAGCTGCCTAGCTTCATCAGTCCTGCCACACGCTGCCAGGTGATGCAGAAGCCTCATCACCACTTCACAATGGTGAAGAATATTGTAAGAAGAACTGCTTGCCTTGTACTGTGCCACCACAAGGTTGGACAGTCATAAGGCTGCTGCCTCTGAAAGTAGTAGCCGTCGTCAGGCCCCGTCCACCATCTATCAGGGGCCTTCGATCAACTCTTTGCTGACTTGAGGTGTTAGGGTTTAAGGGTTAAGGGTTAAGGATTTAATGTAAATATTAGAACTGCCGGCAGGTCATTCGCAGACGTTGGCTTGAACCACTTGCCCTTCTTTCTCTCCTGCCGATAAGCGTTTCCGCATACAGAGCATACACACCCTTGCCGATGAAGGGCCAGCGCAGCAGCCGAACGCACGCATCATGGCTCACAAAACTTGTTGCTTGGGCTCAAGTTCTTCCAACCGCACTCCCCTTTCTGGAAGTTCGGTGGAGTCCAGATGCTGATGGCGGTCAAGAGAGACACCAAATGTACGCAAAACATCACGATGGTGTCGAGTTACACATGCAACGGTGAAGCGAAAATTCCGGCTGCCACTTGCAATTGCGAGCAGCCGGGCACGACTGGTCTCCAACCAGGCGACAGCCACTGGTTTCATTCACATCCGCGTGTTGCCCAGCGCGAGGCACAAGATATCCTCCGCCCCAACCTGCTCAAGCCATGGGCCATGGACGGTCGCTCACACGCGCACTCGCAAAGACTTCCCAGCAGTCAGTTTACTCGGCCTTCGAAAGCTCATCCATGATGCGATTCCTGAAGAACTGCTGCAGCCCAATGGTATTCATGTTTTCAGAAGTCCTCCAGTTTGTGCTAGTGTTCTGTATTTTGCAATCATGTTTCGACTCACTGTTCTTCACCAACGAAGACACAGAGTGCCAGTGCTCCTCTTTCCTTGGATGAACGAGGCTGGGATGCTGGAAACAGGGCTTCTTCTGCAAACTTCCTGTTCTGAAAAGTCCAAACAGCCAAAACGTCAACTCCTCTGATGCGGCTCAAAGCTCAGCTCGGTCACTGTCGGTGATCTCTTGCCGGGTAGAAGCTGGCACACTGCTGCCAAGTTGTCGTGATGACAGTTGCAGACGATCATCACATACTTGGTCGCTGTGAGGTACCCGGATATTCCTTAGAAAGCAGGGTTCTGCATGTGAAACCAACAGAGCAAGAGTGAATTTTGAGAAGTGCAGTGCTTTGGGGAGTTTAGGGTCTGGAGTAGGTCGGTTTGTTGGGTTGAAGCGTAGTGCGGCGTTGGCTCGGCCATCCCTTCAACTTCACTTGGCAACGAAAAAATTGTAATCTACGTGCGCCTGCAACCACGACAGACTGACAACCATCCAGATCTACCCACTCTCCCATGTCTGTCTACCATGTCTCCCCCAGACCCACCAAGAGGCGGCTCTCAATAAGCCTGAGCATGTTGGCCTTGGGTCCACTGGACAGGCCGTTGGCCTCAACATCGTCTCAACACGGAGGCTCCCGCGACAGTGAGGTGAACTGCTGGATTTCTACAAGTGGTCGGTGCCTTCGTCGGAAGCTGGTGGAAGAGGAGGGCCTCGCAGCAGGCGAATCATCAGGGTAGCCGCTTTTATACTGTCCTGCTCGCCTCTGTCTCCAGGACGTCTGACACAATGTCAAGACCTGTCATATGGGCAGCTTTCTAAATTAGGGTCCCTATTCGGGTACCCTAAAAATGTTGTGGGCCGCGTTACAATAGCAACCCCAAAAGGGGACCATGATATATAGAGAAGTGACCACATCGCAGTCTAGAGCCTGTGCTCGTCCGGCATCCCACTGTACAGGCAAACTAGCTGGGTCGTACCTGCTGCCTTCATTGTTGTGCCAGTCTCGACCAGGTCGACCACGGCCTTGAGAGAAAAAAACTCGTCGAGTGGGCACCCCATCGGGGCCCTATTCCCTCCATGACGGCGATGATATCGACTTCTGATACTGTTGCCCCTGCGACTGCTGTAACTTGCTGCCCCTACTACAACTGCCCGGAATACAATTTCGGTCTTCCAATCTCTAGATTTCCTGTCGTTGTGATTCAACGATGATTTCGCTGACCGCAGAATCTTCTCGACTAGTGCTTTCGCAGGATCCAACAACACCGGCGTGGAGAGCCATGCATCAACCCCCCAAGCTACGTACTTGGAACACATAGCGTGTCCTCAGGCAGCTTACAAAGTTCTGGCTGGGAAAATCAGGCAGTTAATATCCAAGAGTACCCAGTGAAAAGGGCAGGGTTCAGGGAACTGGCTCCATGGTTCTCGAAGCCCTTCACCACCTTGGGCTGTTCCCCCTTAGTTATACTAACAGTTAATAGGGATTATAGAACCCCCCCCCCCCTATAATATTCCCTTTGAAGGACTGTTAGTATAAGGGGGCACATCCCAGCTAACACCCCAAGGCCCCCGGGCATCTGCCAAGCCCAGGCCACAGGCTGCTTCAACCGAGCCAGACACCTCCTGGCATCAGCTGGCCGCTCGCGCTCGTGCCAGTTAGAGTTCCGTTTTGTTTTTTGTGTTTTTTTTTTTTTTTTGGGGGGGGGGGGGGGGGGGGGGGGGGGGCGGGAGGGCATGGTTTATTCAGTGATTCCGGGATCTAGGTTGTTAGGAGTGGGTTTTGGGTTGTATATAGGCTGAAGGCTCGGGATGGTGGGCGCTTGACGACGTAAAAAAGGCGCGCTTGGGATTCAAAGGTCAGGCGGGTCTAGGCAATTTCGGAATTGATGTAACAGAGCAGTAGGTATGCATCCCCAACAATTCGCCGCGGCTCCGAACTTTTCGCGCTGAGGGTGGGACTTCCAACGATACTAGAACTTTTTTAAGAAGCAAGTTGACCTGAACCGAATGCAAACGTTTGCACTTCAAACTTGTGGGAACTGTGATCTTATTCGTAAGGGGTTTAGCCCGACAGTGCTTAATTCTTTTCACTTCATAAATGAAGCTGATTTTACAGTTGAAAAATTGTTATTGCCATCCAATAAGTACAATTAGCCCTAGTTGCAGAAATATAGACCTTGGTTATCATACTGTTTTTTTTGGAGAATCGGTTGTCCTAATGGCTGTCCTCCATTCTCTTCTTTTCTCCGGCCATTCACGCACTGTAACTCTGGCAAGTACGCTATCTCCAAGTATCTGTAAACAAGCTGTGGGCCTTGATGTGTGTCTTGTGCGTGTCCTGGAACGCAGGCACAAGTGCAGGGAAGAGGCGAGGTCTAAACCCTAAACCCTAAGCCCTAAGCCCTAATTAACCCTAAACCCTAAACCCCCAAGGCCAGGATAAATAGACATTGTGCGAGTTTCATTACGAACAGCTCGTGCAATAACCCGAAAAGGCACGAGGCCCCCAAAAGGCACCGGGACCGGGAGACCCAAAAAGCACCAAAGAGGCCCCCAATTGACAACCCGACTCCAAAAAGGGCCCCAAAAAGGCCCCGGAGGCCTTACACGGTGTCCCAAAGCCTTGCAAGCTGCAAAGCAAAAGAAAAAATGGTCAAAACCCGCA
>CAJNDS010002808.1:207500-235000 GCA_905221605.1 Symbiodinium natans | reverse complement strand
CCCACCTTGACAGGCGCACAAGCAGCATCGACATACCCCGCTTCAATCCTTGGAAGGCTCAGACAATCGAGCACAAGAAGAGGTTGAATGTCAGATTTGCCAGACCAAGTCAAGGAGCATGGACTCTTCCAACATGTCGCTTCCAGAAATCCCAATGTCCACATTGCCTTCCATGACCTCAAGCAATGCAATCACAGAACAGGATGCATGAACATCAACAACGGAAGCACCACGCTTGCTACCAGGTGGCATAGCTCGGAATGTCTGCGGCAGGCAGGAAGACCTCAGAAACTCGGTCGGCTACGTCACAGCACGGACCTGCGCATGTCCTCCTCGATGCTGCAGATCTTGGGACTACGCTCTGAAAACACAGGGGGCGGCACCAGCTTGATTGGGAGATCCTTACACATGGCCACGTCCAGTCGATCTGGACGCTTGGCGTCAAAGCCAGCTCCCTTCAGGATCTTCATGACCTGGCAAGTGCAGGCTTTTTTAAGGGGGTAAATAGTAAAGAAGGGGGTATGTGAAAAAGGGGGTATATAGGGGGTATAGTATATAGGGGTATATAGGTGTTATAGGGGTATGTAAGGGGTCCCTAAACCCTCTTCCTGAGGCCATGGCATCTTCGTGGATCCTGCATGCGAGCAAGTGCTGAAGCGCTTCCACATGCTGGCAGGGGGTTAACGGTTAGCCCTTGGTCCTCCCTTTCTTTGGAACAGCAAAGAGGATCGTATTCTCTTCCATCACTCCATCAGGCATCGAGCTCTGCGCCCTGGCAGATCCCAGCGGGGTGCTGCTGCCCCCATAGCCGGCCATCTTCCTGGGATTCTGGTCACCCTAAACCCTAAACCCTAAGTCCTAAACCCCTAGACCCCTAAACTCAAAGCTTGTGAAGATATGCTTAAGACATCCGAGCCTCAGCAGAAAGGCGAGGCTAGATCTCTCTCTGCGTCTTTGGCAGGGGGTCTTCTGCTTAAAGCTGCCTGGATCTGCTTGGCAAAGGGTAGTTGTAGAAATCTGCTGAGCTTGCTGGCTGGGTAGACGCTTCGCTGTTGGTATGCAACTCAATCCCGTCAATCCTCTTGATGTCAAAAAAACTTCTGCGGCAAGTGGCTGCTCAGAAGTGGGGATGCTTGACATGCACACGATTCAACACAAGAAGCAAGTCAGGCCCCGACTTCCAGACAGGAGCTGTAGTTTGCGGCGAGCTCCTCAGAGAGCACAGCATGAGACCGAACAGCCAGAGCAGCAAGTCAAAACCCATCAAAAAACTAGTCAGATCCTCATGGAGAGCGGTCTCGCCACCACATCGCGCAGCTTGCTCTTTCACGAACTCTAAAGACAGATCGTGGAGTCGGATGCGGGGACCATCTGGCAGACAGAGAGCCCACATTCCAACATTCAATCCGGCTCAGCTACTCGAATCCTCCTGTGCTAGTAACTCAGCTCGCGGCCAGTGGCACCTTCTTCCATTCCTTTGCTGCCCGCCCATATGCTGCCAGGCACGTTCACTCAAGCCATTTATTTGAGGCGAGTGCGAATGAGGTGGAGACGCTCGAGTCGAGGTAGAAGCATGTCGAGGTCCTTTCCCCGAAAAACTGTACCTCAACATCTTGCGAGAGGTTTGAAGACCTGTCGCCTAGATCAGTCAGACTTGTCTTGACACCATCCCTCCAGGGCACGTAAAGCTGCGACAGGCAATAGCACGTCGTCAGGGAACACGGCCATACCCAGGTAGAGGTCCCTGTCCTCTGGACAAGAGCTCACCAGAAACCTTGCCACGGCCGTGACACCATCCCAAGCTGTCCTGCTGGTCGAGGCGCTTGTGGGCCAGCCCAATACAGCGCTTGATGGCGTTGGGCTCACCCTGATTCAGTGATTCGGCTCTGAGCGCTCTGTGGGCTACGGGACGTCGGGGAGCCTTCTCCTGGGCTGCAAGCTCATCGCAGAAGGCGGTGAAGATGGCTGCAGGCCTGCACTCAACATGGGCTCCATGGAACCCTAAACCCTAAACCCTAAACCCTAAACCTTAAACTCTGAAACCCCAAACCCCAACATTCCCTTCCCATCTGGCTTCCGGCTGCTGTCGTGGTCTGCTTCCAGCTGGCCTCACAGACACGGTTGCTCTTCTTCTCTCCTCCAGAATCTTTCAGGGTCTGTGGGCTTCCAGTAGGATCTGGTGGGCTAGGCCCACCACCTCGTTGGTGAAAGTTGTGCAAGGCGTTTCAGAGAAGACAGGAATTGAGGCACTCGTTTGTACGACCCGTTTTGTTCTCCAGAAGGGGGGTCCCTCCAGGCAGCGTCGATTTTTCGCCGAGTCCCTACTGCTACCCGGCCTGTAGCACCGAGGATTGACAAAGCCAGTGGGGAGCGTGAGCACAGCTTGGCAACGCGTGCCAGGAGCGCGCCATCTCCTCTCGGACTTAAACAACTTTAGGACTCTCAGGGTTCTACCGCAGAGCTGCTGGTCACCCTCTGGTCCTTTCGCCAGGAAAGAAAAAGAGCAAAAAACAACGCAAAGGGCAGCGCCAGCGTCCTTGCAGGTGGAGGAGTTCCCGCGCCTCGGCATCCTCGCGGGGTTACGGGTTGCACTCACCATGTGCCTTCTTGCTACCCTACACCGCTCTCGCCATGAAAAGAGGCGAGCCCTGCTGTCCGTGAGGTCACCGAGGCGCAGTAGCTCCGCTTTCTGGACAAGATCCGCGAAGCGTGTTGTCACAAGTACTGCCACATTGCTCCAGGTCTTCGGGCGCCCCCTCATGGGAACAAAGCACTCCAGGTGCGACGCATTCCACACGTCGTCGAGCACCACCAGGGCTTTGCACCCCGACAAGGCGTTGTAAAGGCGGGCGTATCCATCAGAAACGTCGGCTGGCGGATCATGCACCCCAAAAGCACGGAGAAGGGTCGACTGCAGGCTCATGACATCGGGACTTTGACCCACGGTAATGTATGCAGCACCTTGAGGGAAGATCTCACCCAAGGCTGTCTCATCGAGGAGCGATGCACAGGTGGCAACTGTCTTGCCCATACCCCCCGCGCCATGCACGATGCAGAGCCCTGAGGCTTTGAGGCACTTTTGCAAAGACTTGACCAGGGACTCAGAAAGTCCAGCGCGACGCGCGTAGTTTGCGGGCAAAGGTGGCACATCTGTCAGGAGCTGCAGCGACATGCTTTGATGTCAGATGCCAGAACTCTCATCTTGCAAGCGGGGCGTTGTGGAGTAGAATAACGCGATGGGTCATGTGCTCATGTGTCATGAAGGAAAATTTGGCAACCGTCTGGTATGCTGGTATGCTTGACTCATACTCATACGCTTTGAAAGTATTTGGCTGCGATTTCTCTCAAATATGCGCATATGAAGTTGGAGCCAAACTGCGACGTTGACACAATGGCGAAGAAGAATATGTTCAGCTTCGTGCTCCACTTTGCTGCTTGCGGCGGGACTGCACTTGGTCACAGCCATGCACTTGGCGAAGTGCCCCGCCCCCCCCCCCCCCCCCCGGCACAAAACAACCAACTCTTTGTCGCTAAGCCTGTGCTATCTCCGCAGCTGCTTCTCAAGAGGCTCAGCCCTGCCTGCAGACGGTTTCCCCAAGGCTCTGGGGGTGTCGATGTCGAGACGGCCCATGCAGTTCCGCTGTGCCCCCTGCATTGGTGCCGCCTCTGCGTTGGCTCATCCCATGGCACACGACACCAGCATCGACTGGAACCACCTGGACAAACAGCATCTTTCTTACATGGGGGTTGATCTAGAATCTAGATCATGGGCCCTTGTTGGTACACAAAACAAGCAGGAAAATTGTCAAATTGAGGCCCTTCAGAGGGTCTCATAAATAAGGTGCTGCCCGCCCCAGCCCCCCTGCCCCGTTTGCAGTTCTAGGCTCGCGGGTCATGTGAGCACAAAGCGTGGCAACCAAGGTCCCCATAAGACATGCCCCCGACAGTTCACCTCGTTGCGCAGGTCGTTCAGGGGTTTTGCAGGCTTAGCCATTCGGGCCCGGCATGTACACACGCGCCTCCCCCTCGGGCGGCGCAGGCGCGCTGGGAGAGCGCCCTCATGCCTGCATTGCCCACCTGCAGGCGTCTCCGGGCATTCTCAAGGGGTCACTTCAAGTTGGCTCAGTGGCATTGGAGCCCCACACTCCGCAAATTCCTTTTGTGCCCATGCAATATGGTACAAGCTGCTCAGCCCTCAAGCCAAAGCCCTGGTGCACCTTTACACGTCAAGCGCGGACACGTCCTAGCTTGTGACGCTCCTCAACCGCTTGCTGGAAGGCTAGTCGGCTAGTCGCCTCAGAGCTGCCGCCTGCGCTCCTCAAAACTGTAACATGGCCATGTCTTGAGCATGGCTACGGCTGTGCCATGGCATCTGTACAATTTTCTCGCGATTGCGAGCATCTCGCTGCCACGGCATTGACAAACTGCTCCGTTGCGATAAACAAGAAGGCGACCGAAACCAGTGGCACGGTCAAGGCGCAAGGAAAGACGCCATTGGACGCAACCACGGCTAATCGCAACCCAGCATAGACGGCCGTTGCTGCAGTAGCCCCAACACCCGCCAAGCTGGTCACGAAAAGATAGCCTTGTTCGCTGTAACGCAAGGAGATCCACAATGCGATCAAAGCACCGTTGTATCCAAAGAAGCCCTCCTGAATCTCAAAGGCTATCCCTCCACACATTGCTCCGAACAGTGCACCAATGCAGGAGCCAAGAAGAGATACAAGTGCTGAGAAGGGACTGGCTAAGCAAATCCCCAAGGTTACGAGGACTCCGGAGATCGGGCTTGAAACAAAGAACATCTGCGCCACCCCGTTCAAGGTCGCCTTCACGGAGTTCGAACCGGCGAGGGCTGAGAAGCAACAGCTCCAAGAGAAAACGTCCTTCCCATGGTCGTCGCCATCGCTGCCACCATGCTGGGCAACCCACATGTGAACACAAGAGATTGTAATGAGGGAGACGAGGTTGTAGGCAAAGGTAAGCTGTGACTTCAGCATCCTGCCAATCCCAACAAAGACCAGCGGGGTAAGGCCAGCGACAAGAACCGTCAGAATCAGGCCCAGAAGGAAGTTCCCGATAAAAACGGAGAAGCTGCAGCCGACCAGGACACCGTTATAGCCGAGCAAGCCTTCTCTCCTCGCCTCTTTGTCCAGTCCCAAGCACAAAGCCGTCGCTGTAGAAGAGAGGCCACCAAGAATGGACAGCACGATGGCAGCTCGTGGGCTGCCAAGGAGGACTGCCAGTAAGAAGATGATCCCTGCACGGGGATTGGCGAAAAAGCATACTTGCGACAGGCCATTGAGGACATCAAGTAGAAAGTTTAGCAGGAAGCAAGCACCTTCACGATCGCCTTCTCTTCTGCCACAAGAGCATGAGCACATCCAAGGGCATCGGCGGCTCTCAGCTTCCCCCGGGCTCTTACTGCCCAGGCTCTCCGCACTGTCCTCCGCAGATGTACTATACGCGCTAGGGCTTGCTCCAGAAGCCTCAGGATCCCAATGCACCGACTTCGGCGCCTCCATATGCCACTCCACACTACGGAGCCCTAATTGAGCTAACTTGAGGCTGAAAGCAGTGCAAGAGAAAGCGCAGGGCTGCAACATTGGTTCCAGCCGCAAACCAAAAAACTAGCACTGTCATGCCTCCAATCAACTCCCGGCGCTTCCAGCGTTGCAATGCGGCTTTCTAAAGCTTTCTCTAGCCAGCTTCGATCTCGCTGTGATCTTGTCAAGCCTAAATCATCCGACGTCCTAAGCTCACCATTTTCAATAACATCGCAATCTACATTGGGCAAGCAAGCGACGAAAACAACACGAACAATCGGCAAAGAAACAAAAAGGCGCGAGAGCGAGCCCTCACAGTCTTCCATGTTCCTCACACTGATCTCAGCTTTGCGATCTCTTTCGACATTACTTCCTTTCTGCGGTAGGATCTGTACTGTGGTGTCCAGTTTGTAAATTGCCGATGACTTGGCCAGACGCACAACAGCCCAAGCACTTCCAAAGAGTAGAGGGTATCTATTAGCTGGATGTCCCTTTCCCACCAGAACCTTCCCATGCGCGGACACCCAGCTCTACCTAGCAACCGCTGCAAAGGAGAAGGTCAAAGAACAAGCGCAAGCAATTGGATGAATTCTGCCTGTGCTTCATACAACAACTCCATAGTCCACAAATCAATCCGCCCAGGCCTGCTCAGCTTGTTTGTGCCTGCAGATTCAATCTTCGGAGAACTGCAGTCTGAAGGGCACTGCAAGCGGTTGCAAGGCATATCCAGGTCCTAACACGGTGGGGATGTTGATGCATGTTTCCCACTGTAGAATATGAGGGAAACATTGGTAGATCCCCCTCTCAAAAAGGGCTCAGAAGGATGGCCAAGAGGGGAACCAGGGATAAGCTAATCGAACTTTCCGAAACGGAGCCCCCCTACAACCCTTCCCCGAAGCCCTGCAGAACCTAAAACGAATCCTGAAAAACGAGCATTTCAGGCGCCACTTGGGGGCGTTGTGGGGCTTTGGCCTTGGGGGCTCGGGATATCCTCAAATCCCAACTCCAACCCCTCGTTCCCGGCAGCCGCGCCAGAAGAGCAAAAAGCCCAAGGAAAGCCGAAGCGGTTCCTTGGCGACACGGAGTCCTAGTTTTGCATGCTTGGTTGATGGAGTCTAGGGGCGAGGGGTTTAGGGTTAGACTGTGGGTGGGGTTGACGGTTGAGGTTTTCGGGGGGGGTTTGCTCTGAAGTTCCGTTGCCCTTCAGGACCCTCCTCCTCGACTACTTTCAAGTCAAGGTCTCAGGAAGTAGGGACACCGCCCCCTGAGCTTCGAAGTACCTGGAACTCAGGGAACATGGGACTCGAATATCATTCAGAGAAACCAAGGTGGCTTTGAGGTCTTTCAGCTTTAAACCCTGCACCCCCAACCCGGGAACTTGAATACAACTAGTGTCACCCCTTGCAAACATGTAGCGCACTTAGAGCCTTACCTGATAAGTCCCACGCATAGAACCATTAGAAGACCCTACACACTTGCCTACAAAGTCCCTGACCCTCCAAGTACGACATTCCGACAAGCAGCTTTTCCAGGGTGGCTGCCTTGGGGTTTGCCGTCGACGATGCCTGCAAACACGGCAAGGCGAAGGGGCGTCGGATGTAGGGTCAGTATGTTGAGGCGTATGTAAGGCTTGCTAGGGCTTACTGTGCAAGGGTGGCTCCCGTGCACAAGATTCAAGTACTCTTGGGTTCTCCCCCCAGCTTAGAGCCTCATCGAGTGCCTCTACCCTAAAAACCTAAACCCTAAACCCTAAACCCCGGCAGGCATTCAGGCCAGGGCATTTTGGACTGGAGCTTGGTGCCAGAGCTCGAAGTTCACCATTCTCTGCGCTTTCGGCAGATTCTGTCTACTGGGCTTGTGCCATTTGGAAAGGCGTTGGAGCTAGCACTTCGGTCGAAATGTATGAAAGAGGCAGCGGGCTGCGGGTACACGCATAAAGCCCCGCAGCCCAGCAACATGGGAGAGGAAGCACGTAGCCGCCAAACCCAAGAGCACGAGGTCGACGACGAGGGCCTTCAACAGTGCGACAGTCATTATGGAGCACCACTGTTGACTGCCTGCTGCTGTAAACGATTGCGAGGCCCTAAGACTAAGATTCCACAATGAATTTTGCGCGCGCGACTTACCCCCCACGCCTTTTGGACGTCTGCGAGCTCCTTGAGCTCAAAGCCGTACGAGATCGCATAGCAAGTAACGAAGGTAAGCGTCACGATCTTCGCAGAAAGCGAACCCAGAAAAGCCTTGTCATCCCGCTCTGCACCGCACCACAAGACCACCGTACTACCCATGAGGATACCATTAGTGCCACCGAGCAAAGCATCACTGCATCCATAGAGAAGGAAATGAAAAAGCCATCCAGCATCGAGAGAGTTTCACATCTGCAAGACCCCGCACCGAGAATTCCTGCTGTCTCACTTCCCTCAGCGCCGGGGTTGACATTCCTGAGTCCAGCAGAACCTGCACTGAAGCTTCCACGTGGCACCAGCGGTCAGCAATCTCACTTTGGATTGTGTTCGTGTCGTCTGGATTTCCACAGATAGCATCTTGCACTCGAGTGCCCTTGGGCAGTTGAAGGCAGGAAGCTTCCTGTTTCCGCTGCAAAGCATGGAGTCGATCCATTTCGCTGGATACAAGGAAGATGAGGAACAGAGGGATCAACAAGAACTTCCCGGTGGGGTCTTGAGTCACGACCCGCAATGGCAAGTTCCCCAGCGTCGAGAAGATTCTGGCCCAAAAGCCCAGGATGAATCCCAGGGCCAACGATCCCAAACAGTTGAGGCCGGCAATAGCACGGGAGGAACGGCCACATAGAACCACTAGCACCACACAACCTGCTGCCACATCTTCAAAGATGTACGGAGGCTTCGCGCCCAACGCATATGACACTTGCAGGGAATGCACCACATCCTTCCAGGTGTCAAACGTCTCGGCTGGACCTGCAGCAGCTTTGCCTGCTGCACTCCAGAAGAATCCGGCAACGGCCCCAGTGACCAAGGTCGCCACCGCCACCGCTGCAGAAGGGAGCCGTTTCAATGGGGGCCTGCAGATGATGTAGAAGAGTACTAGATCGTATACTACATATACGATAGCAGAACATTTAAAAAAGAACTCCAATAAGCTATAATAAACTAGAGGGAAACCACCCGTGGAGTCCTCAGGGTCCTGATTGATAAATAATCGAAATAGGAGCAAAAATACTTGCAATGAGCAGAATAATGATACTCATGATAATCAGGACAATAGTAATATTCATAACAATAATCAGAACCATGATAACAGTAATAATAACAAATAACAATGATAGAAATAATCATGATGACAGCAGCAGCAGCAGCAGCAGCAGCAGCAGCAGTAGCAGTAGCAGTAGTAGCAGTAGTAGTAGTAGTAGTAGTAGTAGTAGTGGTTTAGGGCCGTTTAGGCTCTAGGGCTTATGGTTGAGGGCCTATGCGCGTAGCAACTTTTGTGGCGTTTTAGTCGCTTGTTGCCTCAGTTTAGATGTTCACATCAGGTTCGCATGAAAGTTCTGTCCTGCCAGGCGTGGGTGATGAAGAGGTCGCATGGAAGCCCCTCAGGATTTCGGAGCAGAGCCCAGCTCATCCTTCTCAGTGGGAGGTTCCGGGTAGCCAAACCTTATCATAGGACAATAGATTGTGGTTAACGTTTCTAGAACAGATTCTACAATTGCAACGTTTAAATACTGTAGCATACAGCGACAGAACTTTGTTTAGATAAAGCTTGCTCAGCAACCTCTGAAGAAGGCAGCTGGGCTGTAGTGACTCTTTCTGGCAAGAGAGGACTAACTACAACCAACCCACGTCCTGCCAGCATCCAGAGTCAGAGGCTTGATGTAGTTGTCGGTCAAATTGTACATGTTGGGGCCAATCGTTTCATCCTCAGGACTGAAGGGGTCGGGACGCTCGTCGTCGAAGACCGGCTCAATAATCGGCATGACCATGCGCTGGTCTATGGCCTGGCGGACCTCCTGCCGAAGGAAGCGCAGGTCCTGCGGCGTCACGCACCACATGCTAGGCGGAAGCTTCTCGTGCAAAGCTCTGCCATCGAGGCCCCATCCAGGGAAATTGGGATCAGCGCTACCATCGCCCATTGCAGAGGCAAGTCAGGCACTGGGCCAAGGATATGGCTCTACAGACTGAAAAAAGGAGGCAATGCCAACGACGATGGAAACAGCTAAGCCTAGGGTCTGGAGTGGGAGAGCAGCGTGGAACCAGTACGAAGCGTAGTCAGTAGTCAGGAGAGACCCTCGTCGGCCCTTCAGCCTAAACCATACAACCCCAAACCCTCATCCCCTACCTAAGCTTCCAAACCCTACCACCCTAAACCCTACAAGGGGTTCTATAACAGCTACTTTCAGGGTTGGGCGTAGGGCTTAGGGTCTAGGGGGTTCGAGGCTTCGGGTGGAGAGGTTTATACTATCTCTCTCTGTCTTTCTCTCTCTCTCTCTCTCTCTCTCTCTCTCTCTCTCTCTCTCTCTCTGTATATATATATATATATATATGTAGACATATATATATGTATATTTATGTGTATATTTATGTATATTTGTACTTATATTTCATAATCTGTGTATTCAGGTCTTCATTTAGTAGCTCTAGTACTAACAGTCTCAATACAACAAACATATGCAGTCTGCAATATGCAAAACTACAGTCTATAAGGTAAGCTCCTTATAGTATAGGATACTTTACGTACATACATACATATATATATATATATAAATCTTTTTTATTCTTTTCTCAATTTATTTGTTTTAATCTAATTTATTTACTTGTATTGATATTTACATTTACATTACATTTAATATTTAGATTTATACTTGTATTTATATTTGGTACCCCCCCCCCCCCCCCCCCCCGCAGTTATCCACCTATTTAGTTGGTGTTTGGTTGGTGTTGTATCGTATCGGAAAGGGGGGGTAGGTTACTTCAGAGCTTCGTTACTTCAACGCTTCAGCCTTATTATATTCTGATACTATAGAATAGCGTTTTGTTTAGTGAATAGTGTAATTGCATTTCAAGGCCTCAATGGTCAAGCACGGTCCGGGGCAAGAAGTTTTCAAGTGCATTCCGGGTTTTGAACTTCAAAACTCTGGGATCCAAGCTTCAAGATTCAAGATTCCAGGAGAAAGTTTCCATGGGATCTTGAATCCTGGATCCCGGAGTTTTGAAATTCAAAACCCCGGATTGAACTTCAAAACTCCGGGATCCAGGATCCAAGATCCCGTGGAAACTTTTTCCTGGGATCTTGAATCTTGAATCTTGGATCCCAGAGTTTTGAAGTTCAAAACTCTGGATTGAAGTTCAAAACTCGCGGAACCCTATAGGGTTAAAGTTTGAAGGTTTAGGGCTTAAGGTTGAGGCATCTAAACCTAAGCCGGCAATTAAACCGACCCCCTTATCCTTTAAACCCTAAAGATTTAAGGTTTCAAGGGTTAGGGTTTACGATGTAGGCATTCAAACTTAAGCCGGCAGTTCAACCTAAACTCTCAACCTTTAAACCCTATAGGGTTAAGGTTTCAAGGCTCAGGGTTCAAGATTTAGGCATATAAAGCTAAGCCCATAGAGTTTAAACCTCAAGGGTTTAAGGTTTAGGCATTAAAACATGAACCCTAAAGCCTTTAGGGTCTCTAAAAGGTTCAAAGGTGTTAAACCCATAGGCGCTGAAGGTATAAACGCCCAGACCTTAGGTACCTCAGGTTTAGGCATTAAAGCCTTTAAACCCTATAAGGCGTTTAAAGGTTTAAGGTCTGGGGATTTGAACCTAGGTTTGGGCATTCCAACTGGTTTAAGCCTTAAACCCTATAGGGACCCTCTTGTGTTAGGTGTTTAAACCGAATAGGTTATCCTTAAACGCTATAGGTTTAAAGGTTTAGGTTCAAAACTTTTAAGCCTCTAGGGTTTGAAAGTTTAGGTTTTTTCCGGGTTTGTCTACCCTATTCGGGGTAGCCCTGTAGGGTTTTACTATAGGGGGTAAAGGTTCAGGGTTTAAGGTTTAGGGCATTGCAAAACGGAACCCTAACCCCTCAGGGTATATTTATATTTATATTTATCTTTTTCTTTATATTTATATTTATGTGTATATTTATATCTATATTTATATTTACTCTTTACGTATTTACACATTTATTTATTTCTGTATTTGATTATTTATTGATTTGTATTTATATGAGAAAGAGAGAGAGAGAGAGAGAGAGTTAGAGAGATTGAGAAAGAGAGAGAGTTAGAGAGACAGAGGGTCAAGAGACGAGGCCTTAGCGTCCACCGACCGCGCCAGCGTCCCGTCTTCATTGAGAGCCTGAGAAAATGGAATCCGTGGGGGGAGTCTGCAATGAAGCATATCTGGGTAGCCCAGTGGCACCCTTTTGCCCTTTTTGATTCCCAGGTTGCTTCATAAAGTAAGCAACCCAAAAAAGGGCACCCTCATTATAATATGGGTACTGGGCTACCTAGATATGATATAGCCTCTAGTATAGTCATCCCTTAACGAGCCGATGAATTAACAGGAGCCCAAAACCCAACACTCTATATTCGGGCACAGTGGGCTAAACTCTCAACCCATAGACCCCTTACAGGCAAGTTTCGGGTTTAAAGTTTACTTGGATCAAGAGACTCAGAAGCCAGAGTGGTGAAGACGCAACTATCGCGAACATGATGTATAGCACCAATCCAGGTAACGATGAAGTCACTTGCTTACGTCTCCTGACCATCCAAACAAGGGCTTAGGGGGTATCACTGGGCCAAAAGCACTCGGACTTCTCAAGGGCAGTAAGGGTTCAGGCTTTAAGCGTTCAGGTCAGGGATTCGGGGATTTGGGATTCAGGATTACGAAGGTTCTTGGGTTTAGGGTTTAGGGTTTAGGGTTTAGAGTTTAGAGTTTAGGGTTTAGGGTTTAGGGTTTAGGGTTTAGGGTTTAGGGTTTAGGGGTGTGACATTAGCGGTGGTTCGGGCAATCGGGAGATCAAGGGCTGACAGCTTGGCGGCACGGCGTTCACGGTTCAAACCCCAAAACTCTTGAACCCTAAACCCTTGAGCCCTAAATCCCAAAAGTGTATTTACCCTACACCCTTGAGCCCTAAATCCTAAAAGTGTATTTGACATCTGGCCTTCGGCTTCAGGCCCGGAGTGCCCATGATACTCGAAGGATCATAGGACTGAGTGACTAGGGTTTAGGGTTTAGGGTTTGGGGTTCAGGGTTGCTAGGGTTCTGGCTAAGGTGACGAAGCTTGTAATTTGCGCATGTGGTGATCATATTGCCAGCCTGGTCAGAGACGGGACTGCCTGGCATGCGAAGGATTTGTGCTTGCAGGAGTGAAGGTGTAGGGTTAGGGTTTAGGGTTTACGGTTTACGGTTTGGGGTTTGGGGTTTAGGGTTTAGGGTTTAGGGTTTAGGGATGTTTAGGGTTTAGGGTTCAGAAGACTGGATGAAGACTGGATGTAATTCGAGCGGAATCTGGACATGGGAGTTGCTCTGTGTTAGTCCTCCACCGAATGGCACCTTCTGTGCTACCAGTGGAAATATGCTCAACTGCGGGGCTCCTCTACAAGCACCTTATATGGAGGACCGTGGGTAGCTACTACACCTGCTGTGAAGGGACAGCTTGTCTTTCAAGCTGACACACAGAAACCCATGAGGCAACACCCACAGAACCCAAGACAAATCCGCAAAGCTCTGCGCGATGGACTGGAGGCCCCTGCCTCCGGTACTATGGTAAATATGGTGAGGGTGTATAGCGGTTCCGAGCTTAAAGGTTGCGGCTTCACGGTCGCTGATTCCATGATGAACCCCAAACCATGATTTTAATACGCAACCACAACCTTGCAGCCAAAGAGACTTGAATTTCTCTTCTCGAACCCTCAGCGCAATCCCAAGAACTCCAATCCGGCAAGTCTAAATTTCAACCCTGCGCGACCTGAAGTCCGAAATCCCGCCCTCCTCCTCGCCAAATCCCAAACTCCAGAACACCCACTTTGACCCGAAAGGCTCGCCTGTACGGTCTGAGCTGTACCTGAAACCTCGCAGGATTCCGCGTGCCGCTTTCAAAAGCGAGCTCTGCTGTTCCAGAACGCGGAAAGCTGCGAACCGTACCGGGCGGAGAACGAACTCTGCTCGCCCTGAAAGCCGGGTCTGTGGAGGCGAAAGGCACCATAGCGGAGACAGTTGTAGGGCTAAAAAGAAAAGTAATGTCTCGCATTATGACGCTACACTTGTTCTCAGAACTTACAATGCGAACTTGAGTGGAGTGTAAGTCGCAAGCTCCGGCAGCTGTGTTGCTCCAGGCTCCATGGTTGCAGGGCTCTCGCTAGCTGCAAGCAACGAGAAACCATGCTGGGGGGAAGGAGGTACCCCATAGAATTCCTTAAAGGGTGTATATACAAGTCCCTGATTCCTCATTCCTTGCTGACCAACAGTAAGACTAAGCCCAGTTGGCAGATTCTTGCCAGCTCGACTTCTGCACAAAGACGACTCCCGCATGAATGCAGCGTGTGTTCGGAAACGGCATACTGCTGGCTGTCCAGGCAGGACGCCCTGGACACCAGTACTCGCAATCATGCAAAGCCTCGGGAATTGAGCGCTCCTCTTCAGGTATCGTTATGCACTCCTCACTGTCCGGGCCTCCCCAAGCATGGCTGTCGGCATCCTCGTCCTCAAGCCTGTACCTCCCATGACGAGAACATGGCCGGCACCTCCCAGAACAGGCCGCATCCTTGGCTTCAAAAGCGGAGTTGGCACCACGCCTTTGATGCCAAATCGAATACCTCGACTTTGTCCAGTAGTAGCGCCCGCTTGTGATGTCAAACTCTGAGCATTCCGTCCCACCGCAAATAAGGAGCTTTCCTCCCACGCCGGCAGCAGTACCACCCCAACGTGCAGTTAGCATCGGAGGAATCGCATCCCAGGTCCCTGTTACGACATCGAAGCATTCTGCCTCGCGGACTGGTGGGCTTTGATCATCGTACTCGTCGTAAGCATCCACGATGCCTCCACAAGCATAGATTCCGCGGCTCACAGCAGCTGTGGCAAATCCACGGGTCTTGTGCTGTCTACCGGGTAAGGCAGTCCACTGCACAGCCTCAGGACCACCCGTCTCACGAGAACTTCCTGAACTTCCATCCACATCATCAGACTTCGGCAGGGGTATGGAATACAAGACGGGCTCGTCGTCATACATCAAGTACAGCCTGCCGTGCGCGGGCGCTGCAAGCAAGACTGCATCGCCGACCTCCCGATCCGGCAAGCTCTGCAAGGAGGCAAAGCGGCTCCACTTCAGGGAGCGGAAGTCGATTCGATGTATCTCCGCGGCGCCTTCGGGAGACTCTGCTGGCACTCCAAGGACGTACATCGAACTGCCGGCAAAACTCATGCTCGAGTGGGGTCCTCGACCGTCGCACTCAGGGCGAAGTGGGCACTGAATGTTCCTCTGCGAGCTTTGGGCCAGTGTGTTAACGAGATGCCTTCCTCCTGACAGGGCCCCTCAACATCTGTCTCCAAGGAGACTGGCTACACCTCCCCTCCACACACCCATCGGCAGGAACAAAAATTAGCCACTGCAATGGATACGGAACCTGCTCTTCTTGCGAACTAGAGACACGTGCGCGCATGCAAGCAAGAGCAACGAGGACCGGTACCAACATGCAGAACTCCAGCTCACTGTGCAATCAAAGGTCCTGAGCCACCCCAAGCTGTGGCAGGCAGGTCACAACCAGCTCAGCTGCAACGTCGCCGTCTTCGTTTCTCAGGCCCGCCAAGCAGATTTTCGGGTCAAACTCGGCCCGAAACAGATCGCTTCTCCACCTGCAGGTCCTGCTCAGAAGCCGCGAGGGGGGGAAGGTGCCTGCGAGCTCGGCCACGATGGCAACCACGGCATGAGGCAGCTCATGCAACCGAGGCATGGGCGCTTTCCACAAAGGGTTTCGGAGGGTTCAGGTAAAGGATGCTACAGAAGCTTAGGGAGCTTTTGATAGCATCGTTTTAAGGGTCTGGGAAGGATTTTGGGGCTTGAGGTGGGAGGTTTCAGGTGGGTTCAGGGCGTCAGGGTTTGAGGGAAGCAACACGGAAATGCACTCGTGCGCGTGTCTATGTGTCCAGCAGCAGAGTGTCTGTGCATTCTGTCCACGAGGATGGTCGTATGCTTGTTGCAGTAAACGGGGGAGCTCTGAGCCCGACAGCAGCTCATGCGGGACACTTGCCGCCTATGGCAGCCAGCAGCTAGAACCTCACAAAGCCCTCTAAGGGTTTGGGTTTTGGGTTTTGGGTTTAGGGGTTTAGGGGTTTAGACCAACTAGAGCCCTCCCGCACCCTGCACAAATGCCACCTGCACCGCTGGCTTCTGCGCCGCCGATGCGCCCGTCACGGGCAGCAAGGCGACATCCGATCTGAAGCCAAAAAGAGGGCTTAGGGTTCAGCGTTTAAGGCCTAGGGTTTTAGAGTAGGGTTTCGGGGTAGATTATGCGGAACTCACATAAGAGGGACTCGACCCCTTTTGCCAGGTGCTCGTCGTGCCTCGTTTAAGGGACCAGCTACCCTGCTTTTTAATGCAAGATGGGGTTTGTTGAAGGTTTTGCCTGCAAAGGTTTCACATCGGCTGGCCTTTCCGTACGCGTGACGGAGAGAGCGAGAGAGCGAGAGAGAGAGAGAGAGAGAAAGAAAGAAAGAGAGAGGGGGGGAGAGAGACAGCGAGAGAGAGAGCGCGAGAGAGAGTGAGAGTGCGGCTTGCATCATTTAGGACTGATACATTTGGTCAGGGGTCTTAAAAGGCTTTCACATCTCTACCCTGGCCCTCAACCCCAAAACCCCAAACCCCAAACCAGATCGAAACCCCAAACACATTCCTGGCGCCAAGAAAACCTGGGAGCAAGCCTCCGAAATCCACTGCCGAGCGAATGTCTTGCCTTGGCCAAGACCGCGAAACCCTGAGCTCGAAACCTATATACCGTACATAATAATACTGGTAATGACGAGAACGCTAATGGTAATAACAACATTTCTAATGGATCAAACTTTTGAAAATATACGGCGAAAAAATATCTGTAGTGATAGTAATTGTAATTGCAACTGTACTGGTAATCGTAATCGCAATAGCAATAGTACTAGTGATAGTCATAGTCGTAGTCATAGTAATAGTAGTAGCAATAGAACTACTAACAACAGTAGTAATGGCGAATGCATCACAAAGGACACAGGCCTTGGAAGATGGGACATTGGCAGCCGGCTTTGTGATGCCAACCAGCGGTTTCGCCGGGGCCTGAGGAACAAAAACATGCACGATGGGTTTAGAGCCTAAGTTTGGGGCTTTAGTGGTTGATGGTTTCGGGTTTAGGGTGTAGGGTTAAGTTGTGCAGTTGCTGTGTCTTTCGCCATGGGAAACTAGGGGCCTAGGGGTTCCAGGGTTTGGCACGCTGCCACTTCGAGCGGAATGAAGGGACTACACGCCAGGGTAAGCACAACGCACAAGCCCTCAACGCCATGAGCCTTAAGCACCTAGCACTGCCACAGTCATCGATGGCAATCATGTATCGGCAAGAACTTTTCTCATCTTTTTGCCTACAGGGTTTCCGTAAACCCTAAACCCTAAACCTTAAACCCTAAACCCTAAACCCAAAACCCTCGTTCGATCTGTAGAACACAAGATCTGATGTCGATTCACGGCCGCGGGGGCCTCGGGCAAGGAATCTGACCGCTCCATCACTCCATCTGGGGGTTGACGATACTAGGGGGGGTACCTTATTGGGGTTCTGGTTATCAAGGAATCCTACTATTTGGGGGTCTATATTGGGGGTCCCTTGTGTTCGTAAGCCCGAATCTGAGCGGTCTTCGCACGTAGAAGGTGATGACGAACTTTGCTACTCAAACTCATCGTCACCATGTGATCCTTGTGACCAATAGCAGTGGTGACAGTCGTACAGATGTGCATGTTCTTACCCATCAGAGCATAGAGTCCGGAGTGTTGTCCCTACAATACTTACACTAGAAATGATCCCAAAACTACACTGTTCGAACTATTACCAAGTAAAGCGCTTCTCTTACACCCGATAAAAACCGATTCTCATGATGAAGGCCCTTATCTCACACCCCATGTTATAAGCCCCATGAAGGACCCATAAGCCATTCCGGCTGCCGGGCCTTCCGTGTGACGCCGCTTGCGACTGGAGACTTCTTGGGCGTGCCACGCGGGTGCAACCAGGAGCGGCCTCGGGGTTTAGGGTTTGAGGCATGTAGAGCTGGCAGGACTCATGGTGTCTGTTGGGGCTTTAGGGTTCAAGTCTTAGGGTACAGGCTAAAAAGACATTGGCAGTCCCTAAGCGTGCCCTGAGCGCCCGACGCGACTGCAACCTCCGCTGCTCTGGACTTCTCGCTCGCGCTGTCGGGTGGCCTCCAGAAGGCCGTCGCACAAGAGTACAATTGGCACCTGTCTACTAAGGCCCGAAGCGACGACAGAGGACAAGGGCAACGGTGGCAACGAATGTACAGACACATATTCTCCTCGTGGCGTTGGCTGTCTAAAGACAGGTGTCCTCAATTTCCGCAGTGGTGAGGACTGAGGTGACCTAGTGTATATAGGTCACGAAACCACTAGTCAAGTGTTGTAAGTGACTGAAGGGAATAGGATGTCTGAAACCACGTCGTGTTGCTATACCAATCCTCCTCGCCTTCAGGAGCCCAGTTCATGTGAAGCAAGCCGGTTTCACCGAGCTGCCTCAGTGGATAGAACTCGATGTATGGAGTGTATGAGGTCCCTTCAGCTGAGGCGTCACGTAGGAGCACCACGACTGTTGGATCGGTCCCTTTCATGTTCCAGCGCCGGGACCAACGGTTGTCGGCCCTTGTTGAAGAAACTTCCGCGCCCTCGCGTGGCAGGGATATCACTTCGGTAGCACTGGGAACTCCCACGCTGCTCATGAACTCGGAGTCGATGAAGTAGCAATCGCAGTAGATGTCCGAACTTGGCTTTGTCCACCCTGGAAGGTCGATCTTGTACCGCGCTTTGTAGACTAATTGGTTTGATGTCCTCACCATAGCCATGAAACCTGGCGACAACGCTGAAATAAGGTAGCCAGCGCTGTTCCTGTTACCTTTCTGCGTTGTTGTGCCATCAGGCTCGCAGGAGTAGGAGAAGAGATTCTCAAAGTCGTAGGCAATGGAGAGATACAATGACGTGGAATCGCTCTCGTTGTCAGGAGCATCGAAATTTGCCTGCGTAATTTCGAAGGCTGGCGAGAGCCGAGCATGATAATCATCGACGCGCGTATTGAAGTAGCTCAACTCTGCCGGAGCTTCGGTGTAATTTGCATCGCCCTGGTAAATGTTTACATCATCTCGGCTATCCACGTAAACCTCGGGCACTGTGTAGTTGGCGCCGCTTTTGGAGTAAAACCAGCCGAATTTCTTCCCCTTACAATCCCAGGTGTACGTGCTCACTGTGGATTGCATGATCCGGGCCATGTGCAGGTAAACGTCCGTGTAGGTGCCAATCTTCTCCTGCGTCAATTCGACATTGCTGGAGAATCGTTTCACATCAACGGGGTCAGCAAAATCGAAGGTCTTGTTGGCTGCCATGGCCTCATCAAACATGTTCAAGGTGAACCTGCCTTCTCCATCAGTGCTGTTCAGTGGAATCCCAGAAGAATATACATCCCGGCACCCGGGAGTGCCGTACAGAACCACACGAATGGGATAAAAGTGAATCTCCTCAATTATGGAGCGCAGCTCCTCGCTTTGGAGGCGCCGTCTCTCTCCTTGGGCTGCCAAGGGCTGCATCGTCAACACAAGGACAGGAGGCTCCGTAGAGCTTGTGGTAGTGCTCGTAGTGCTTGGTGTTGTGGAGTCTTCCATGTCTTGTGCTGAGCTCGTAGTTTCGCCCCCGGTCGTCGCTGTCGTCGCTGTCGTCGCTGTCGTCACTGTCGTCGCTGTCGTCACTGTCGTCGCTGTCGTCACTGTCGTCGCTGTCGTCACTGTCGTCGCAGCACCGACGGACGTAGTGGCACTTGTTTCCGACGTGCTCGTAGTGTCGCCCACTGTTGTCACCTGTGTGGTCGGCAGGTCTGCATCAGCGTCCGACACTGACACTGAATTTTCGCATCCCTGCAAAAAAAGCGCGAGAGCCCCCGCGATCGCGACTTTCCACATGGGCAAAATAGAGTTGAGCTAAGCCTGTTGTGCTCGCTCTCTTCTTCTACCCAGCGAAGAGGACCCCTCGTGAGAGGAGCCTCTCTCTCTCTCTGAAATGAGCAGCTTGAGCCTGGCAAAGCCCGGAATGGATGCTCAAACCAGCACGGATCACTAGGACATGACCAAACCTTGCCTGAAGCAGCAACTTCATGCAGCGGCGGTCTTCAATTCCAGAAAGCGCTCAACCACCTCAACCGTCAACCGGCACGCTCGCTGCGAAAGGAAGGGCCAGCTGCTACGCGACTGCTGCTGACGTCAAGAGTTGAGCTTGCAGCGTATCGCCATGTCGCCACACTCTTTATCAGACACTCCTGCAACAACCCGCTTGACAAGTCCCCGGAACTCTTCAATCCGAGAGGACAGTACAACGAACAAGGCATCAGTGCCGGATGACATGAGAGGCTCCTCGTTGAAGTTCTTCATAGCCGAAGACACGACCTTTGTGGATCAGCCATGCAGCCCCCGGCGGCTAGGCTGGGAAGACCGCGTGACAACTACCCCCGCTTCTGGAAGTGTGGCTCGCAAGTGGTTACGTTGAGTACCCTGAAAACGAGTGCGGCAGCCTGCAGACTGATCTCGACAAGCTGAACCAGAAGGTCCGGTACAGACCTGAGTCCACGAGGCCTCAAGCCCGGGATGGCAGATGTTTTGCTGAGCTGCCAGCTTGAAGTACTGCACGTGAGGAAACATGGCCCAGTCGGTGTACTTAGACCAGAACATGGAGCGCCTTAGTCTCTCCAATCTTGGGCAGCTGATGCCCAAACGAGAGAACGAGTCATGGCATCTCCCTGCAAGGCCCCAACTCGACATCAAGAACTCCAAAGCCGTCAAAGAAGGGGGAGTACGACACCCGGTCCTCCACGCAAAATGCTGAAAAAAGGGCAAAAATGAAAAGGCAACTGCTGAGGTCGCAGGAGAATATATAATGCTGGAGGGTGGGGGGGGCTGGGGTTCATAGCAGCAAGCCAAGCAAGCCAAGGCCTCTTCAGGAATCAACGTCGACAGCACCGGGCCTGCAACGAAGGGGGTCACTTTCGATCGCCCTACACTCACCCGCTTACCAACATGCATCACGCGCGCATCAACACGCAATGGCCACAGTCGAAAGGGTGAAGCTGTGGATGAGTGTCGACGAGTGCGATGCTGCACGGATGCTGCTTGCAGCAAGCATGCCGAGAGAAACAACATGATAAACAGGCTGACAAATAAACGAAGGTGAATGTCAAATGCTTTTCCGACGAAACCCCGACTGTGGAAAGCGGGCTTAGACACAATAGGTCGTGATGCTGATCTGATAGCTGCACACTTGTGGCTAGAACATCACACGCTCAGAACTGAGATGCCTCGCCCAAAATGTGGACTCGCCGTTCTTTGCTGGTGGCTCTTGTCACAGATTTCCAGCTTAGGCACATGATGCACGTTTTGCACGTTACGCACAATACGCGCTGATGTCACACCGTGAGTAAGTGCGCACATGCCCTGAGCAATGTGCTCCCAGGACCAAGGAAGGACAACTGAAAGCAGGGGGCTGCACAGGACGGCTCACTGGCAAATTGAGTTTAGGGTTTCGGGTTTCGGGGCTCTTATGAAAAATATGCGTGAGCTTGCGCCCATGTCCTTGGCTGCTCGCTCGTGTCAGCTGTGAGAGGAGCTGTGTGAGGTGTACCTTGTCCAGGTAGGATCTTCATCTCCCCCAGATCTGATCGCGTGTGCTGACCTGAGTGCTCCGAAACATCAAGTTGCATGCTGAAAAAGCTGAGCATGTACTTCCTTAAAGGACCAAAGGAACCCTAACATTGGGGTCATGTACCCTATACTACAATACCTCCTATTAGGGTATGCGAACCATAAATCCTTTTTAGGGTTCAGTTGGTCCTTAAGGTTGGGAATCCGTGGGCTGCTGACCGAAAACACCCCAGTGCCAAAGCTGGAATGGCACCTCGATTCCGAGAGGTCGGGGCCGAGCACACACAAGCTGGCACAGGCAGTCATGTTATGGGCGGTTCCGGAATTAGGGGGTACCTTATACTGGGGCCCTCTTTTGTAAGGGAGTCTAACTATTTGTGGGGTCGATTTTAGGGGTCCCCAATTTTCGTAAGCCCCCATATCCAGAGTCATCTTCTCCGGGGTGCCCACAAACGTCGGCATGTTCATCGAGTAGAACTCCCAGAAGAACATCAAGGATGTGTCGTAGGGAAAGCCCACCTTTCGGTTCTCTTTGTGTGGCCCCTTTGGGGTTCCCATTATAGTACAGAGCCTCACATTGAGGGCAGCCAAAAAAAGATGTGCTCTTGCTCGCTTTCGGATGACTCTCCAGTCTAAGGGGGCGACCACGGCACGATACTGGGACAAAGACTGATATGAGAGGGTGTCGTTGTAGACCTCCCCAACTCGAGTTGTCCAAAGTCTGGCCAATCCCTCATTCCACTCATAACACATGCCTCAGACTTGGGCCCAAACCTCTTCTGTCGTGTGTGGGTCCCTTGGCTTTCAGCGGAATCCAGCGCTCTCTTTGGAAGCAGACCGACTTCATCTGGTCAGTGGACTGAAAAAACACGCTTTGGTCTGGGGACTCTGTTATTCCAAATTGCCTGCCCGAAAAGGGGGGGCATTCATGTTGCGACGTCACTTCCTAGCATCCCAAGTGCAGCCTCGCATCAGCAGATCCGTGAACTGCACAAACCGCAGCGGGTACGTGGGATTCGCATCCACGAATCGATTCAGAATGCACTCTTGCCATCCACCGCTGGTTCCGGGCCGCGAGATCAGCACCTGCACATGGAAAACAGGTGCAGGACGGGCGCCTCGCGCTCCCGACCCCGCCCCCCCCCCCCCCCCCCCCCCCCCCCCCCCCCCCCCCCCCCCCCCCCCCTGGCCTCCGAGCTGCGAAGCGGGAGGTATGTCGCATTGGTGTGGAGCCCATGTATTCTCAGCGTTGGAATTCGAAGGCCCGTCTGCCAAGCAACCTGTGCAAAGTCCCCAAGGCGCATGGCATCATGGCAAACACCTTCTGGGTTTGGCTCGTGCTACGAGTACCTCCTCGGCCAAGTAGACATTGTTGGCCGCCATGATGGTCTGCTTGCTCTTGCCCAAGAATGCAAAGGCTTCCAAGAATTCCGAGCGCTCATCTCGCCGCACATGCTGCAAGATCGGCAGTCCTTTCAGGGACGCCGCAGGGGGGTCATTTTCACCGAAGCCCACTACCGCCACAGCCCTCTAACAAAAGCAAAGCGCATGCAGCCCGCACCGAGGTAGGCGAAGATGGGTTTTGTGACGCTTTGGAACTGGCTCGCAGAATCCCAAAGAAGCCAACACCACACTGCTGGGATGGAGCACATCCAGACATCCTGGGATCTGAGGACATTTGGGACTCGGACTGTTTAGTGAACTCTTTGAACTGCAAAGGAAGAGGGAACTGAGGGCTCTCCCCTGCACTCTGTCCAGGCGGCCGCCCGTGAAAGCTGCGGCATCATCTCCTTCTGGAATGCCCGAGAGAGCTCCGAGAAGGGCATGTTGATCCCAGCCTGAACAGAACAAGCTGGGAGCTGCGAGCCTTTTTGACTTTGAAGGTGGCATGCCCGTCGGCCTCGTACCTTGGCATGGCACAAGTCCGATCAGCTTCCGCAGGGCACTCGCGACCCCGGGCCAACTGAGCCCGGCACACCCAATCCAAGAACTCCTTGTTGCGGCCCTCTGCACATATCGTCGGCCGGTAGTTGAGACACATTTTGTGGGCAAGCGAGTTGCCGCGAAACTCGACGCTGTAGTCCTCGCTAAGGAAACCTCAGCCACATGCTTTCCCTTCCAGACATTCCCAACCACTGGCTAAAGGCGCGACCGGCCACGGGAAAGCCAACCCACTCGCCCTGAGCTGAGTGGCGGGTGATCATCGTCACGGCCTCGCCAGCTGTCGAGGCGTGGATGCAAGACTGCCACACCACCAGGTGCGGTCGGCTCGGGGACCCTGGTCCTCAACCGGCTTCTGCCGTGGATCTCAAGGTGGCGTGTTTGGGCCATTCAAAAGATTGGGTGGCTCAGATCGGCTCAGCACAATACAGCATCTATAAATAAATATAAAAACACAGACAACAAACAAAAAACCTGGGACCAAGTAATCGCATCCAGTTGCCCCCCAGCGGACTCTGTCCAGGCAGGAATGGGACCGGCGAAGGCATAACTTTGGCTGCCTCTGTAGTTCCACGCCATGCAAGTTGATCCTGGGGGGTCGTAGACACATGGCAGGCGTTGTTGTTCTGGCTTCTTATGCTTCTTGATTGTTGCTGGCTTCCAGACAAAGAATACAGAATCAGACCGAACACACCCAAACTTTCAGGCGCTGGTCGTAGTAGAAAGCTGGCCCAAGCTGACCCGGATGCACATAATCTGGAGCTTCAGCCACCGGCATCCAGGTCCCACCTGAATGGAAGTTCACCTCAGTGCCACCGCCGCACCCCGATTCTGCTCGCACGAGGTTACGCCGAGCAATCGGCCGAGATCAGGAAGGATGAGACCGGCCAAGAGGAAGACTCCAGAAAGTCGAAGGAGTGGTAGTGACCTTCAGGAAGGGGGGAAACCCCTCCGGCAAGACTAACAGGCTCAAGCTGCGGGCTTCCCACTGCGCACCTAGAAGGTGCCGCGCGATGTAGGTGTACCGCAAGCCGGGCTGGACCTGTTTCAAGGCGCAACTGTCCGAAAGAGCAGCTGGTCTTGGCATGAAGGGTTAGGAACAGAGCCAGAAGGCTGTCGGAAGGCCCTCCATGCCCTTAAAAGCCTCAGGTCAAGTTGAAAGCGCTCGATCTCTGGCTCGAGCCCAGCAGTTATCCGGAAACCTCTGCTAGGAATGACAGGGGTACGAGTTCGTGGAGGATCGAACTCCCCGGCAATACTTTAGAAGAGGAAGAAGGAAAAAGAAAAGACAGGGCACCAGATGACGGTAAAACCCGAAACCCCAAAACCCCGAAACCCCGAAACCCAAAACCCCAAAACCCCAAAACCCTAAAACCCTAAACCTTTTGCCTGCTCCGGGAGGCGGTGCCAGGCGAGGACCATGAGAGCCGTGACGTAGCCAAAGAGGCAGAATCCCGAGGGCGCCTCAGGTAACTTTGGCTTAACGCGGTTTAGGGTTTGGGTTGGGGTTTAGTTTAGGGCTTAGGGTTTAGAGTTTGGGGTTTGGAGCTTGGGGCTTGGGGCTTGGGGTTTGGGTTTTGGGGTTTGGGGTTTGGGGTTTGGGGTTTGGGTTTTGGTTTGGGGTTTGGATTTGGGGTTTGGGGTTTGGGGTTTGGAGTTTGGGGTTTGGGGTTTGGGGTTTTTTGGGGTTTTTTGGGGTTTTTTGGGGTTTTTTGGGGTTTTGGGCTCTTTGGGTTTAGGGTTTAGGATCCAGGGATTTTAGGGCCCCGGGTTACGAAACACCCTTCTCAAAAAAGGTGGGGGGAACAGATGGGGGAAACGTCGGAGGGCACCTCAAGTGCCTTGTACGCCTCGCTTCTGAAGTAGTGCCTTACCAGATAGCGCCTGGGCAGCATGGCGATGCTGAAAGCACGCACTCACTGCAAATCCGGCAAGCCGTCCTAAGCCGTCCTTTGAGGCGACCACTCGAAGTTGTTCGAGTCGTGGCCTGCCGAGCTGTGTTCAGCGGGATGATGACCACAAAGCACCAAACCACCAGATTCATTAGAACCCAAACCTTCCAAGCTCTCGGCATTCTCTGTGTAGTTCAGGGATGAAGTCGAACACAAGATCATCACTTTTCATGCACTGCTCTCCTGAGTAACGAGTAACGAGCTTGGAGTGCACGCAATGCTGCTGCAGTACTGACGACATTCCCACATAAGGGGGCGGCCACGAAGAACCTTGGGGCAAACCCAGCGGCCCCACTTCTCCTATCAAGGCAAACTTCAGCACAGGTGTCTCTAACCCCATAACCCCCTCAAAGTTTCTTGGATACTTCCCCAAACTAAGGTACCCAAAACTGCCTCCTTCTTATCGGAACCCCAACAAAGGCCACCCATATTTGGGAAGCCCCCCCTATTTAGGGTTCCGACATCTCCTCGATCATCGTTGCCATCTGCTCGAGCGCCGCTGAACGTGCGAAACCCTCGGCAACCGCCTGCAGAGCTGACCCAAGCCATGGTCCCTGTTTTTTAGACAACTTTTTGAGGTTGTGCTCCTCCTTGCAGTTTAGGGTGTCAATAAGGGCCAGTAATACCAGTAACTCGAGACAACCTCCCCCCCCCTTCACATCGAACGGGACAGAGCTCTGAACAGTTCCCCACGAGGTAATCTAGCAACTCTGTGCAGGAAGCCTCTGTGGCAGCCAGTCGGAAAACACGCCACTCCTGAAAGAGGTTGCTCTGCTCTGGCTCTCTAAGTTTGGCTCACCCTTGGGTCTATGCATGTCTTTGCCCTCTGCTGGGCAGGCAGCCCTAGAAACCCTGAACGCCCTAAGCCCTTGCAAGAGGACCCAGGACCGAAGTCCTGTCTAGTCAGGATCGCAAAGCAGAAACCGTCCTGAGGCCAGCCTTCACCCTCACAATCCAACATTCCAGGAACCTGGCGATCAGGTTCCCTTGGGTGGGGGGGTGGGGATTTGGGGGGTTAGGAGGACTTCGGGACTTTTAGTTAAGATTTAGGGTTTAGCTGTAGATGATGCAATCGGGGGTCGCCTGCAAGCTGTGGACAGCGTGATGTCTCTCCTGACACAACCCCATCTACAGGCTCGATGGGCATGCGGCATGCTTTGAACAGGAAGACTGCGCAATAGAATAAAGCGCAATGAATGCCACGAACTTTGGGCTGTCCTCTGCATAAGGTACGAGGAAGTTGGCTTGCCTGAGTGGCACGGAAACACTCTCTCTTACTCTCTCTATCTCTGAGCCTATGGTAAGCCAAGCCAGCGGCCAGACCAGCACAAGCAATGCAGGAACTGCGGATCCGCGCATTGCTGCACACACCATCAAGACCATGTGTAAGGCGACAGACACTCGGTCCTCGCGTCCGAAACGTGTGACCCTTGCGGCTATAAGTCCTTGATGCGCAATACTCGTTAATGCTGACCGGACGTGTGTTTTTCGAACAGTCAACCCGGCCGGCTCCATGAGGGTGTCTTCTGCTGGACGGCTCTCTGCGAAGCGTGGCAGGGCATAGGCCGACACGGCTGTGACAGCCAAGTGCGCAAGCCTTGAAGTGAGCGGCGAGGTCTGCCACAGATACTTGAGGGCGCCTTCCTTTCCGCTGGCTGTAGGCACGCTGCGTGCAAATGAAGGGTGACAAACGGCCGTTCCTTTGAACAGCCTGGCTTCGCACAGTCAAAGCTCGGCGCTCGAGCCTACGACTCTCTAAACCCTTAAAAACCCCTGAAGCATCTTCAAAACCTAAAACCTCCTAAACCCCCCCCTACCCACAAAAAAGAAAAAGAAACTAAACATCCATCAGCCCTAGCCCCCAACCTCTAAACCCCAGAAACCCCCGGAACAAACCAAGACGGTTGTGGACAGGACGGCGGCGTGCTCCAAGATGCTCTTCAGCCGTCACTTGTTTCGCACTGCCTCAGACAACGGCTTCCTTCATTGTCTGCTGTTCTGACTACTAAGTACATTCGGAGGCATATTCGATTCTTGCTACTGCTTGTTCTACACTGTTCCTTGTGATCAGTTGTCAGTGTTCTTGTTACTAGTTGCACAATTCTTCACTGGTATCCTAGAAGGAGAAGATTCGACTCGAAGGTTCCTCTTGGCCCGCGGCTCGTAGACAAACAGGTAGGCAGCTGGCAAACTC
>CAJNDS010002808.1:32500-202500 GCA_905221605.1 Symbiodinium natans | reverse complement strand
CGCCGCATGACTCTGAGGCATGGGCGGCAGGAGCAGTCCGCGTCCAGATACTCGCAGTGCCAGGAGCCAGAACTTCCAGGACCTCACCTGCAAATCCCAGCCAACGGCGCATGCCGAGTGCTTGAGCACATGACTTACAGTGCATCATGTCCGCGCTAGACAACTCGGACTCCTGAAGAAAACTCAAGTGCTGTAGAGGGGCTACATGGCTTGTCGCCCTCTGCTGGAGACTTGGAGCCTCCCCACCGGCTCAGGCCAAGATCGTTGAACAGAAGTAAGGCGTTTTTATTCCCAGCATCCCCACAGCAACCCCCAATATATGCATATATCTATACAGAGAGAGAGAGAGCTAGAGAGATACATAGATATACGTAAATATATGAATGTATGTATATATATACACAAGTGAAGGAAGCTTATCAAGAACCCAATAAACA
The DNA here is from genome assembly GCA_905221605.1 of Symbiodinium natans. NCBI lineage: Eukaryota > Dinophyceae > Suessiales > Symbiodiniaceae > Symbiodinium > Symbiodinium natans. The sequence goes on along the minus strand of CAJNDS010002808.1, from coordinate 202,063 downwards.
CTCACTGAACTTGCGACCGAGGGAGCTGCTCGAACAGACTTCGCTGTCTGCACAGACGTCCGCCGCGCGAAGCACAGGCACCAGACATGCGATCACCAGGGATGCTCCCATAAGGAACTGTGGTTCAAGCTAGTGCTCAACATGATGCAGGGACTACCCGGATGCGTTGCATCAACTGGTCAGCGCACAATGCATCCGATGAGACTTTGTGTTCCGAGCAGCTTCCTGCGATTCGAGGGGGGAGGTGCGTAGCGTCGTGCAACCATGGGCCACGATGCTAGCTCTGGGCTCCTGGCCCACGTTCTCCGCCGCACCTCGGACCTAAATGTGGAGTTCTCGTGAAGCGGCTGATGGGCCATTCATAAAACATTCTGGTCCTTTTTTGGGGGATCTCTGTTGTCAATCTAGTGCCGATAGTCCTTGCAGTTTAAGGTAGCCATCGGTATCCCCTCTGACCCTTAAGAAGGCGGCTGGCAGAGGACCCGCGAGCCTGGGAGGGCAACACTTGTTTCTCGGCCGAGGTCTCCAAAGCTGGTTTTCGGGCGAGTTACACTGGGGCTCTCGATAGTTTAGGATTTGGGGCTTAGGGTTTGGGGGCAGGTTTTGGGGGTGTTCTTTGCTTTTGGGTTTGGGTCCTGGCCTGGGTGCCAATGTCTCAGGAAGCGCAAGGAAGCCAGGACCGGGCACCTGAAGAGACGCTGCATGCGGAGACTTTGCAGCCTTGCACACTCAATCCACTGAACCCTGAGCCTTACACTAAGCAGAGGACCACAGGTCAACTTTGCCCGAGGTGGCAAGAGAGATGTAAGCCTTCTGGGCGTCACTTTGCCCGTGTGGGTGCCATGCTCGATGGGCAATGAAGTGCCCTTGGCTGGCTGTGCCCAGGTGCGACACCACCGAGTCCAAGGCATAGCTGCGGAGAACTTTGTCCAGCACCAAAACAGCCGGACAGCGCACGGGGTTGGGCAGTCGCATCAAGCCCCAGGGCCCATGTATCAGGCGCCGCAAATGGAGGGTCAGAATGGCCGGAGCTCTGTGAAGCCTGAATGACCGGAAATGAGTCCTGCGGCACAGCACGGGCTCCGGAGAACCCGCAGGACAAAGCAGGCCTAGATGCTCTGCTTCCAGGATTGTCTCTCCAAAGGCTGTCAAGCGCCGGTATGCCTGCCTTGCCTGAAAGGAGCCTCGAAGGCCCTCAAGCAAACATCTCTGCTGCGTGGCTCGTGCGGAGCAGCGGCTGCACACCAAGCCTTCAATCTCCTCGACCCCCTTGCCCCCGTAGGAAGAGTGCAGCAGACTGAGCAAATCGATAGGCGCCAACGTCACCTGGCCTTGGAGCATGTCAAGGGAAAGGCAGCGGAAGGCCTGCCTGGAAGGGCAGGCGTCCACCTTCACAAGTCCGCACGCGCTGCAGACGCGCCTCTCCTCCAAGGTGCCCTGCCACAGCTCCTGGAACCAGCGGCAGGCGAGCACGGCGCGAGCCCAGGCGCCCGTCGGAACCAGCCAAGGCCGGAGCTCCCAGCTGGGTCGTTGAGGCCTCGGAAGGTCCTGGCTGGCATGGAGCTGCCGCCTCAGCAGCCCAGCATGTAGCGCCTCTAAGAGCTGGATCAAGGCCTCGTGGGCGTCCTGTTGCTCGCCATAGGCGGAGCTGAGGCCGCACTCCCGGTCAATGGCCGCAGCAAGATTGTAGACGATCTCGTTCGCGTAGTCCGACTCAAGAGACGTCGCATGATTTATGTACAGGAGCACGGAGGCCAAGCAAGCCGACAGATCTTTGGGCGCTTCGCCTCCCTGACAAGAGCTGTTGCAAGAGGGATCGGGCTCCAAGACGGATCGCAAGATTCCCCACCACCTGGGATCATTGATGCTTGCCAGTGCTTGCAACACCGCGTTGAACCAGCACCACTGCCCAGGATTTGCCAGAGCTCTGGGCAGTGATGGGGTATCGGGGCCATTCCACATGGACGAGAATGACCATGTGAGCTAAATTGCACCTGTATGAGTTGCACCATGCAGAGATCGACGGTGGCTTGAGATGACCGACAAATCATACACCCTAAAGTCAAGCAAAGTCCAAGTCTAACGGAGTCTTATGATTCTAGAATGGTCTATCGTCTCAAGATGTTGATCATCTGATGAGCAGATGGGCGGATGTCAGCCTGTCCTAATTTTCACAGCGTGCTTGTCACAAATCAGACGCGCCCCTTGGAACCTGGACATGTGCGTCGGCTTTTTTCTTCGTCCGACGCGGCTTCAGAACCTGAGGGGCTCCAAGAGTCCTTGGGCCTCAGCGTCAGGTGATCGTAGAAAAGGGGCTAAAGTGGTTCGGCATGGACATCTAAGCTTGCAACGGGAACTCAAGGACCCCATCATCCGATGAACACTTCACATCCACTTGATCTGCCGAGTCTTGCACCTCCGATCATTTTCGGCAAATGACGGCAGCTCCCCGAATGCAACAAACATGAAGGTGGGGCTCGTACCTGCGGATCTTCAGATGGAGCCTCATCCGGCCTGAGCAAATCTGCAAGCAATAAGCTTATACTGTGACGGAACACATATCACAGAAGGAAACGTTACTGGTGTCGGACAAGAGCGTCTCTGCCGGCATTGGAGCCAAGTCTTGCAGGCCTGGCCGAGTCGTGTGCCCTTCCCCTCACCTGCGCAGCCCTGCAAGACACTTGTGCGCCCATTTTGCAACTGCCGTCGAGCTGGGGTCGGCATGTTCGTGAAGCGAGCGAGAGCGAGAGCCAGAGAGAGAGAGAGAGAGCGCGAGAGCGAGAGAGAGAGAGAGAGAGCGAGAGCGAGAGAGAGCGAGAGAGAGAGAGAGAGCGAGAGAGCGAGCGAGATTTGTGTGTTCAGCTCACGGGATAACCCGAGCGAGTAGGAATCTCGGCAGGCAGCTCGTGTGATGATTGCGAGGTTCTGAACGATTGCAGCTGCATTTGCCAGTGCACCACAAACCAGAGAGCACCGGAAGCCACAGCGAGAACTGCGACGGTCAAGAAGGGTGCCTGAGCTGCGTTCCGAAAGGAATCAGCTTCGGTTGGGGCTCCGTATGTCTCTCCCCGTAGCTTGCAATGTCTCGAAAAAGAAAACCCACTTCCGTTGCCAGCTCCAGGCCCATGGCTGACCCAACTTGCTTCTCCAGTTTGTTTGGATTTCCTAGTTGCGGCCAGATATGGGGGTTTACGTAAATGGGGGGGGTACTTCGAAGGGCTTAAGCGCCGCCCCCCCATTGTAGGGGGGGCGGCCTGGGTCTTGAGTCTACAAGTCACCTTTTAGCGTGGAGGCTGGGAGCGATTTAATCAAAATTAGAATCATATAGGAGGAGGTTAGGGCTTCGATTGGGTACAGGGGCCGGGTATTTCTTTGGGGGTAGCTTGTATTGTAAACATATTTCCCTCAGCCCTAGACCCTAAGACCCTAAGCCCGAAACCCCAAACCCGAAACCCTAAGCCCTGCGCCCGAAGCCCTAAACCCTACCCCAAACCCTAAACCCGTGACAAGGAAACGATTTGAGTTTTGCCCACGGAGCGGCTCCGAGATCCTGTTCTCCGAAAGGCCCCAAGGGGTTTAGGGTTTAGGGTTTAGGGTTTAGGGTTTCGGGTTTAGGGTTTAGGGTTTAGGGTTTAGGGTTTGGGGCTTGGGATACCTAAACCTTCTTGGGGGTCCCTTTAGGGGGGTTCTTTTCTGTTTGGGGTCTGAAAAGGGTACCCCTGTTTTGGGAATTACCCATACGGCTTCCTGCTTCTTACACTGTTGAGCAAATATGGGAGTACCTTTGAGAGCACCTTTGGCTAGGTGGACCAGCGAGGCGGACAAGCGAATGTCGTTGGCGAATGCATGCGACTCATGCTGATGCACTTTCTGCTTGCATCTCTTTGCTGGCACGTAGCTGAATGCGAAACCTTCTCGTACATCGTGGCAAAAGGCAACGTGTCCAGTACCCGCGCTGCAGCTTGAAAAGTGGAGAGGGTGCCCAAAGCGATACCTCAGTCAAAGACGAGGAAGGCTGCTCTTCTCTCTGCCTCAATATCCTTCCTGCTGGGAGCTGTGTGACGAAAATTTCACGTTGCATGCACGATCACTCACTGCCATCGGGGCTCCGTAGGCGGATTTGCCGACAACCTGACAGCAGCTCGATTCTACTCCGACAGGGTTTAGGGTTTAGGGTTTAGGGTTTGGGATGTAGGGTCTAGGGGTTAGTGTCTAGGGTCTAGGGTCTGGGGTCTAGGGTCTAGGATTTAGGGTTTAGGGTGTGGACAGCAGTCCAATCAGCTTTGCAAGGGACCTCGGTCAGCAGAGCAGAGAGGTTCGGAGCAGCTAGGGCGTCTCCCATGACGACCGTCAGTTGCGAAGCAAGGAACCACCACCTCGCAAGAAATTTGTTTGGAGTCAAATTTGATAGCTCAAGAATTGTTCAAGGGATTCCGAACCTCGGAACTGCGAGCCCAGGCACTTGGTGGGAGCTAATCCCAGGCCAGAGTACCCAACAATGCGCAGGCACACGCCTCAGCCACTGGGGCGTAAGCGCCCCGATGCGCAAGCGTTGCATGACAGCAGCCGTGATGTTGACTCTTGGGGCCAGGCCTAACAACATCGTCCCCTGTTGCCTCAATGTGTGCCTCAACTGCTGCGTTCAACAGCCCGTCAACCGGGATCACATCATGTGGTCATGCAGGACTATATCTTACTAAGCGGTTGGCATCAGGATCGGAAAGACAAAGTTGGTGACAACAATGACGAGCACGCCAGAGATCATCATGTTCCATGCGAAGAATCGGGTGCTTTCCGCCGCTGCCGAGGACGAGCCCTTGAAGTAGGAGTCCATGACAAACCTTGCAGCTTTTAGGGTTTAGGGTTTAGGGTTTAGGGTTTTAGAGTTGAGGGTTTAGGGTCCTCCATGTGCAGCTGCGCGGCAGGGCTCCGCAAGATTCAGCGGCGGCAATCCCGGCATTTCCCAGGAAGGCGCCAAAGAACAGCGGCCAGGCCAGTCTGCACCGGATTTGCGGGTGGGGTTGGGATGTTCCCCTTATAGTAACAGTCATTAATGCGGACTATAGTACCCCCTATTATAATCACTATTAAGGACCCTTCGGATAAGGGGGAACATCCCAAGGTTAGGCCTACGGGATTACAACCCCTTAAGCTCCAAAGCCCTTTAGGAGATGAGTGACGAGCAATTGTGTTTCCCTCAAGACTCAATGTAGATTTTCTGAGGTCAGTCTAATGAAAGTCACCGAATGAAACCATATAACGAGCCGAAAAAGAACCACGATAGTGTTTTCGGGGTATTCAGACCCATTGACTACAGCCAGATCACGAGCTGTTTGGCAGATGTAAAGCACGACAAGTAGAAGAGCGATTGCGTTGAACTGAAGACCTGCTCGTGCTTGCCCCTACAGTAGCTGCCCGGTTGGCAGTTTTCGGAAATGGCTTAGGGAATTTTTTGGGGTTGAAGCGGGCTTAGCCAGATTTGAGGATCCTCCCACAGGGTCAATTCAAGGAACTAAAGGAGGGACCCTTATAACGGACCTTCGAGGGTAAAAAACGTGTTATTTAGGGGCCAGTTAGGTCGATAGGGACTATATATGTTATATGAGGTTATATAGGGGCTAGACAGGGAAAAAGATTAAGTACCCCTTTTAGGGGTCCCTCCATATACCCCTTAGTCAACGGATAACTAGCAAGCCAGAAATGCCATTGACTCAGCTGTTCTTGGAACCCCTTTGAACATGAAGAACAAGATCATCCTTGTGGTTCCTCATGGTCACTTCTGCATACATATAGGTAAAACATGCCAAAGCCCCGAAAGCCAACACAAACGGGTCTGGATCAGGGTTTAGGGACCCTAAACCCTAAACCCTAAACCCCAAACCCCAAACCCTAAACCCTATGCTTCACCAGAGCCTGGGCAGCGACTCGAGCCTGAGAAGGGCGTGTTCGTGAGTTTTTTTTACCAAGACCTCAAGGTGGTTTGGGCCTAGGCGGTTTAGGGAGGGGGGGGTTCAGGCCTATAGGGCCTTAGGGTTCGCTGAGGGGTTTAGGGTTTAGGGTTTAGGGTTTAGGGTTTAGGGTTTGGGGTTTAGGGTTTAGGGTTTAGGGTTTAGGGTTTAGGGTTTAGGGTTTAGGGTTTAGGGTTTAGGGGTTAAGAGGTTTAGGGGTTAAGAGGTTTTTTTCTCGAAAAAGGTAAGGGAATCCGAAGCCGGAGGCCAATTCTCGACCCAGGGCACGCGGATCGGCTCTCCTCTTTCGGCTGCCTCCTCATCAACACATTCCTGAGGCGTCATCCCCGAACATTTTGAAGCCCCTGAGACCCTCAGATGGTACATGAAATACATGTAGAACATTTAGTACATGTAGTACATTTAGTACATTTAATACATTCAGTACATTTAGTACATGTAGAACACTTAGCACATATTCCCCCTTGATTTAGGACTTCGATTCCGGTCGCAAACTCACCGAAAAAGGCCCCAGGCTCTCAGACTCGGCAAGGCAGCTGAACACAAACGTCCAGTTCACGAGGCCTGTGGCGGAGGGCTTAGGGGTTTTGGGGTTTGGGGATTTTGGGTTTGGGGTTTTAGGGCTTGGGGATTTGAGAGTTTGGGGATTTTAGGGTTTCTAGGGTTTGAGTCGGTTGTTTCTATGAAGGACGCCGGCTCGTCCCTCCAATCTGCTGCCGCGGCACTCAGAACGGCACAAAGCCGCACAGCTGCCGAGAAGCCCTCGTGGCTCAGGCCCTGCCACCAGAAGGACCATCAGGCAAAAACGATGCCGCATTCGATGGGCCGAGGCGTGGACCGCACCGACAACAGGACCCAGCATCAGGCCCATGGCGATGCTACCTGAAGGAAGGAGGAGCAGGTGAGGCCAAGCCGAAGTCTAACCAAGGTCGGGCCCTCCACTACTTGCACACCTTCACAACCGGCATCAACAGCCGCTACGTCAAGAAAAACACCGCAAGCAGTGCTGGGCGAATTGGTGCAAACCAGAAGAAAAAGGCGAAGAGCCCGAGCTGTAGGCCAATCGGACGGGACGATCCTGCGAGGATCGGACATGTGACGCTCTCTGCAGAAAAACTACTGATCACGTGAGGAAGCTCCGGCTATTGGTACATGTCGAACATGCTTGTTTTCAGCATGAGGCTGCACGTATTGGTATCGCGAGTTTGCATCTGAAAAAAACCCTGTGCTGGGTTCACTCTGCTCTGCAGAGCCCCGCAAACCTACCAGTGAATCATCGTTCGTCTCCAGATCTTATAGATGTACATCACTGCATAGCATGCATGAACTGCCTCAACCACCAGTGCAGCTACATCCTCGGTCTCCCCGTTTCTAATATCAACGACCTCTCCAGCAGCATGTTCGATGAAGATGCATGCACAGATGGCAGCCGCACAGATGCAGACGAAGTCGTAGAATCTGCTCACCAGCCGGAACTGCTTGCTTCCCTCGTCCTATACTCCCCTTAGAACCTAAATAACAGTGATATGTTTAATATCCTCTTGGGTTTTATATAAACAAAAATCTAACAAAGCAATTCCCAAGGGGGATGTAGCGTCTGCCAGAGCCTCATTGAACAGCAACTTGGCTGGCCAAAACCGGTCAGTTATCTGGCTTTTGAGAACCGCCATGCGCTTCTTGCCCACCATGACAGATCCACCGTTTTCCAGCTCCTGTGCCGTCTTGATCAACTCCTGATAAACAGAGCGAGTTGCTTCGTTCGCGGCTTCAAGGTCGTCGGACGGCACCTCAGCGAGCTCGATGTGCTTGGCCGCCGGAGCCACGAACTCCTCGCGCACCAGGATGAGATCGGCCAAGCTCTGCTGGGCTGCGCGAGATCCCTCGGGTGTGCTTGCGTGGAGGTATCGGCTCAGCGGCACCAGGTAGTAACTAGGCTCATGCATAAAGTACACGGACAAGATGAAGGTCGTCATAGGCAGGACCAGGTAGATGAGCCATTGCCGGAGCTTCTGTGTGGTGGTCATACTATAGCTGGGCTCCGTCCAGTATGCCACGTCGTGCCCTGGAGTCAATGCATCCAGTAGCCAATTCGAAGCGCCTTGAACAAAACAGAACACCAGGATGTAAAACACCGGCTCTCGACGAACTGTGTAGGTCTTAAACTGAAGTACAGCACCATTCCGCAGCAGCTCGTAGTACATGCGCTGGATTAGTATCATGCTGCGTGCCAAGCTCATTGAAATCAGGATTGCGACCAGCGGAAAGAATCTCGTGAAGGCTTTTGTGTATTCGCAGGCCCACAAGGTAGCAGTGCAGTGCTCGCTGTGGAAACAAGACATTATATAGTGTCGCCTAATGAACACCTGGTAAGCAACAATACCCAGGGACACAATCTGGTAGCCTACCAACGCGAGCGTGTTGAAGAGAATCATCCACGGGCTGGCGTACTCTGCTTCCCAGGTCGTAGGCTTTTGGCTGTGATGGATGGAGCCGTACGACTCGCGATATGCCTGCTCACCTTCCGAGAGAGGCTTGGCCTCAGGAGGACTTTCCTCCGCACTTGACATGTCGATGAGCTGAGCACTGCACGGCACGTAAATATGGAGATTCGCCAAACAAGCGCCAAATAGATGGCCTGAGTCTAAGCATGCTTGAGCCAAAAGTAGCAGCGGTGGATTTCTGGCCAGCTTGCCGATGCTAACAACCGGGATCAACCGGGTGATTCCTGCTGCTGTACTAAACTTCCTCACGCCACACAACACTGGGCCACCGCCACGTCCTCTTCAGCAGAGTTCTGAGCAATGTAGGCGTTACAAACGCCTCCAGTTGTCGAGAAATCGGTCAAGAAAACCTAAAGAAGCTCTTCGTCACTCAGCTTGCACAAGGCCCCACCTATGGTGGCGCAGGACGCCCCGGCCAGTGTGTAGCCCACCAAAAGGCAGGTGAAGTTCTCAGCAACACTTAGGATGAGGTACGCCTCACTGCCACAAGGCTTGCTGAAGGCTCTGATAAAAATTACTTTCGGAGGCAGATCTCGATACCAGGGCATGCCATCTCATGGCCAACACCCCAGCGAGCTCAATTACCCCCCACCCCCCTCCCCCCAAATTTTGCGAACGTGTACATCAAACTTTTGAGGGCCCGCAGGCACATTCCTCAGTTAAAACGAGGGTACTGTTCTCTCTGGCAACAATTTGCTGGAGTAGTCCGAGCTTCCAGGGACTCGGCGGCCAGAGCTGCTAGGAGTACCTCTTCGTGGGAGAGCATCTTTCTTGGCTACGGCGTGTAGCATGCTCTGCAAGCCCTGAGGACTAAACGCCCTAACCCCTAGCATTCTTCTTACTAGGTTACAGATTTATGATTGTTCTGGTTCTTATGATGGCTATTTTCGTATTCTGCCAGCGCAAACACCAACAGCGGTTGCCACTGTGGACTCGCGATTCGGCAAAGAACACGGCCCACGAGAGAATCTCATTCAAGGTACATTTTTGCGGCATTTCTGAAAAACACAACCTACTTGCGTGGCGCCAGAGCTGGTGCGGTCCTCTGTGGGTACTGTTAACCTATATAGGTGTGTATATGTATACATACACATATGTATTCCCCAAACAGTGTACGTTCAGAGTAAAGGGGTGTTCTCACGTTCTGAGTAAACGGGTGTTGGATTGAGTTGCGCGCGCCGCACCCGTAAACGCGTGATGCGCGGACGTTGTTCCTCGAGCGGTGGTCGCATTCTGGACGAGAGTCGCACCTTTATCGGGTTTAGGGTTTAGGTTGAAGACCTTGAAACTACATGCTTTGGGCTTCGTGCATGGCGTCGAATCGCATGCTCGCCTAGGTCCCGTGCACTTTTTGGAGTCCTGAAAAAGTGGCCGGCGCGCGGATTCCGCTATTGTGGGCCTTTTGGATGGGTTCGCTGCGTGCGGCCAGACTAAGGGGATTTGCTGTTCGCGATGTTGGAAATCGCGCTCACACCTAGGCCTGGGCGCCCTGGGCATCCGAAACTGTCGCCGCTTTTGGACGTCGAGGTTCGCCACACGCGAAACCGTCGTCGTGTTTCGGTTTGTGGAGGTCATGCGGAGTCTTGGTGGAAAGAAAGTAGACTTTTGCAGAAAAACGTAGTACGCCGAGGACGTCCAGAGCTTTGGTGTCCTTGAAGTCCAGCGGCATGCCAAGGACTTCCGATGTCCAGTGGCTCGAAAGTCGAGCTTGTAGTACAAACGTAGTAAGCGGAGGACGTCTGGAACACCTCTGGCCCCAAGTCGTGCTTTCGTGTCCCCATGAAGCGTAGTCCTGGTGAAGTGTTCTTGGTGAGCTCTTCAAGTGCCAGTTGAGGCATGTTCTTGAAGTGCCAATGCAATGTTGTCCGGAGGGCTCGGAGCGCTCTTGGTGTATGTTTGGAGGACTCTTGGAATGCTGTTGCATTCCCGCATGGTCTCTCACTGTTTAGGGTCTGCGCTGGCTATATCCGCCGACCCCAGCGGTAGCAGGGCGGCGTCAGTGAAGACCCCCCACCGCCCTCACCGCCCTCACCCGCTCTCACAGCATGCTGCTCATGACACCTTGAATTGGAGTGTTTTTGCATTGTTTGGCTTCAGTGCATGCCCAAACCCCGCCACCCATCGCCCTCACCCATGACGCCTTGAATTGGACCTTTGACCCCCCCCCACCCCATCCATTCAGGTGGTTTAAAGGGTCCAGTTTATTCCCGACCACACGCCCCCCCACACCCCCCCACCCCCCCCCCCCCCACACCCATCCCCCCCACCCTACGCTTCCCGCATTGCCCTTGCCCCCCTCTCACCGTACCCCCAAACAAATGACCAATCCCCACCTACTCCCCCCCCCCCCCCCACCGCCCCTCCCACCCCGACCCACCCCCCCACAAGCCCAACCCCCCCAGCCCCCCCACCCCCCCCCCGCCCCGCCCCCCCCCACCAACCCCCCCCCCACACACCCTCCTCAGGCCCTGACCAGGCTCCAAGTGACCGCCCTCCCGCTCTCACCGCCCTCAACCCCCCCCCCCCCCCCACCCCGCCCCCCCCCACCCCCCGCGCCGCTCCCACCCCCCCCCCACGCCTCCCCCACCCCCCCCAACCCCTCCCACCTTAACCCCCCCACCCCCCCCACCCACCCCGCCGCCCAACCCCCCCCCCCTCCCCACACCCCCCCCCCCACCCCCCCCCCCCCCCCCACCCCTCAACCCCCCATTCGCCTCGACTCTGAAACACCCCCCCACCCCCCCCATCCCTTCCCTCCTAGGCCCCTACCCCCTACTCCGCCCCTGACAAATCTCTAGTTTGAGGGATTCCAATCCACGCCCGCCCTAACCGCCTCCCCGCTCTCATCACTCCCCTGCCTTCCGCCCCCAACTCCACCAACCCTCGACCGTCACCTCCCCTGTCCACCCGCCGCGCTCCACCCTGCCTTCCGCCCCAACCCTCTCACCAGAGCTGGTCAAATGAGTCAGGCCCCCCTTTCCGCCAGCCGCCCCCACCCTCTCCCACTCCCACTCCCTAACCCTCCCACCAACCCTCCCCAGCCCTCATCATTACCCCCTCCCACCATCGTGCACCATCCGACCGCCCCCCCGCTCTCACCGCTCTCATCGCTTCTTCATCTCTATGCCCCCCAGTCCACCCCTGCCTTCCGCCCCCAACTCCCTAATCCGACACCAACCCTCTACCGTCACCCCACCGCCGCCCCCCTTTCCACCCCCACCCACCCCCACCCCCCCCGCCCCCGCCCCCCCCGCCTGCCCGCGCTCCACCCTGCCTTCCGCCCCAATGCGACTGTCTTGGGTCTGGGGTCGGCGGCACTGGCGGTAGCCATTAAATAAATATACACATATACATATACACATACACATACACATACACATACACATATACATGCATACATACATACATACATACATACATACATACATACATACATACATACATACATACATACATACATACATACATACATACATACATACATACACATACATACATACATACATACATACATACATACATACATACATACATACATACATACATACATACATACATACATACATACATACATACATACATTACATACATTACATACATTACATACATTACATACATTACATACATTACATACATTACATACATTACATACATTACATACATTACATACATTACATACATTACATACATAACATACATAACATACATAACATACATAACATACATAACATACATACATACATACATACATACATACATACATACATACATACATACATACACATACATACATACATACATACATACATACATCACATACATACATACATACATACATACATACATACATACATACATACATACATACATACATACATACATACATACATACATACATACATACATACATATACATATATATATATATATATGTACATCTACCTACCTCTATATTTACATGCATATATAATCATATATATAGATACACACATATATACATATGAGTGTGTATATATCTACATATGTACACTTATATTTCTACACTTTCCCCTGAACGCTGTACCTTGGCACCAAGATGCTGGTCGGCGCCCGAAGCGGTCTGAGAGGTACCCCAGGAAGGGCGTGTTCAGAGCCTGCGCCAAGGAGAACGCAGCCTCGGCCGATGAGGGCTCTAAAGGGTTTTGGTGGTTTTGAGGGTGTGCAAGAAGTACCAAAGCCCAGCTCTTAGCAAATCTGGCTGCGACCACGTTTTGGGGTGCGGGAGATTGCAACTCTGCCTCTGGAAGCTACTGCAGCCTTTTGCGCTTAGGGGCTTAGGGCATCTAGGTCACCACCGTGCTTCTGCCCAAGGGGCCAGGGCCGTCGCCATGTCATGGGCTTGCAGCGAAAACGTCTGGCAGAGGATTGGGACGAAGGGTGCGTACACGCCAAAGCCAAAGGCGTCCATGAACACCTGGCACAAGGCTCAACCTGCCACTTGTCGACTCACCAGTGCAAGCGGTCATACAACGTGCTTGTTCGAATTCAGCTGAGGTGCAACGGTGTAGCATACCAACAGCGACTGCGCTTTGACCTCCTCGCTTTCGTCCTCCTCTTCAGGTACTTCGGAATACCTCACGCGGTGCAACAAAGGGTGGAATCTAGCGTCTAGAGTCTAGAGTCTACATGGACCTGCTTGATGAGCTTCGGATGTCTTAAGATTCAGGACAGGGCGCGGAGCTGTAATGAATGGCTTTGCGCCACACAGGCACAGCAGCCCAAAGGTACAGCTTGATAGCAAAAACAACGCCGCGCTGGTCTTCGGCCCAAACATCGCTCCACCGCCCAACTCGCTTCGGAAGCCCTCGGAAAGGAGGGCTGGACTCCCGGAAGTGTCAGACTCCGTATGGAAGCCCTCCGAAACAAGCGAAGCATCCCCTTGACCGCGCGAGAGCTTTACATCCACTTGGAGTAGCAAGATGTCCTCCTGGAGGTCCAGGACTTCAGTTCCATGCTCTGGGAAGTCAATATCCTGGGACCTCGCCAAAAGTAGACAGCCGGTGAGGAACTGATACTGACAGTACCGCATCCTCAGGCTTCCTTCAAGCTTCGTTGAAAGGCCGGACGGCGCACATTCCAAAACTCACAAGTGGGGTTTCTATGCAAGGAAGGGTTCGATACCTTGTCAGCTGCGGCGAGTGCTGCTCGGAGAGCAAGAAGACAGTGCCGCAAGCAGAATGCACACGGAGAAGCACATGCAGCCAAGCAAAGCACCCGGAGCTGGGGCGCCTTCATCTGGCTCTGCAGGACCTCGAAGCACACTCGATGCATGGCGCGGATCCTCAAGGCCCCTTATGGCTTCAAAGCAGCCGAATCCTTCAAGAACCTAGGCCCTTCCAAGGACAGGATTAGGGTTTAGGGTTTAGGGTTTAGGGTTTAGGGTTTAGGGTTTAGGGTTTAGGGTTTAGGGTTGACTGTGCGCCTGTGAGAGAACTGGTTTCTCGCCCCCCCCCCAAGGCCCCGCACTAAAGGTCGGATCTCGGGGAGCCCAGGCCTCCCAGGCCTCTCACAGAGTTTAAAGGGGTTTAGGGTTTGGGGTTTAGGGTTTAGGGTTTAGGGTTTAGGGTTTAGGGTTTAGGGTTTAGGGTTTAGGGTTTAGGGTTTAGGGTTTAGGGGGTTTTGGGGCCACTGGCGAGCGCTTTCAGAGGGGTGCTTGATAGTGGTGCTTGAGTGCTTGCGTGCTCTGCATTTTTCCAAATCTTTTCTCGCCGCCACGGCTAAGGTCTGGAGTCAACCCTGCATAGCACACGCTTCTGCAAGGTCCTCAAGAGACGTTGGGCGCAAGGTCGTCCACAAGTGATGAGTTCCAGCTCCCGGACTACATGAACTCTTGCTCTTGACATCACTCCGTGGGCGGACCAAGCATTGCGAAAACTCATCAAGAAGCCGCCCATGCAAGCGCAGAGGCCTGATCGGGCAGTTTGTGGCTACGCATCCCCCATCTTCGCTCGACTCTCCTCTGCTCCCACTTGGTGAAGACACTTAGTTGCGTGCCTTGCGTTCAGCTCAGCCCTTGAGGGCGGCCAAGATGTCAGGCGCAAACCTCGGGGAAACCAGACGAACATAGACGAGCAGAAGACCGTTGCACTGCAGCAGCCCAGCTCAGCCCAGTGGCGAGTCATCACCCATGGTGATCTTGGTGATCTTGCCATCCTGGGGCGGACTCCCGAAGAGGAAGGGAGAGGCGACTATACGAGTCTAATTTGGGCTCCCCACATCAATGATCATGGCGTATCGCTGCGACCTGTGGGAATGGTGGGGAAGTTACGAAAGTACCGGACCCCCAAGCTAGATCCCGAAATGATGGGATCCCCCTTACAACAAGCCCCAAGAAGGTTACCCCCCCAACATTGCAAACCCCGATGTGGGAAGAGTTCGGAATCACTCGGCAAAGAGGAGTGTGGGTAAAGCTTACTGTTGGTTAGCTCAGGGAATGAAGGGAATTAGGGCCCCGACATATATATATATACCCTTCAAGGCATTATATAGGGTACCTCATTCCCTCACTTCCTGCTAACCAACAGTAAGAAAAGGAGTGTGGGTAAAGGTGGGCCTAACGTTCCCAAGCTTGGCAGTGGCATCCAACTCCATGTCCAGGGCCTGTTAGCGGATGACAAAGCTCGAAGGGAAGCAAAGGGTTGATCGTTTAGGGTTTAGGGTTTAGGGTTGAGGGTTTAGGGTTTAGGGTTTAGGGGTTTAGGGTTCGGCGAGCAAGCACACACGTCTGTTCCGTCCTTCGTCAGCTCGCACTTGGTGTCGGCCAGCATGGTAACCTTGCCCTCAGCCTGCTGGGAGCTTGAATCTCAAGCTTTCCCCGGCTTGTTTGTTCTTATTTGATCGGCGCCTTAGCATCACGGAGGCTACGTGCAGTCTCAGCTCTAGGAATGCCAACAGCGGCTCTCGAGCCGCTCGAAACCCGAAAACCTCAACACAGAAGCCTGAACCCTCCTGGTAGCACTTCAGATTCCTTCAAGCCCCCGCCCCCAACCAAAGAATGCTCAGTCGCCGCCTCCTGCTGCTTGCCCCAGGAGCTCATCACGAAGGGGTCGTTCACGGCCACGCAAGCAACGACCTGCAGAGGCAGGAGGCTTCGGGTTCCCAAAACTTCCCTAAGCCCTAAGGCCTTTTCCTTAAACCCTTTAAACCCTTTAAACCCTTTAAACCCTTTAAACCCTTGAAACCCTTTAAACCCTTTTGAAACCCTTTAAACCCTTTTAGAACCCTTTAAACCCTTTAACCCTTGAAACCCATTAAAACCCTTTAAACCCTTCAAACCCCGGGCAAGTTTCGCGGGCCTCGGCACCCGCCGCCTTCAGCTCTTCCGACTGCTCGATGTAGCCTGGCCTGGGCTCCAAGGCCTGTGCCCTCTCTTCCCACTTGCTGGCGCTTAGGAAGTTGGGAGCTCGAAAGAAATAGGTACCCTACAGAAGCCCTTCCTTAAAAGGGGTGATCCAGTAATATGAGCATAAGGGTCTCGAATGCCCTACTAAGTCTGACTAAGTTAAGGGGTGGGGGGCAGGATCTAGGGGCCAGCTTTCGAAAGCCTTCAAAGGCAACGAGCACGCCGAGGCTTGCACAGGTGCTTCTCGGAGCAAGTTGGCCTCAATGTCACACATAAACGTTCTGGGCAATTTAACCCTACACCCTAAAACCTAATGGAGCATACTTGTCTGGCAAACAAGCCAGGTGGGCGTGAAGGCGCCCGGGACCGCGAAGAGCACGCCCTTCTTGCCTGAGCTCCACGCTTCGGCCAAGCTACAAAAGTGGCGAAACTCTTCAAAGGAGCCTTTGAAGAGCTCGGCGACGTTGACAGTGTCCCCGGGCCTAGATTCCGAGGGCACAGGCCGGGAGGGCGGTTCGAATATTTTTTGAGCGGCCTCGGGGGTTCGGAGAGTTTAAGGTGTAGAGATGTGTTGAAATATACGATAAAGTAACATGCGATACAATGCATGCAAGTAGCTTGCTGACGTCCACTTCCACCGATGGAAGCGAGTCACCCTCGCTCACCTGCAGAATGACGAGGGTTCTGCCTCCGGCCAAATTCAAAGCCCCTTTTGCAGCCTTCCTCGCCACCACAACCTGGCACTGGGGTCCTGGACAGCGCAGAAGCCACAGGCATCCGAAAAGCGCTTTTTTCATCCCTGCCTGAGGAGATGTTCTTGCCGGTCATTCCCGTGAAGGCGGTGGATCCAAAGAGCGTCCTCCGCAAGGACGGCTGGATCGAAGGCCCTTCAACTCCCCGCAACGGCTTCCCCGCGCCTCACCAAAGCCAGAGCTCCCACGAGCAGCACTGCGCGGCCGAATGCACTGCGCCGGGCCATCCTCGACATCTGAAAGCTCCAAGGACGCAACCCCGACCCATCACGTCAAGTTTGCACAACGGAGCAAGCAGTCCCGATGCTCCTGGAGTGTGCTGAAGCAGGGGCTAAACTCCACACAAGCTAGGAGGCAAAGACTGCGGAGTGCAGCGCCATGCCAAGCCATGCAAGTGGTTGTAAGCTTGAAGCACGCTCCTCACATGCCTGGTTCTCTTGCCTGCAAACTCCACAGACACCGGGACCCGCCTGCCAGCTGTCCCGACTCCACTTCCAGGTGCCTCGATGGGCGGTGCTAAGCACTGCAAAGCACGTCGCGTCACAGCGAGCAACAATGCGACACTGAGCCGAGCGCCCCAGTGATCCCAGTCGCTCCAGGCCTGGTCACCCCAGTCGCCCCACTCCCAGCGCTTGGACCACCTGCCCAGGGCGTTTTGAACATTCTGGGGGATATGTAGGGATATATAGGGATGCATTTCGGACTTTTTGGGATTTTGGGCTCCGATAAGTTCAGGAGCAGGCCAGGAGGGCTCATTCGTCCAGTTGCTCTCGGGGCGTGTGTTCCTGAGCTGGAAAAAAGTTCTGGTAGCACCGGAACTCCACACTGCATTGACTATGTATACATATACATAGATATTTGTATTATGTATAGTAGCTTCAATGTTATAGTTCATGCTATAGGCATTGCAGGCAAAGTGCTCGTAGATCTTGCCAATGAGCTCCAACACTTCTCGTCGAGCCACAGGGCTCAGCCTCCACGGCTCTTCCGGAATTCCCGGCGAGCGAGCTGGCAAGGGGTCCTTTGCAGTTAACTGCAGCATCAAGATGCACACAGACACTCCTTGCTCCTTATAACTCGTGGCATGTGCTTTGGAAAAGTCCGTCTCGCCTCTTTGTTTCGGGCCACGCACTCTTGTGTAACGATTTTTCAGGGGATTAACTGCAGGGCTGCATTCTGAGGCTTTTCTTCCTTCTTCAGGCTCGAGCTTTGGCGGGCCTGAAGGCTTCTGGCCTTTCAGGGCCGTGACTTCAGCCCAGGGCAGGAAAGTTTCACGGAGTCATGGAGATCAGGGGGGTTTGAGGCCTCAAGCATGTCGCTCTGCTTAGCCACACCGCCCGCCTGGGTTTGTTTGGGGGTCGTTTGTAGGGTAGAGCGGAGCAAATTCGTGGAGGCCCTTACTTTAGTGAGTGCAACAGTAAGTTCAAGCATGTCATGAATCGCAGAAGCGCCAGTCCTGCAATGCCACCGTCTTGGCAACATAGTACTTGCGGTACGCCCCTTTCCAGTCCACACTTTTGGCTGCGTGGCCTTCAGCTCGCACACAGAGGAGGCCAACGAAAGCCTCGTGCGGAAGGTCTTCTTCCGCCGGGGCTGTAGGCCATTCGCCTTGAAGCTGGAGAGTCTCGGGACTGTCGGAATCCGGATGCTCTTTGGCGACATGAAGCGCATACCTGGGCTCACGCTACGAGGCCGCAACCCCAACCCGCTCCGCCCCCTCGCAAGCCCCCTTAATCATGCCTAAGATACCAACCATCAGGGAACTTTGCCCTGCGAAAGACATAGTTTCGCCGCCCGGCCAGGATGGCGAGGGCGAGCTGCGCACCTCTCACAGTGAGGCCATCCGTCGTCTCCTTGGGTGACCGCGCCGAAGCAGGCCGCCAGCCCAGGCCACTGACGCAGCCGGAGCAACTCCAGCGGCCGTCCAAGTCCTGGAAGCCTCCTCAGGTCCCAGCAAATGTGCAGAGACACCAAGTAGCTCAACCAGGTCGTGCTCAGAGGAAGACCGTGCGGCTCCGCCATGCGACGGCAGGCCTCTCATGCACATGCTGCCATCAGACAAACAGGGTCTACGTAAAAAATTTCACCGAGATTTTTCTGTCAGAGCTCATGCGTGCAGCCATCTGCCGTTCTTCTATCAGCATCAGCTCACGCAACCCCCCGGGATCTCTCAGCATCCCGAAGCGAACAAGTGCCTTGCACTCGCGAGGATGTGAACCGGCAGCTGGGTCTTGAAACTTGATCGTGGGAAATCGGCCTGCCAACCCTCATAGCATCATGGCGACGTGGCATCATGGCGAGATGGCGAGACCCACAACCGCAGACGCAGATGGCTCAAGAGGCTAGGGCCTGGCAAAGAGACCGGCAAGTCGACCTCCGTGTGGCCTGGCAGCCCGCTTGCTCAGGTGCATCCAAACACTCGGCTGCTCGAATGCTCGCAGCCTCGGGATCCCCAGACGTTGATGCTGATACTCGGGCCATCGCAGTCCACACAGGGCGGCACCTGCCGCTAGTTGCCGTTCTGTTATGGATTAACTCTGTGAGTGCTGCGGGTGACAGAAGTGCTGGTCAACTTCATGCCGCCGGCTGCCAGTTGTGACACATGACACTCGTGTGGAAAATCCCGAACTTCCCCCAGAACTTCGTTGAAAGAACCAAGGGGGCCGAGGCTCGCACCCCATGTCGCCAGCACCTATTGGTTGCCTCAGTGAGGTCACGCTCACACCTGTACATGTGTAAAGCGTAGGCATGCCCAGCTTCATACGGACAACATCAACTGGCTCGGCAGTAAGAGCGTGGTAGCGTACAACATGCATACCGCAAGCATGCACAGAGACGCCCATACACACATATACACTCACGCACACACACACACACACACACAAACACTTTGTATGTGTATATACATACAATAGATAGATGGATAAAGAGACAGAGATAGAGTTGCAGTAGAGACCGAGATAGAGAAAGCGAAAAGATAGAGACAGCGAAGACAACAGGCACATATACGGATGTAGGTATAAAGGTACAGATATAGCTATGCATACAAACATGGATAGAGATCTAGATATGGAAATAAAAGATACAGTAGGTATGACAATTAAAACACAGATAGGGAAAGAGATACAGACACGTACAGGTATGTACAAAGCTATAGATCTAGATATGCACATGTATAGACAGACAGACAGACAGACTGACAGACAGCCAGGCAGACAGACAAACAGACCCACACATAAACACATACATACATAGATATATGCATACATACATACATACATACATACATACATACATACATACATACATACATACATACATACATACATACATACATACATACATACATACATACATACATACACACATACACACATACACACATACACACATACATACATACTCATACTCACACACATGCATACACATGCACACACATCTATATATATATATACACACACGTACGCACACATAGGTATAAACAAATGCCTACACGTCTTTACACATATCTACACGTACTCCCACATATGCACATGCACTTACACATATATTCACACATTGACAACCTTGACACATGCTCACACATACTTACACCTGCTTCCCCCTGCCTACGCATGCTGACACATGGTTGTTTCCACACAGATTTACACGTAATCACGTACATTGTACACCCACGTCTGCACATACACCTACACCTACGCATGCATACAGGCATCCAATAATTGACGCACTCACACATTTCACACAATCATGCACGGAAGTGCATTCATAATTCAGGCATCTATACAAGCCTTTACTGCACTTCTGCATTCATTGTTCTCACGCATTCCTGCATTTCTACACTCGCTATGTGCATGCATACATCCTTGTATCCTATATCTGCATCTATCTGACTTCTAGTTGCACATGTATCTTGCGAGGGCACGGTGCCTCCCCGAAAGCGTGAACATCGCCATTTCGCTGTGGAACAGCGAACTGCACCTGTCGCGTGGAGAAGAGTGTGGTCACGTTGCTGGCTGCGTGATGATTCAAACTCGGCCTTGTGGCCATCCCGGTGTTCGAAGACGAGCTTGCGCTCCTTTTGCCAGCGGCCCATTGCGAGGTCTCTTCTGAACCGTTTGGCCCTGCCTCCCCAAACGTGACGCCAATGCTGAAGTCAACCTTGCCATCGGCAAACGAATACCTGCAGCTGCCAATCAGAAAGACTCAAATCGAATGCAAATTTATTTTGAGATATCTTATCAAAGTATAAACAGGGTTCATGCACGGCAGTGGCAATGGCAGAAGATGCTATTAGAAACATCACGTTCTGGCCTGTACTTAGAAAGACGGAGGCAGCTCCTACAACTGCATAGCCACGGCAAAGCCGGTAGTGTCTGTCCCTGTGATGATCTGGCGACGTCGCCCCGAGATTCACTGCACACCCATCCGCGGAAAGAAACGCAGTTTCCACGCCCCTGCTTGCCACTGCTTTGTGTGTGGAAGACATGCCAAGCTCGGAACTCGTCGAAGTGCAGGTTGCAGAAGTCACCGCCATGCCTGTACCTGCCCGCGGAAACTTCAGGCGGCTGCGCATTGGATGACCAGCACGTGGCAGCGACATGGGGGCACAGGCTGACGATGCAGCACACCTCGAAGGTACAATGCCACAGGTTTGGGAAGTGACCCCTTCACTGCTAGCCAATCCTTGGCCAAACAAAACAAACTTGGAGGTTCATGGGTACTTATAACCCCAATTAAACAGGGCATTAAGTCCCCCAAGTCCCCTTACTGGCGTGATAAGTACCCATGAACCCTCCAAGAACTCAGAGTGGTTCTTACGTGCCACACATTGCTCACGTGGCCTTTGGCCACCTCTGGGCGGTGAAGCGGCACGCTTCATGCTGGGACAAATGCTGGTAGCCAGGAGTCATCGGCCCCATCAACCCTGCCATATGGGCTGCTGTTCTCGAGCTGCTCCATCGTCCATATGTCGATGTCCTTAGCGTCGCCACTCCTCCGGAGCACCATGTGCTGCTCCACTGCGAGCCACTCGGCCAACGAGGTGCAGGAGTCCTCGGAAACCTCCAGGAGCTCCAGCTTTGGTGCCACGGAACTCTCAGTGAGGAGCCGGGCGAGGTGCGCGAGCCCTCCCACGGCACAGAGGCTCAGATTCCTGAGGAAAGGCGCCTGCCGCACGAATGCCTCCAGCAGCGATGGGGAGATGACGTTGTTCCCAAGCACTGCGCGAGTGATGACAGGTGTGTCAAGCAGGATGGCCTCGAAGTCTTTCTCAGACGCACCTGTGGAAGACAGGTCCAACAGGTCCAGCTCGTCAAAACGAAAGCCTTGGATCCTGCAACTCGTTGATCCCAGGTTCAGGGTTTTCAGGTGCTGCCCTGCACCCTGCACTCCTTGAAGTCCAGGGTTGTCGAAAAGCCACAGGTACTGAAGGCCCGAAACCTGAGACAAGTCCATGAAGCCCACAAGGCCGCAGCAGGGTAGTCGCAGCTTCACTAGGCTGCGTGGAAGCTCCACGCCATCGATGCGGCCGATGAAACAGTGCGACGTGCCCTCCAGCAGCAGCTCTTGAAGTGACCAGCAACTTGAAAGTGCGACCAGAACACCCGTCCCATGGAACACAAAGCTGTCCAAGCTCAATTTCGTGAGCGAGTTGGCGAGGTTTGTGGCCAGGCATATCACGCCAGCATCTGTGATGTACTGCTCGCTGTTGTAAGACCAGAGCTCAAGCCGTGACAAGGCAGGCAGCCGCGCAAGGGTGTAAAGGAGATCATCATCTAGCGGAATATCTTGGAAGGCAACGTCTTCCAGATGCTTCATGTCGCGAAGCGAGGTCAAGAGCTCTGTGCGCGCCGCTCCGATCCAATTGATGTGCCGAGACGAGTGAAGGACTTCAAGGTTCGGACACCTCGTCGACAAATGCACCACCACCCGCTCTGTCAGATGCTCACAGCCCACCCCCCGAAACTCACGCAAGGACGTGGGGGCGTGCCCCCAAGGGGCATCGCTGAACTCGGCCGCCCAACTAACATCCAGCAATCGAAGCTCTAACTGGCTGAAGATTGAGTGCAGCGCGGCATCGGTCAAAAGCGGGCATTCGCGAAGCTGCAGCGCTTGCAGCTTCGACAGGTTGTTCACGTGCGTCAAGGAGTGGCTTGTGATGAGCAGCGTGTTCAGGCATATCTCCACGAGGTTGGGGCAGGCAGGTGCCAATCGGTTCAGATTGACATGTCTGACATTGGCGCCTGAGAGATCCAGCGTGCGCAGCTCTCTGAGAAAGGTGAGCACAAACCCGCAGATGGACCGCGAAGTGGTGGACAGCTGCTGCCACTGTCGGAGATCGACTGTACTCACGCTACGCCAGACCAGCCAGTCATGCAGAAAGATGCTCATGATACTTTCCCCATCTCCACTCAGCCTTCCTTCTTGTCACCTTCATGGCTGTCTTCGTCCCGAAACTCTCCCCCTCCAAAAGGTCTCGAGACTGCGGATATCGCGAGGAATCAAAGGGATGAGGATCACCAAGTTCATTGAGTTCATGCAGCCTCAACCCTATACTTCCCTTAACCCTGGGCCGTGAACCAAGCTGAGACACAAGCTGGTCGAACACCAAAGACCTGCAGGACACCAAAGCGCATCTCTCTATCTCGCAGCACCGAGCTGTGATGCAAAAGATGCCCAGAGCAGACCCTAAGCCCTAAACCCTAAACCCTAAACCCTAACCCTAAACCCTAAACCCTAAACCAGCCAAGCCAAGCCTCTGCAAGGTGCTCCAGAAGCGCGTGCAACGTCGGCGCTTTGGACAACACCTCGTCGGAAACGAGGCAGAGGTGGCCTCGGCCGACCAACCACTCTGCCCAGCCGACAGGGGCCCCCAAAGTTCCGCAGCGGGCCCTAAACCCTAAACCCTTTAAAAAGAAACTCCACTTCCGAGGGGCGCGAGAATGGCAAACCCGAGTCCAACCAGGCCGCCCGGAAGGTCAGCTCCTTCCAAGGTTTAGGGTTTAGGGTTTAGGGTTTAGGGTTTAGGGTTTAGGGTTTAGGGTTTAGGGTTTAGGGTTTAGGGTTTAGGGTTTAGGGTTTAGGGTTTAGGGTTTAGGGTTTAGGGTTTAGGGTTTAGGGTTTAGGGTTTAGCGGTTAGGGTTTTAGGGTTTAGGGTTTAGGGTTTAGGGTTTAGGGTTTTAGGGTTTTTAGGGTTTAGGGTTAGGGTTTAGGGTTTAGGGTTTAGGGTTTAGGGTTTAGGTTTAGGTTTAGGTTTAGGTTTAGGGGTTTAGGGTTTAGGGTTTAGGGTTTAGGGTTTAGGGTTTAGGGTTTAGGGTTTAGGGTTTAGGGTTTAGGGTTTAGGGTTTAGGGGCCCTTTACAAGGGGACCCCTTGTTTGCCCCCTTAGATACCCTACAGAATGCCAAGGGCCCATACTTCGGAACCCTTTGAAGGAGGGTAAGGGACCATATGAAGGGACCACGAAAATACCCTTAGAACTCAACAGGGGCCAAACGCCTAGGGGCCTTCAATCCCTACATGGTCACTTAGCTGAATTATGGTCCTTTCTGGGGGTCCTCATTATGAGGCGGCCCCTCTTACGTACCGTCCAAAAAGGGACCAGGATTGAGAGAAGTAACCCTCTAGACACCCTGGATGGGTTCTGGGTTCCCCAGCCCCAGTTTCCAAGAAAAATGAGTGGAGCTCGCTTCTTGATAAGAAGGTTCGACTTCACAAGCATATTCTGGAAGGAATGGCCCCCGTGGCATTCTGCAGGGCGTATTCACACGGCAAGATGTCATGTGAGCTTCTCCACTCAACTCCCTGAACTAACCCACTCTGGAATTCACAGCTTGTGTTCCAAAGCGACACCGTCACGATTTGAAGACTTCGCTGCTTGTATAACATTGCATGCTGTCAGATATGCAAGCGAGGACACTCTGAGCAATTTTTGAAGGCCCCTGCATTCCGCTGCCTCCGAGGCCTTGCTACCAATGGGCACCGGACGCCTCTGGAAGCGGTTCCTGCAACTTCCTTGGCATAGAGATAAGCAGTATTCTATTGAAGGATGAACTCCTGGCAGTTAACCAGGGCGTCGACGTGGCCCATGAATGCTCCTAACAGTTCACTCAGTCAGCTAAGGAGACTGAGTACACGCTGTGCATTGGGCTGTTGTTGCCCTGCACGTGACGCCGAGAAGCGTTGGATCTGGCTTACATCATACGCTGCGCCTGGATCAGACATCAGCACAGATAGTCGGAAGGTTGAGCAGCAGACCAATCTGCTGCTCCCATCAAAATGTTAAGCAGACAGCGCGACTCGCGTAAAATCCCAGCTTCATTCCCGGATAGCAGCCAGCATGGTGCTGCCGCTTCAGTGCATATCTAGAAGTCAACACCATCTGTAGTCACAAGTTCAAGTCACTGTTCAAGCACATGCTGCCATCACCAGAAGCCAGGAGGATTGGAAGCGTGCTGCAACAGCCGCCATATCCGCTGCCCTACCGAACATCTAAAAACCATGGAACCCTGCACCCCAGGGGATCAGCGTCCCAAAGCGTCCCCACATTGGAGTCACCCCCAAATCCAATAATCTTCTGCCAGTTCTACTCGTGCCCTCAAGTTCTACTTTTCCCAAGGCTCAATGCAGCTAGCACCTGCACAGCAGCATGCTTCCCTAAACTAACTTCACCCAAACCCCAAACTACCCAGACCGAATTGCTCAAGCCTGCATGGCATGCTTGACATACCGGCAGCCCTAGTTTCAATCCGCAAGTTTTTGAGCTACACAGTCCTAGCCAATCACACACCCAACATGCCCGATGCTTGAGACTCTGCGAATTGGCACGGGTCGCCACCAAGAAGACCCAAAGCCAGACCGACGAAGCGTTACTTTGGAGAATTGGGGGGGGCACAAAGTGGCACAAGAGGTCGGCCGGATTTGGAAGCCTCCTTGTCCTAACTGGCGTCCTAACTACCGGGGGCTTGATCAGCTAAAAGCACAATGCTGGAGTTGAGCGCCAACCCACAGTCCCATCGCTTCTTGCCAACCATGGATGCAGGGCTCTTAGAGAAAAAGCCGGCTGGCGCGACACCCCCCTAAAACTGGTGCGACATTTCCGGCATGCAGTGGTATGCACATCGGCAGCGAGCGCGGTAGCGAATTAGCCCTGCCCTGGGACAGCTTGAATGGCTCTGCGTTCAGGCCGAAGTATGGGCAGAGCAGCTTTGCACTTGGCTCCAGCTGCCCATGAATTTGTACTAGCTACTAGGTACTAGAACGACTCAGCACACGGTCATGAAGGGAGAGGAATGTATGTGTTCAGCTTTCAGGTGCTCCGTTTCCCTCTGCAGAGACTCTTCTGTGATCCCATCAGTCGATCCCATCATGGGTGTGCTTGGACACTTGTTGCCCATGAGCCGACAGGCCCCACCCTCCGGGGCGGAAGAAAGGAACAAACGAAGTCAAGCTTCGGATGGATGATCGGCTCGTAGGAGCCTGCCGAGCTCAGGGGCCACAGCTGATTTCACACCTGCCCGATGCAGGCGCCTGAAACGCGCGTTTCACACCACGCTTATAGAGTATTCGAAGTCTGCGTAGCTTTCACCTGCCACGGCGACCACGTGCAGACACCACAGGGAGATGAACAGACTTGCCAAAGCCTCCCGGCACCAAGTCGGCCTAACATCTCAATGAGGGCTAGACTGCACCGGAGAGCGAAGCAGGCACTTCCTGTCTCTTCCTTGATTCCTCAAGAGGCAAGTTGAGAGCCACGCTGCCGGTGCGTATGGTGTTGGTGGAGCCGACCTCAAAAGAGTACCCCAAAAACATCCAAATTACACAACGAAATGGACCCAAGACACCAAATCGAGGCTCCCGCAACACCTCGGTGGCCTTGGTCCGCATTCGAATGGGTGATTAGGGCCAGGGCGCATTCAGAGGGAGAAGCACCGTGAAGTCTTGCTGAAAAGCTCCCTACGTCCTGCAGCAGGAGCTGGCAACGCTCAGAGCTCGCCTGGACACGTCATATTTCCATGTGTTGAATCATTGGGAGGGCGGAGCATCCTGCCGACTGGTAACAGCTGCTCATGCTGGCAGAGAATGGAGGAGAAGGGGCAGTGTCGGCAGCACTCATGCGCCACACGGAGTCCCAGACCAAAACAACAATCAACGGAATCTTCAAACTTCAAACCCCGAAAGCCAACAAGCCCTCAATCCTACGTTGAGGTGGCCTGTGTGCACCAGAGCCCCACGTAGACGGCTCCGGCGGCCAGGGCGGCACACGGATACCTGCTTTGGGGCTGGCTTAGATGCCTACACAGATCAGGGTTTCCGAGTAGCGGGTGTTGGGAACAACTGCATACGTGGCCTGTGAAGTATGTTGGCATCGCCCAGGGACAGCTGCAGCAAAAAAGTGGCCACGCACACCAACTCAGCGAGCGGTCCATCCGACATGATGCTATATCTCGACTGCAGGCAAGCGTCAGTGCCGCGTACTTGCAATGGTGATGCTGTACGCATTTACATGACTAGCTGCCTGTTCCTTTGTTTTTGTTGAACCCAGCAGTTTTTTGTTTGGTGCAGAGTTCGAGAACACAGGGGTCTGTTTGCGAGGGCCGTTCGGGCGAAACGTACATTGAAAGTTTCTTCACGAGGAGACGGTGAACAGACTGCCTCACGGAAAAGTGAAGGGGGGGCAACGTGCGGGGGTGGGGGAGGGGCAGTGGTGTTTTAACAGTACTGTACTCCGACTGTCTGCCACTGGGAAAGGGCGGGTTCGTTAACTTACTCCCTGTAGAGTCTGTCACGGCAGCCTATCCCGGGGCCTGGTAACCTAGAACTAATCTAGCAGCTGAAACTCAAACCCTTCGCGTTCTTCTTCAGTTCCCGGCTGCCGATGGCATTCCATTAGGCTTCGGCCTTCCGTTGGACAAGGCGCACCGAACTCCAATTCTATGGGTTTGCCAGGGGCTCCCTGGGCTTTAGCTGCCTGAGACCGGTGGGGACGGGAGTACAGCTGCATTCTGTCACTGCAGGACAACACAAAGCTTTCGTCCAAGCCCATGCCCAACCCTAAAACCCTAAACCCCAAAACCCTAAACCCTAAACCCTAAACCCCTAAACCCTAAACCCTAAAACCCTAAACCCTAAACCCTAAAACCCTAAACGCCAAAACCCTAAACCCCAAAACCCTAAACCCTAAAAATACTGGAGCAGAGTAAAGGGGCATTCGAGCTTCGATGTGCTTGGAAAGGAACCGGCGAAGGAAAACCTCAATCTCCTGCAAATTCTCATGGTTTCTGTGTACTTTACTATTTCCTTTGACTGTACAAGGACAACATCCGCTCCTTCAAAGCTTAGGGAGTATGTATTCCTTCGAGATTGACGGACCTCCATCTCCTTCCATTCGTTTTACATTCATCAGCAACTGGTTTTCTGGACTGTAAACAAAAGAAGTTATGTTCTCAAGGCCCAGAACCCTGAAACCACTTAAACCCAAGCCCCAGAAGCACATCCGCAATCAGTCTTGCCCCTGCAGCCTCTCGACAGAGAACAAGAAGCTTTCCAGGAACTCCAGTGGTGTGTGTGCAGCCTCAGAAGGCGAGGTTCGAAATGCCCACTCTTCGCTGGTTTTAGTTGCTGAGCCCACGACCACCTCATATTTGAGGGCCTGAAGGACTTGGTAACCCTAAACCCTAAACCCTAAACCCTAAACCCTAAACATGCGATTGAGAACGTCTCATGTCCGGAAGCTGGGCCTTGACGACCTCGAACTCAGCCGACGCGATTTCTTGCTTGGTGAACTTGTCTTTGCCTCCACACGCTGACTTTCTCCCGCATTCATGCACGCGCATGAAAAAGAAAAGATACTCGTCAGCTCTGGCGTTCTCGCTTCTCTTTCGCACGTGGCAACTGCGCCTATCATCTCCGCAATGAAGCGCGGGTGCTCACACAGATGTCCGCCACTGGCCGAATGGCCGATGACCTGAAAGACATTCTGGAGCCACGAATTATGCACAAAATCTGAAGGCACAGAAGTCCACTCGACAGGCCTTCAAAGCAATGCTCAGGATTGCAAGGATCGTGAGATGAGCCCGACCAAGTTCCACGGGCTCCTGCTGCCACATGCTGCCACATGCTGGCACATGCTGCCACATGCTGCCTGTCGTGCATGGTACAGCGCGTCCACACCCGGTGAGGCTGGTGTCCTCCGAGCTTGCACAGTAGCGGTCCAACAGCATGACGGACGTCAGGAGCACGGACTCGTCGAACTGATGGACCGCGCAGACCTGCAGGCGCTCTGCAAGAAAGGTAGCAGGGGGTTCAAGGATCTTCAAGGTTGAGGAGCTCGGCTTTCGGGTTCAGGGTTGTGTGAAACTTGCAACATTGCAACATTGCAAGACCTTCTCCTGTGAACATTTGGCAACTCCTGTGCCTGGGTCAGCCAAAGGACACTTTGCTGTCGATCTCCGGGAGAAATGCATCTGAGGATGTCCTCCCGCAGGCATGGCAGTTCTGCAATGCCCTCGGGATATTTTTAAACTTCTTTTATTCTTATTCATCTTCTTATTCTTCTTCTTATTATTGTTCTTATTCTTATTCTCCAACCTTAGAAGCCAGGTTCCATCCTCAGCATATGGTCGAACTCTTTCTGTGTAGCGATGGCCTCAGCACTGGTTGATTATGAGTCAATGAGTGAAGCGCTGCACTTTGCTGGCACATTGGGATCCCTGCATCCATCCATGGATAGACCGTCTGCGAGGAAATCCTGCAGTCTGCAACTTACGCCACCAGTGCTAGGCTTGGCTGTGATGGCCCAAGCTCCTGAAGCTGTGAACGCGAGGTTGGTTCGGCCTGTTCGCACATGCGGTGTCCCATGCTGAGGTCAGAAAACCAGCAATCCCCCACATGTCCCCACACCCTGCCTTGAGGGAAGATCTCCACATCCAGGCATCATGGTCAGTGTTTACGATTGAGACAAGCACCCATCCATCGTCATCGAGCTCCTTTACTTTCACTCTTGTTCCTGCTGGTCCGTACAGCTCTTTCAGCTTGTCGTCGGTAAGTGTGGCGTATGAGCCTTCCTGAAGCTCCTGCAGAGTGGCACAAGCAATGACATCTCAGACGCCCCGTTCCACCCACGTCCACCAACCCTGACAGATTCGTGTTCCCCAAGCAAAATCCGACTCCAAAGAACGCAAGCAAACAAAAACAACAAACTGTCAAAGCAGCTCATCCCTGATAGCCTCGGAGAATTCGGAGAGGAAGCAAGGCTTCATGGGAGCCTCCAAGCATGGCAAGCTCGTCTCTCCACAGGATCTGCGAAAATTGAATCTCCAGAGGCAACCCCCTCTTTCCGGCCACAGCGACGCGAGGACACGTCATGTGCCCT
The DNA here is from genome assembly GCA_905221605.1 of Symbiodinium natans. Classification (NCBI taxonomy): domain Eukaryota; class Dinophyceae; order Suessiales; family Symbiodiniaceae; genus Symbiodinium; species Symbiodinium natans. The sequence goes on along the minus strand of CAJNDS010002808.1, from coordinate 172,086 downwards.
GTCATGCCGTGCTTTCGGCTCACACTAGCTCGGCAGCTCGGCAGCACCTACAAACTACACATGCGCAGTCTGCCGTCTTGCAGGCCGCTCACTCGTTTTAGAGTCCAGATGTCTATTTCAGGCCGAGAAGCTCCTTCACCACCAGGGCGTCTGGAAGGAGGTTCTCGTCACTGGATGTGAATGTTAGGGACCCATCAGAAGCAAAGCCGAGTTCGGATGTGCCGTCTCCCGTCACAGCGCGAAGCTGCTCGAGTGCGGCCACAAGGCGTTGATCTGCGTCCTGAACCTTCTGGGACTCAATGTTCCTCACCAGCTCGACAAGAGGCACGCGAAGTGCACCGTTCACCACACTCCACGGCGATCAGCCCTGAGCAGTGTCCCTGCTCCACTGGATATCATCTGGAGGACAAGTTTTAGGCCGAAGTACTTCGGATTGCCGCTCTTGATCTCGACAGGCCTCCCCTCCGCGTTGACTGCATCGATCTCTGCAACAAGAAGAACACGCCATCCACCAATGTCTACTAGCTGGATTGCCTCATGGAGCTTCAAGTCATGGAGGCCATCCAGCGGCTCTCCCGTCATAAGCCGCTCAAACTGGAAACCGAACCTGGAGAAGTCTTGCGTGTAAACCTTGGATTTACCAAGCGCGATGGCCCTCGTGCCTGGCACTCTCTGCACCAGGTACTTCGTCTCTTCTTCACGCTGGTCGATAACTCTCTTCACCAGCACTTCGCAGCCGCTGCCGCCCAAGACAAAATCCACATGATCCAGGTCCAGGCCTCTCTGCTGCGCTACGACCAGAGCTCCCAGAAAACCGGGCTTGTACGGAAATTTGCTGGGGACCTCTTGTGGGGCCAAGCTCTTCTGCAGGTAGCAGGGCCACCGCAAGCGTCTTGGGTCCAAAACCGTCTTCGGCTGCCTGTCCGAGTTGCGGAGGCCTTGCTTTACATCCGCGACGCTCACGTCGCGTGTGTCCTTTACAGGTAAGTTCTCTGGATCCCAGCAATAGCTGCCGAACTGCTGCAGCGGCCTAATTGATGGGAATGCCTCTGCTTGGGCCACACAGGCTGTCTCCCGGCTGCGCCCCCTCTCTGCCCATCCCACACGTCTCCCTACAAAGGCCGCAGACCACGTCCAAAGAAAACAGGCCGCCAGCAACAGGGAACGGATCCGCATCAAGGGAGTTCAAGGGAGGCCCTGGAAGTGCCTTCTCTGGCTTTGTGCAAAAGCCCAAGAGGCGAATATGGGCTACTCTACTCAGCTGGCTCGCATCTACTTGGATACGCAGGTTCTGAGCCAAAGAAACTGCACCCAGTCGTTGGCCCAGGGTTGACAACTGCTGCAAAAGCACTGCAAGGCCCATCCTCGACAATGGGAGGCTTCGGAGGCATAGTGGCCGGAGCCCGCATCCTAAAGAGGCAACAAAGGCACTCTCTCAAAAAAGAGGGAAGGAACCAGACATCAGATGAGCTGAGACTTGGCCAGTGACAAGTGGTTGGCCAGTCCAGGCGGGCCACGGCGGCTGAATTTCCTGACTCTTCTTCGTTGCACCAGGAAGGGCCGCGGGCCCTTACAACCCCATTACCACCCCCCCACCCCCTCCCCCCTGCGGCCGTGCGGCGACAGCACTACCTGCATCCATGGGCTGAGGGCCCTCGGAGCAGGCCCGGAGATGGACTGCGAGGCCTCACCGGTCACGAATGGCAAGCCGCCAAGGGGAGTGTAGCTCCAAGTCTGCCAGCATGGACACCAAGCAGTGAGAGACCATGTCAGCCCATGCGTCCAAAAGAGATGACAGCTTCGCATCTCACGAGCACAGACGTCCAAACGCAACAACTCACATGTCAACACATCCAACAGCGACAGTTTCGAGTTTGAGTGTGAAAAATGAAGACATGAAAGCTTCTCAGCTTTCAGCCCACAGTTGACAAAGATCGCGCGCAGCATTCCATACCATGCGGATGGACTCGGACTCACACATGTCCTGACAAGTCAGGAGAAGTCAAGCCCAGGCCTTAAGCATCCTTTAGATCGCCTGAACAGCACGACTTCATTTTTCCCGTGCCCCGTGCCTCGACCTCTGATCCCAAAGCAGCCACCTTCTGGCATCCTTGGAGTCCTTGGGGCTCAATGCGGCGTCACCAGATGTCACCAGATGTCACCAGACGTTACCCCATGTCAATCCATGTCACCCCACGCCTCCCAGAGGAAGCTTCTCATTGCCAACAACCTGGCAGATGAACAGACTGACAAAGAGCGCGGCCCTCGCGCAGCAGCGCACGTTCGACCTGCGCTCGCGTTGAAAACTGGGGCCTTGGTCGTGTCTGGAGCAAGCGGAGCTTGGTTCAGCCTGCAGGTGAAACTTGCCACACCATGCCACTGCCTGTCACTCCAAGCTTTCCCTTGCTTCGCCTTTCCGCTCTTGACCCGCGCGGGTCGACATTCTCCTTCGGCGTTGCAGCACATTGAAGATGACGACCATGCCATGCTGTCCTAATATCCATGCGCAAGAAGAAAGCACATTCTTTGAATGTCCCAAACCTTTGTAAAACATTAAGGGGGATCTGCCTTTAGTGATGCGCGGACCTTCTGGCTCTCCTGCGCACCTGCTCGAAAGTCTCACAAGAAAGCGAGGGGGTTTACGCCGTGCAGCTGCACAGCGAGGGCGCCTCCCCTCCGCTTCTCCTTTTTCTGCGTCGGCTGAGCCTGAGGGAGTGAGTGCACGCCAGGATTTCGCACTGCTGGACAGCTTCGAGCTTTTTGTGCTTCTTATTGCGGCTACTCGCATAGATTCTGGATACAGTATGCACCACTCTTTGCGTCCTACCTTCGGAGCCTCGAGTGGCTGGCCATCGTAAGAGCGTTCGGCAAGGCCTGACAAAAAAAACACGAAACGCCCATTGAACCTCCTCTAACCCTAGCACGCCATGCAGCACGTGAGCCCTTGGCCGATGGTGTTGCTTAGGTCGACGAGCGCCATGAACCTTGCTGAGAAGGCTGCTGCCAGGTTAGCAGCTTCCGACCCTCCCACACAGACCCAGCAGCAGACCAAAACCCTGCTCGGCTGCCCCGACTGCTCGAACTGGGCTCCAAGCTTGCCTTGATCAGCAATGGATGTACGGCAATCTCTGCCGTCTGGATGCTATGTTTGTGCTATGTAAGCGTCCCAACAGAGGGTGCTGGTGGTAGCAATGATAACCATGACACAGAAGAGCCATACTAGCGAAAGTGTGAGCTCCAACAGCTCTTGAACTTGCAGACGATGGCTCGCATGCGCACAGCTTTGTGGCTGAAAGCTGCGGGATGGCCGTGGGGTCACACAGGGCACGCTGAAGCTGTGGATCAGGCTAGGCTAGGCTCAACTAGGCGCTCAGGTTACTTCACAGAGCCCTTTAGATTTGGCGCCTTTGCATGACTTCAAGGCCCCGCTCACTATGCTGCAAGCGGCCCCAGGGAAGCCGCGGACGGCGCCGCACCCTTCTCACACATGCCGCACGTCTCGGGACCTCGGCTCACAAAGCACCAGATCCTCAGGTGAACCAAATTTAGACTCGGCCCCCTAACAAGGCACGGCCCGATGCAAAAAAAAGGGTTTTGTGCAATTCGGCTTGGGGACACGTCTTCTGGAGCTGCCAGAACCATGGCAGAGAAATCTCATGATGCTGACTCTTGTGGCACTCGCCTTGTAAATCGCTGCACTGATAAGTGTCCAGAAAAAAATCCAGCTCGCCAGCTGTGTACGTCGTGAACTTGGGATGTGTGCAAAGGGCCCGCAGGACGGAGAAGAAAACGTCCTGATCCCGGCAGTCCTCGTTCTTATTCCTAAAGAAATCGTCAGGCCCCGTCATCTTTGCCCTCTCGAAGTACTGCAGGCTCTTCTCAGGGCATGCAACGTCCGCGGCTGCCCAGACGTTCTCCGCCTTGCATTTTGGGTGGAAGCCGGCGACCATGGCATCCAGGGTTGAGTTGGCCCCGAAGTACTCAGACGGGAAACCTGCCCGCAGCTTCACCATCTCGAACTGCGCGGCGTAGAAGCAGCGCAGCTCTTCCTTGTCATGGCGCCCCGGCTCCAGCGGATCCACATGCGCGAAAACCGGAATATTGGTGACAGGGTGCAGCATGTAGGTGAAAGTCACATCCTGCAAAGCGGTCTCAAGGCAAGCATCTATAATCACTCTACAACTAGTCCACTTAATTGCATGTGACGCCAGGCGCACAAACTGCTTTCCAAGCCGCATGCCCGCACACGGCATCGAGAGCTTCGCGTGCGTCGGTGGCCACGGGGCCCAGATAGAAGACCCAGCCGCCCACAAGGATTGCAGCGATGTAGACTACACGGAAGAGCGCGTAAAAGCTTTGCAACGACAAGCTGAGGCCACGCTTGGTCTCTGGTGGCAAGAGGCCACTGAAGTCTAATCGGCCCTCGCGGAGCTCGTTTGGCAGGAGAGTGTGGTGGCGCGAGACATAGATCTGAATGGCCATGTTGCTTACCATTGCTGCCATCCGCCGCGGGACGAGTGCTTCAAAGAGGAGCTCATCAACATTCTTGACAAACTCGAGCGCAACTGCGTTGAGGAGGAGGTCATCAATGTTGATGGTACCCGCTAGGTAGATGAGTCCGTACCACAAGAGGAACACTGCTATCAGGGTCCTTGGTAAGATCACCATGAGGACTGCCAAGGCTTTTTGCACTCTCTTTACCCCTGTAATGATGTAACGGCCTTGTCGGAGCTCGTACTGCATCGCCTCCGTCCGCGGAAGGGAGACCACCACTAATCCCATGTCATGCACGGTGCGTCGCAGTTCTGTGGCCATGCTTGTCACCCATACGAACATGGCCAGCATGCAGATCATGTCTCCAGACAGTTTGCCGAAGGCTCCGCCGCGATTCGTGTACTCTGACAGCCAATGCGTCGTGTCTGCCATCTCATTATACAGCTTCTCACTACAAATCTGTTGAGTTTGCGTTATCAGATCCTTGCGGTCAAAGTTGGAGTAGGCCTGACCATCTCGTATGCGCTGCTCGCGCAAGACGTTCTTCAAGGTTCCAAGTGGGTTCGGCTCAGCGAGCGAGTTCACCGCGAGAATAAGACCGACCTGAATTGCAACATTCGTCAGCAAGAGGCTGGTTGCCAGGAAAGCATTGAAGTTCCCAACCACTTGTCGCGCCCGGTCCCGGGAATGGAGCATGACGATCAGCGCAGCATCCCAGATGGAATGCTGAAAGTCAATGACCTCGAGCCCAAGGAATGGCGTCGCCTGGAGGTTATCGTGACGAATGTGCCGCACCGGCTCAGATCCTGGGATGTACCCAAGATCGTCATCCTCCGAGTCGTCGACTTGATCCCTTTGATCTTTGTACACCTGACCCATGGGCCCCATTGGCCCGAGTGGCCCCATTGGCCCCATGTCCGTTGCGATCGGCAGTTTGAAGCTGGGCTCGGGGATAGGTTCCGGGGTACTGAGCCCGAGGTACTCTGTCCATGACTGGTTCGCCTCTTGCTGTGGGCTCGGGCCCCGACCCAAAAGCTCATGGCACTGGGCGCGAAGTGAGGCCAGTTCCTGATATATTGTTGCATTTTCGTGCACGATGGCTTGCCGCACCAAAGCCTGGACGTTTCCAGGCGTTCGCCGATCGGATCCATCTGCACCCATGCGACGCGCAGAGTTCTCAATTTCTGCCCTCAACAACTCGACTTCCATCCGGAGAGATGGAATCTCGCTCACAACCCTCTGCAGCCGTTGAACTTCTGCTTGCACTGCTGCAAGCTGCTGCATGGCCATGGCTTTGCATGAGGCCAACGGCGCTTCTTGAGCGTTCGAGAGCTCTTAAGGGATTTCGAGTCCACTGCTGCCCTACTCCTTACGGACACACCAGCACAACAAAGCATGAGAAGCAAAAACATGCAAGCACGAAGCTGCATCAACCAAGCTCTCCTTCTGCAGCTGCTGAAACAAGGAGCCATCATCCTTCGCGGCAGATCTTCTGCTTCTTAAGCGCTCGTCACGCCTGGGAGGGTGCTGATGGTAGGCACCGGCCTGGTGCGTGCAAAGGAAGCCTGGGAAGTAGAAGGCGTCCTCGAAGGAGCTTCGCAGCTCTGCCTGCAGCTGTGGCCCTTTCAGCCCGCTTGGTCCGAAAGCTCAAACAGCAAGGCAAACAAAGTCATTCTTATTGAAGGGGTGGCACGACATTCTTTGGAGCAAATTTTGCCCGCTCAGAAAAAGGGGGCGCAACACCCCTTGGCAAACACGAGATAATGAGCAAATGTCGACTGATGGCACGACATTCTTTGAACAAGCTTGCACAGGGTTACAAGAGCACGGGGCGTCGGGGGGGGGGGGCCACCCGCAATCCTCCGCCCATGTGCGAACACACTGCTCGTGGATGATTGCTTTGGAAAGGATTCCTATGGCTTTGAAGAAATCACAGAATTCCTGGAAGCCAAGTTCGCACGGCTTCAGGGGCCCGAAGCACCAGGGCACCAAGGCTCCATGAGACCACCGGACTGGGGCCCAGGAGCCCGGGCGGCCCAAAAAAAGGGAGCCAAAAAAGGGGTAGGAGAACACGCCTTCCTTCCAAGACTACAGAACTCGACCTGCTTTTTCCAAACGTGCAAAGTATGCCAAGATATGCCAATGGCAAAAAGTGTGTCAAAGACAAAGAAGGAGGAGATCTCAGGTCCACGCAGGAACATGATCGTGGAAGCAATTGGCAGGCCCCGGCATCAGCTTCAGCGTCCACCACAAGGCCTATGACCTGTTAAGGGTTTGGGGTTTGGGGTTTAGGGTTTAGGGCCTAGGGTTCAGGGCTTGGGGCATCCCATCGTGGGAATCACATTGGGAGACCAAGACCCCAAACTAGGACTTCAAAGTTTGGTCTGCAGGAATTTTCTACAATAGAGACCCTCACAAGGGGCCCATGATCCAGATCAACCTCTATCTTCCCACGGCAACTGGCACCTTTCGGCAGCGGCCGAAGCAGACGCGCAAAGCGATAACTGCGGCAACTGACTGTCTACATCAGCTACCAAAACCCGGTCGACACCATGCACACGTCCACATGTCGTAGTTTGCCTCTCTCTGCATGATTGCTTCTATCCGCGACACTTGCCTGTTGAATCGTGCTGCTTTGGGTTAGTCATAAATTATAAAGCTAAGTGCCTGTTTCAGGAGCTTGAATAGTTGCCTGCGTAAGATATGAAATACTGCTCTGCTTGAGCCAAACAAGCTTACATCAAACTTATCACATCGCAATCAGAGTGGGGCCATCCGCCACCGACCTGAAGATGCACAAAGCAGTTGAGACTCCTGATCACTTCGCACATCTTCTCATCTCTCTGGACCTGTTCAGACTCCGCCCGCTGGCAAGGCCTTACCTGGCCTGAACGGTGAGACTCGGAGAACCCAGCAAGCTGTGGCCGCGATGTGCCGCGATGTGCCGCGATCTCGAGGGGGTCCACGGGTGTCGTTCTGAAAGCGGGTCACGAGGGGTCACGAGGCCTCGGCCACGGTGGCCTTGGCTGTTGCCCAGTCCGGTGCCTGGGACGTCAAAGGGCAACGATCCTGAAACAGCCACTGTGCGGGTTTGCGATACTCAGGGGCCCCTAATTTTTGACCCCCACATAGTAGGATCATCCCTGTATAATAAGGACACCAATGAGGTACGCCCCAGTATCGTAACCCCCCCCATGTGGCAGCACACGGGCCTGGGAGGTGAACGCCGCGCCGTCTGGCAGGGCGTAGGTCAGGGCATGAAGGAAGATGCCACCTTGGCACTTAAGTGCGGACCTGGGGGTTTCCGAAAATTAGGGGTGTCCTTCTTAGCAATGGGGTTCCCCCATGGCAAGGATTGTACTATTTCTTGGGAGTATATTTAGGAATATTAAGGGTGCCCCTTTGGGAAGTGCCCATCTAGTTCTCGCACAGACTCTGGCCAAGCGCTCGAGCATCTCGCTTTTTTGAGAGCCCAAGGCTCCAAGACAAAAAGACACAGTTAGGAAAGACCTCGCCAGAAACGACTCGAAACATGAAAAGTCTGGTAAAAGTTATGGACGCGCCTCGCGCTCCCGAAAAATACAAGTAACATCATGCAACCAATGACAGCGCCACGGTCTTCCTAAGTCTGCGAACCGCCAACCCACTGAAACAACAAACGGCCGATGTCTGTCTGGCTATCAAACGCATGAACGCCGGGATCAAGCGTGGCCATTCAATGATGGCACCAAGGTCTTCCTAAGTCTGTGAACGGCTGCCCAACTCAACAGACAGTCGATGTCTGGCTCAGAATCGCATGTCCTCTCGGATCATGCGTGGCCAATCTAGACCTCCAAGTCGGCCGGCACACGGCATGGAGTTCAAGCCATGGTCGGTACAAGGGAAGGTCTATCAAGCGCCCCGACATGCCCGGAAGATGCCAGCGACGCTACAAAGCCTGAAGCCAATGATGGCACCAAGGTCTTCCTAAGTCTGTGAACGGCTGCCCAACTCAACAGACAGTCGATGTCTGGCTCAGAATCGCATGTCCTCTCGGATCATGCGTGGGCAATCTAGACCTCCAAGTCGGCCGGCACACGGCATGGAGTTCAAGCCATGGTCGGTACAAGGGAAGGTCTATCAAGCGCCCCGAAATGCCCGGATGATGCCAGCGACGCCACAAAGCCTGAAGCCAATGATGGCACCAAGGTCTTCCTAAGTCTGTGAACGGCTGCCCAACTCAACAGACAGTCGATGTCTGGCTCAGAATCGCATGTCCTCTCGGATCATGCGTGGCCAATCTAGACCTCCAAGTCGGCCGGCACACGGCATGGAGTTCAAGCCATGGTCTATCAAGCGCCCCGAAATGCCCGGATGATGCCAGCGACGCTACAAAGCCTGAAGCCAATGATGGCACCAAGGTCTTCCTAAGTCTGTGAACGGCTGCCCAACTCAACAGACAGTCGATGTCTGGCTCAGAATCGCATGTCCTCTCGGATCATGCGTGCCAATCTAGACCTCCAAGTCGGCCGGCACACGGCATGGAGTTCAAGCCATGGTCGGTACAAGGGAAGGTCTATCAAGCGCCCCGAAATGCCCGGAAGATGCCAGCGACGCTACAAAGCCTGAAGCCAATGATGGCACCAAGGTCTTCCTAAGTCTGTGAACGGCTGCCCAACTCAACAGACAGTCGATGTCTGGCTCAGAATCGCATGTCCTCTCGGATCATGCGTGGCCAATCTAGACCTCCAAGTCGGCCGGCACACGGCATGGAGTTCAAGCCATGGTCGGTACAAGGGAAGGTCTATCAAGCGCCCCGAAATGCCCGGAAGATGCCAGCGACGCTACAAAGCCTGAAGCCAATGATGGCACCAAGGTCTTCCTAAGTCTGTGAACGGCTGCCCAACTCAACAGACAGTCGATGTCTGGCTCAGAATCGCATGTCCTCTCGGATCATGCGTGGCCAATCTAGACCTCCAAGTCGGCCGGCACACGGCATGGAGTTCAAGCCATGGTCGGTACAAGGGAAGGTCTATCAAGCGCCCCGAAATGCCCGGAAGATGCCAGCGACGCCACAAAGCCTGAAGCCAATGATGGCACCAAGGTCTTCCTAAGTCTGTGAACGGCTGCCCAACTCAACAGACAGTCGATGTCTGGCTCAGAATCGCATGTCCTCTCGGATCATGCGTGGCAATCTAGACCTCCAAGTCGGCCGGCACACGGCATGGAGTTCAAGCCATGGTCGGTACAAGGGAAGGTCTATCAAGCGCCCCGAAATGCCCGGAAGATGCCAGCGACGCCACAAAGCCTGAAGCCAATGATGGCACCAAGGTCTTCCTAAGTCTGTGAACGGCTGCCCAACTCAACAGACAGTCGATGTCTGGCTCAGAATCGCATGTCCTCTCGGATCATGCGTGGCCAATCTAGACCTCCAAGTCGGCCGGCACACGGCATGGAGTTCAAGCCATGGTCGGTACAAGGGAAGGTCTATCAAGCGCCCCGAAATGCCCGGAAGATGCCAGCGACGCTACAAAGCCTGAAGCCAATGATGGCACCAAGGTCTTCCTAAGTCTGTGAACGGCTGCCCAACTCAACAGACAGTCGATGTCTGGCTCAGAATCGCATGTCCTCTCGGATCATGCGTGGCCAATCTAGACCTCCAAGTCGGCCGGCACACGGCATGGAGTTCAAGCCATGGTCGGTACAAGGGAAGGTCTATCAAGCGCCCCGAAATGCCCGGAAGATGCCAGCGACGCCACAAAGCCTGAAGCCAATGATGGCACCAAGGTCTTCCTAAGTCTGTGAACGGCTGCCCAACTCAACAGACAGTCGATGTCTGGCTCAGAATCGCATGTCCTCTCGGATCATGCGTGGCCAATCTAGACCTCCAAGTCGGCCGGCACACGCATGGAGTTCAAGCCATGGTCGGTACAAGGGAAGGTCTATCAAGCGCCCCGAAATGCCCGGAAGATGCCAGCGACGCCACAAAGCCTGAAGCCAATGATGGCACCAAGGTCTTCCTAAGTCTGTGAACGGCTGCCCAACTCAACAGACAGTCGATGTCTGGCTCAGAATCGCATGTCCTCTCGGATCATGCGTGGCCAATCTAGACCTCCAAGTCGGCCGGCACACAGCATGGAGTTCAAGCCATGGTCGGTACAAGGGAAGGTCTATCAAGCACCCCGAAATGCCCGGAAGATGCCAGCGACGCCACAAAGCCTGAAGCCAATGATGGGACCAAGGTCTTCCTAAGTCTGTGAACGGCTGCCCAACTCAACAGACAGTCGATGTCTGGCTCAGAATCGCATGTCCTCTCGAATCATGCGTGGCCAATCTAGACCTCCAAGTCGGCCGGCACACGGCATGGAATTCAAGCCATGGTCGGTACAAGGGAAGGTCTATCAAGCACCCCGAAATGCCCGGAAGATGCCAGCGACGCTACAAAGCCTGAAGCCAATGATGGCACCAAGGTCTTCCTAAGTCTGTGAACGGCTGCCCAACTCAACAGACAGTCGATGTCTGGCTCAGAATCGCATGTCCTCTCGGATCATGCGTGGCCAATCTAGACCTCCAAGTCGGCCGGCACACGGCATGGAGTTCAAGCCATGGTCGGTACAAGGGAAGGTCTATCAAGCGCCCCGAAATGCCCGGATGATGCCAGCGACGCCACAAAGCCTGAAGCCAATGATGGCACCAAGGTCTTCCTAAGTCTGTGAACGGCTGCCCAACTCAACAGACAGTCGATGTCTGGCTCAGAATCGCATGTCCTCTCGGATCATGCGTGGCCAATCTAGACCTCCAAGTCGGCCGGCACACGGCATGGAATTCAAGCCATGGTCGGTACAAGGGAAGGTCTATCAAGCACCCCGAAATGCCCGGAAGATGCCAGCGACGCTACAAAGCCTGAAGCCAATGATGGCACCAAGGTCTTCCTAAGTCTGTGAACGGCTGCCCAACTCAACAGACAGTCGATGTCTGGCTCAGAATCGCATGTCCTCTCGGATCATGCGTGGCCAATCTAGACCTCCAAGTCGGCCGGCACACGGCATGGAGTTCAAGCCATGGTCGGTACAAGGGAAGGTCTATCAAGCGCCCCGAAATGCCCGGAAGATGCCAGCGACGCTACAAAGCCTGAAGCCAATGATGGCACCAAGGTCTTCCTAAGTCTGTGAACGGCTGCCCAACTCAACAGACAGTCGATGTCTGGCTCAGAATCGCATGTCCTCTCGGATCATGCGTGGCCAATCTAGACCTCCAAGTCGGCCGGCACACGGCATGGAGTTCAAGCCATGGTCGGTACAAGGGAAGGTCTATCAAGCGCCCCGAAATGCCCGGAAGATGCCAGCGACGCCACAAAGCCTGAAGCCAATGATGGCACCAAGGTCTTCCTAAGTCTGTGAACGGCTGCCCAACTCAACAGACAGTCGATGTCTGGCTCAGAATCGCATGTCCTCTCGGATCATGCGTGGCCAATCGAGACCTCCAAGTCGGCCGGCACACGGCATGGAGTTCAAGCCATGGTCGGTGCAAGGGAAGGGCGTTTAGGCTAACAACAGCAGCTGCTCAAATCAGCACAAGGCTCAGACAACAGACGGGGCGTCTTCCAAAACTGCCGCGGACCGACGAGATGCAACTGCTTCAAGTTTTGAATGTTATCTGACTACGATGGCCACAGTGAGATTATCCACAGTAGAAGTAGAAGCGCCTGCACCAGCAAGGTGTGCAGAGTGGGCATCAGTCAAGCGTTGCGCGCACAGGTGTGCGCGCGACACTCGCACTCGCACTCACACTCACACTCGCACTCGCAATCGCACTCGCACTGACACTCACACTCACACTCACCCCAGCAGCCTGCGGAGTTGCTCTACGAGCAGTCCAGATCAGAGCAAACGCTTCATCCCACAGGTCGCGGGTCAATGGAAATGCTTCTGCTGTGTGATAGGGTATCGGAGCCCTGGCGATGGCATCCAAGTGGCTTGGATGCATTGTTGCCTCACCATGACAGAGAACAAAACATCACGACACCCCCCAAAATCCCACATGGAGCGTTTTCGGAGGGCCTCCTCGGCCTCCTCGGATTGAGCGCACCGAGTGTGCTCTACATGGGCCTCACAGGCCAGGACCCAGAGTGGAACGCGGACACGTCATCGAAAAAGTACCCCCCCTGAGTCGGGGGCCTCTTGTCGAATATGGGGAATCAAAGGCAAAGTGCAGTCCTTGCTGGTGCTTAAGTACGCAGCACCATCCGCACTTGGAACTGAGTGTTGGGGAGCAAGGCCTAGCCCAAACCTTGAAACTTCTTCAAGCCCGGAAAACAAGCCAGGCCGCCCCCTTTCAAGCTTCTAGCAGTCTAATAGGGTTGTTTAAGTTTAGGGGTCAGGTTTTGAGGGCTTTGAGGGTTTAGGGCTTCGGCAGCCGTAGAACCTCCGGCAAAACTGCCAAGTCGCATTTCGGAGCTCACCTCCATAGCAACCTCTGCACAAGCTCGAGGCTTTGGATGTGGGCATTTCCCACAATAGGGGGTACCCCTTCTTTGAACCCCAAATAGCAAAGAATCCCCGTACAAGGGACCTCCAAAAAGGGTACCCCTATGTTCGGAAGCCCCCCATGTCCCAACTGCGGAGCCCTGAGCTCCAGGCTGTCGTTCGCAATGGGAAACCCAAGGTGCAGCAGGTGGACCCCTGGCAGCTCGGCCAACTCTCACCCCCCACAAATCCTACGCACCACCTCATACACGAGCACGGTATGAGCATGAAGCAGCGGGATGTAAAGGGACCAAGTTGAGGCACTGATCTGATGGGTTCTCCCCGTGGCTGGATAGCAACGCACCTCAGCACACTCAGAAGATGGTCAGCGTCTTGAAAAGCGCCCTCGGCTCCGGCCGAGAGGCGTCTGGAACAAACAGGATCTGGTCTCCCTCTCCCTCAGTGTGGATTGTGCCGTCCACGCCCTTCCCCCCCTGGCTGACCTCCCCGCATCTTTGGGAAGCCTTGTTTGGGAACTGTCCCGGAATCCACCCTTTGGTGGACCCTTGCACTTGGAACCGCCCTAAACCCTCGTGAAGCCCCTAGTACCAAATAACTTTGGCATACTTTGGCTTTCCGTCGTTGCAATTCGCACGCTAGACCCCGCGTTGAACCGGCCCCTGCCGAGGCAGCGTCTTGCAGGCGCCGGATCTGATGTGGCCATGGCTGCATGGCGGGATCGGGATGGTGGGGCGTCGGAATCTCGAACGACCAGCCTGCAGCCTCCCTGACCCGGCCCCCCATTGAGGGGTCGCTTCCGGCGGTCCCGTGAAGCTGATGGTGCAGCTGCACACGCCTTTCCACTTTCCCCACTCCTTTCGAAGCCGCTGTGCCCGAGCAAAGACACTGCTGCATCATGAACTTTACTTTCAGGAGTTCGACATGGGGTTTCGCCTCTGATCAGACATCAGGCGCCTTTTCGCACTCTCCAACTGCAGCAATCGAGGCACGCTTGTGTGCTGAACTGTATCTCATGACCTGCTCACCTCCCTCATCGACTCAGCGAGCCACGATGGATTCATCCTCGGAAGCCATGCCGACAAACTCAAACTCCGTGGCAGCATCCTGACCAAAAATGAGCGACCATCCCCTGCGCTTCGGCACTGTTCAATGCCGCAGATGACAAAGGGCAGATTGCAGCAAGCAAGCGGCTCCAAATCAAGCCATGTTTAGATTCGTCTGCTCTGTCGGTGCTCAGCCCTCCTGACCGCGATTCTCAAACAAAGGTTCAAATCCAAAACGAAAACTCAGTGGTGCAAGGCTACAGTAAGTACTGCATTTGAAGCTGAGGCCTTGAAGGCTTAACCAAGAAACGACGGCTGCATTTACAGCTAGACAGTCGGAAGACATGAAGCAGAACCCAACAAAGGGACCCTAGCATTTCATACCAAAGCGGGGGATGAAGGCGCAAGGGTCTTGCCTTGGAATCCTTCTCGGCTTCCTTTGGCGCCTCGGCAGAGAACTCGTACCTGCCGACCTCACACTCGGAGATGAGGAGAATTGAGGAGCATCAACAATGGAGACAGCACACGTTGAAGATCTGCTCGAATAGCGATCGACGCATCATGAACATCTTCCGACGGGCGTTCCCTTCTCTCTTGCTCCCCCTGCCCTGCCCAGCCCCCAATCGGAGCAGGCGCAGAGAAGGAGAGAAGGATAGACGCATGGGGGCAAATCCAGAAAGCAACCCAGCCCCTGCCCTCGGTCCCGAAGCCTTGCGATCGATGCAGCGGATGAAGCCTGCGACCTTGCACCAAAGCCCATGGCAAAACACAGCCCCAATAGGCCCCCTTCCCTGATAGTTCAGGGCGTCACGTGGATGCGGCCATCCTTGCAAGTGGCTCCAACCGGCAGGTCGCCTGCTCAAAGGTCAATGTGGCAAGCTCAGGAGCTTGGTGCTCTGTGATCTGTGCTCTGGGAGTGGGGGCGCCTCCTTTGAGGAGCTGCTCGAAACGACCCTGCACACGAGCCAGATACGTCTTCCGTATCTGGTTGGCAGCAAACCAGGCTCCCACCTCGATAACAGCATGGTAAAAAAACAAGGTCAGAAGTCTCGAGGCCATGTCAGGACACCTTCGGACGGGTGAGGCCAGGCACGATTCCACCTTGAGGGCAGTACTCTTCGAGCTGACTCCTTGGTCTTAGCCTCAGGGCTAAAGCATGCAAAAAGATGCTGCCAGGGCAGGCAGGGGCCAGATGGGATCAAACGTGCACATGCCAAGACATGTGAATCGGTCAAGCGCGCAGGCGCCGTGAAGACCTCAGAGCCGAACCAGCAAAACGAGACCACTGGTCAGGCGGTCCAAACCTAAGTCGCAAGTGAGATCCAAGCACTCAGTCAGCTTTCCATGACGGCAGAACACTGGCCCCCTGATTTCAGTGAGAGCATGTTCGAAAGAAGAAAACACTACTGTATGAGGCCAGCACGGTGGGTCGTGTGCAAAGCCGCATCTGCCTAGAGAGGTGGAGACATGAAACAAGGCAAAATCAGCGAGGCTCTGGCAACCCTGTGTGTGTGTGGGAATGAAGCAGTCGCCTCCACCGTGCCCTGGTTTCGCAAGATAGCGATCAGGGAGTTGAAGCCTCAAAGTTTTCTGGCTTCCCCCCTGTCTGCAACGAAGGGGAAGTAAGATGAAGTAGGCATATGCATCGTAAGCTTGCTGCGGTAGCTGCCACAGGGGTGGATCGGCAACGAGCTTGGCTTGCTCACGACGAGCAGCGCCTCACCACCCGAGTTACAAGCGACAGTCCCCCCCCTCTCGATGGACATCCCCGCAGCCTTCGTCTCTGCGACCACCTGCAAGGAAGGCGCAATGCTGGAGATAATGTTAAGCGTGGACCGGATTAGGGGGTCTCCTCTCTACAAGCGGCAGGGCGCAAGTTTCGGGGTCCCGGGCCTTGATTGGACCACGGTCGAGGACGGGGTTCTCTCGACAACGCACCGCACGATGGACCTCATCTTTCACAGAGGGTGTCGGGGGGGGTGGGGAATACGGCTTTGGAAATTGCAGCTGTTCATTTTGTAGTTCGCTTTCGGACTGCATGGTTATAGGGTTGGGGGCGAGGGGGGTGAACAATGTGTAGGATTGACATGGTTGGCCCAAGCTTCAAAAGTTTAGCCCCTGCAGAGTCCCCCTCTGAGGAGCCAACGATGCGCTGGCCGTCGCGCAAGACATGCCCGGACTTCACAGCCTTCCCATCGACGGTGACTCGCCCAGCTTCGATGGATGCCTGGGTTGGCTGGGTTTGCTGGGTTTGCTGGGCTTGTTGTGTGGCCAATAAAGGATAAAGGACAGTTCTCTGACTCAGGAGCACGTTTCAGGAAGATGGGCCTCGTAGTAGTCCCGAGGAAAGGCCACGAACTCACAAGCACACACCTGGCACTTCAGATTCGCCGTCGAAGCTTCAACACGCATCCGATGCTGGAGAATGTCTAGATGTATATATATATATATATATATATATAGACATAGATATAGATATAGATATAAATATAGATATAGATATAGATATAGATATACACCTCCTTACCCTCAACGCCTCCAACAAGGTCCTGCCGATCCAGCGCTGCCTTGGAGATTGAAAAAAGAAAGCACAAAACCCGGGGGTTACGCATGGTTACGCTTTACGCCGGCCAAGCGGGAGGCTTGACGTGCGTTGTGAAGTCAAAGTCGTATGGCCTGGGCTTGACGACGTGTCGGCGATACTGTGGGAGTTCTGCTGCTTTCAGCCACGGGCTCCACATGCCGGAGTCCTCCCTGCACCCTGTAGGTGACCTGGACACCAAGTCGGGTGAGATACGATGCGATGCGTGACGGGCAAGGTGCCGGCATGTTCCGGACCTGTAGCTGGACCACCAGACAGCCGGCCTGACATCGATGTGTTTGTGGGAAGGATGAAAGGTGGCAAACATGAAAAGTCGAGCCTCGCTTTGTTGGGGGGTTGGGCTCGGTCTTTGCCGTCACCTGATACCGAAGTCATCTCAAGCCTTCAGCCAACCTCTCGTGCTCTTGCTGAGAACAATGCTGTCTTGCCATCGCCTGCACTCTCGCGGCCTGGGTCAGTTCAACTGGACCCGTGAACATGAAAGTCACGAAGTGCATCAAAGGAACTGTCCGCCACCTTCTGCGCACTGTCCTTCATCGTTACAGGAAGACAGCCAAGCAGCTGGGAGATGCTGGGGGGGGGGGACCTCCCTTCTCCGCTCCTGGGAGATCTCGTCCCCTTCAGGCTGACGCTTGGGCATCGTCCGGAATGCATCATGTGAGCTGGTTCCGGCTGTTGGTGTCCTACTGAGTACTTGAGAAAGGCGTCAAACCGAGAACTACTCATCCCAAGCTGCTCTTGATTTTTTATACTTTTGGAAGATACTCCTTTGCTCTAGTGCCTCATGAGGATTGCATCTCGCGAGCTGCACATGCCTGCAGCCATCTTCATCGACGATGGTTAAGTCTGAGATTCTCGTGTCTGCCATCTGAGTCTGGCAAGACTGTGAGCAGGAGCCAACATAACACACATATGAATGTCAGGGAATGGCTGATTGCCCCCCTTTGCTTGTCAATGCGTCGGTGATGGATGGGTGAAAGGCCCTACTAGCAATCGTATGTTGCTGGATTTGTTGTTAGTAGCTTTGTTGTTACGTCTATTCTAGTCGTTGTCGTTGTGTTGAACTACTGATAAACCAACCAGCTAAAGCCTCCCGTGACCTGCCAAGAGAACTTGCAAAGGACAACGACGCAAAGCTCTAAGGAGCTAGTAACCGCATGCCAGTTCCATGCTGCAAACGGCCATCACATTTCCTTTTCTTCTTAAACGCGGTAGTTGGAGCATCAGCTCCACAACATGTCCGGTACCGGCTGCCCTTCCTCATGGTGTTGTCACACCAGCGCTTTGCCATATACCTTACAGCCACCGGCCGGGCCTAGTGACCTAGTGTGCTTCGCAGGTCTCCAGGTTATGAGCTCAACCTGAGCCCCGGGCAACGCAGGATATTGGGTGGCGAGCTGGAGCTGCCTGCCGTGAGGAAAACACTCTCCCAACTTCTGGACCTGTTGTGACATACTGGTGTTCGCGTCCTTGCAAGCCTTGTAAGCACTCGACTCATCACACAGATGAGCTGCGGCTCTCATCGTCGTCCGCCCACGGCCGCCCGCCTAGTAGCAACGCGTGCGCATGCGAAGACTTGCTTGAACTGACAACTGCAAGTTCGAAGAACGAGACTGCACGCTCACTGCAAGGCTGCTCTCACACCAGAAGAAGCATGCAACTTGGCCTTGGAGGGGTTGGCGTTCGACGTCGCGGACGGCGATCCTTCACCAGGGCTCCAAGTCTTCGCGCTCAGATCCATGAAGGATCATGAAGGGCCAGCTCGCAAGCCTCCTGACGGCCGTCAGTTCGTCGAGGCCTGGGATGTAAGCTTGACGGGTGACGAGCGGCAGCAAGTCTTGCGGACCGTTAAGAAAAGAGCTTGTGGTTGTGTATGTGGCCTCACGATAAGGCATGCTTTAGCCGCAACTACAATCATATTAAGTATCTTCACTTCGTTTCCAAATTAGTTCATTGCATTCTCTACCTAGTTTCAATAATGATATGAGCTAAGGTCCCTATAAAATGCTCTTCATACTGGGCCCGTATTATTACTTTCGTTTCGTTCACTTGCTTCGCGCACGAGTATGAATACGGTTCATGCGCGCACTTATAACCGCACTAAATTACTGAGTTCACTCTGTTCTCTTCACCCTGTATCCCTGCACGCGGTACCTCAATATCATGCAGGTGACAGGCGAACGCCCCATAACCACCATGAACTACCTATTGACCCTGGTTTCGTTCATAACACATATGTCGTCGCTATTCGCTGCTCGATGACTTAGCATGCACCACATCATTGACCAAAAACAGACTCAGACAAACAATGTCAAGATGCGGATCCCGCACAGCTCCGCGGTTTCCATTGCCCTCTGCCCTGGCAAGCGCGATGAATTCCCGAAACCTTCTGACAGTTTCATGCATCTCGATTGCCTCGAACGGGGTGGAGGATCTGTGCGACCTGATCATTGCATCCGCTTTCAGACTCACCCTCACCAGCACTCACTACCAATCAAAGTTCGGCAAAAGTCGAGCTGTCAAAGACTTTCAACCACTCAGCCCTGTGGATTCAAGAATCGGGCCTTGGTATTCTTAGCCATTTTTTGTCACTGAGCCCCGGACGGGAGTTGGCATTCGCTGCCTGGCACGTCGCTTCCCTCTTTCAGAACACAGTTGAAATGTCAGCTTGTGCTCCCATGTGCTCCCACGTGCTCCCATGCGATCCTACGTGCTCCTGCAAAAATCGTGGCAGGAGCGCTCCACTTCGCGGAGGGGCATCTCGGTATCCTGAAGAGTCTGAAGACTCCCGCTCGAGCAGATTGCAACGCGCCCTCCCTTTGCCCCAAAAAAATCCCTAAAATAAAAGAAGTAGTTAAAAAGCATTTGAATGAAGGTCGAGGCCAGCGCCTCCACCAGCTGGCCTGCACTTGTTGCAAGCGCGCGCGCGGAATCCCAAAAGAGAAGGCCCGACAAGCTTAGGAACAGCTGATGTGGAACGACATACACCACTCATGCATCCCACCGGATTAGTCTGCACGGCCAGCGTGAGACCGTGCTGGCCTGGGGCTTCTACTTCTGCGACTGGCACCTGGAAGCCGGCTTTGATAGAGGTCGCCCCAGGCTGCTGCTGCATCATACTGTCTCTTGGCTCATACTCTGCATCTGGTGCTTCAGCACGGCACCTGAAGCTGGCGGAGGTGCGCGCGTGTTGCTGGAGGCACGTCTCCTGGAGCTGCACCGTTGCTGTAGATGGAGGACCGAAGGTCAAGGAAGGGCAAGGACGCGCATCGAAGGGCGCCTCGGCGGACCCTCGCCCTCGAGAAAGACGTCGATGGTCCGGTCCTGGCTGACGGATGAAGCAGTCTCTGCCCAAACCACACATCCACCACCTTCAACCCACGAAGCTGTCTGAGCTCCGAACGTTCAACTGGCCACCGTGGAAGCGTCGCACTGCATCTTGCGCATGGCGTGGCCTGATTCGTGCAAGATCACGCGAGTCTGCAGGATTGGTTCCAGCTTGGGGTTCAGGCTCCCTGAAAGTGATTGTGGCGATATCACCACCCACAGAAGCACCTCACAAGGTAACAGAAAGAAAGAAAACATGATGAAGCTTAAAAACTTTGAAAGTCCCACTTCGGCTACTGGGCTCATTGCTCATGACCCGGCCGACGGGATTGAATGCAGCTTCAAGGTCTCGGCCTGAGCATGGGGGAATATTGAATATTGGCCTTTCTGGGCCCCTTCTGTCAGTGACGGCTTTTTGGGATGCTGAGCTTCGTGCGATTGATCCGAAGCCCCTGCAAGTTCGACACTACCTCAGGTGACTCGATACATCTCTGCCTCGCATCAGCGGATGTCCACGGAGGGTACAGCCGGGAGTCTGACAATCGTGCATCCCCTTGCGGCGGCGATGGACAATCATGACGTTACTAGACTGCTCACGCGAGCGCCAGCGACTGCGCACGCAGGAGGCTCGATGCCACTACAATCACTACAAGGAGATCCTGAATAAAACCCGAAGAGCCCTAAAAAAAACCGTTCGAGGAAGCTCTGCATCCCTGCCTCGATGAGCGGCCTGCGAGGGCTTCGATTTGGAGACTTTATAGGGCTCAGGATGGCTTAAAAGGTTTACTTTTTTCGAGTGGCTCTGCTCCAAAACAACAAATGCTCCTTAGAGGGTTCTAGGTTCTAGGTACGGCGCAACAAGACGACAGAAGAGGAGTGAGGATGGCCTCTGTCATCGTCCGGTGGGTCATCGTTCCTGCTTGCTTAAGCAACATTAACACGCACCTGACCTCGGCATGGCCACGCTACCCTCGACTGCCTTCTACGATCTCGGTCGCGTGGCCTTGGTGCTGCGATGTTGCGATGCGGGGTGCACAGCTTGAACTTCCTTGCCGGCAGAAACATCAGGCTCGAACTCCGGGTCTCCTCGACGGTCGCCACCCTTGCACCATCAAGCTTGCCAAGCTTGTGGACGTTGATGGATTGGCTCCAACTGCAGGTCTCTGCACGCTTGGTTCCCAGCACGCCCGTAATCGTCATAGTCCTGCACGCACTGGCACTGTCAGGGACCGACACTTGCGACCACCAGACATCACCACACGTCGCTAGCCCATCTCCTTGCCCCCGTACCCACCACCGCGGCCATATCTGTCGTCATCGCCCCTGACACAATGAAGCATGCGCAGTCAGCTTCGTAAGGTTCTTGCGTTATGGTTCACTGCCCTTGCCTTCCACCATAGGAGGACTTTCCTCCGTCCTTGCTAGTCAGATATGCACGACCTCACAAAGCAGCTTGCCGTTTATATGGTCCGAAGCACATAGCTCTTCCCATACTTGTCATCGTACTTGTCATACTTCCCACCTTGGAGCTCCATGTTGCCAAACCCCAATGCCCACAAGTCCGCTATGCTCAGTGTGCTAAGGGCCTGACCCCCATAGCCACCCCTGGCTTGATATATGTTGCGCTGGCACTGCGGATCAAGCAGATTTGCAACGTAAGAATCATCTGAGTCCAGAGCTTGTCGTACTTGTCGTAGGACTTGTCATACGACTTGTCATACTTGCTGTAGGGCTTGTCATAGGACTTGTCATAGGACTTGTCATACTTGTCATAAGACTTGTCGTACGACTTGCTATCGTAGGACTTGTCGTATGAGGACGTCTTGTCCCAGGTTTTGCCACCGGACCAGTCCCAGGATTTCCCACCTGCACCTCAACAAGGTACATCCAAGGCTACGAAGCTGCATAAGGACAATAGAACCACCGCATGCCACCAGCACTAGCGAGAACGTCTTACGAGTTGATACTGAGCTGCCTCCACTGCCATAAGAATCGCTCCCCTGGCAGTCTGACTGGATGCCAGCCAAGCATGGTGCACAATGCATCCGCACATGTTGCCCTCACGCAAATCTGCACGCCTTCTTCCAGTCACCTCCCCAGTCCTTTCCATCCTTCTTCCAGTCCTTATGCCCAGACCACAGGACTCAAGTATAGTATTCCAAGTTCCTTGCTGGAACTTCAGATGAACCAAGTCATGCGCAGCGGTCTTGGACCCGGAGCCCCACTTGTCCGTGTCCTGGAAGCGACATCTGAGGTCACCGAGCCAGGGCCAACGGTACACCCCCCCATTCCTTTCCCCAACACGTCCTTCTTGTTCCAGCTACCGCTGTCCTCGGATTGGCACGTCAGGCAAAAGCTGTGGCCATGGTGACTGCTGGAGAATTCGGCTTGCTGAATTTCCGCGCAATCCCCAGCAAAGGCAAAGGGAGAAAAAAATGCACGCGCTAAAGCCCCCCCCTCCGACCTGCCCGAACCGCTCGGAGGAGCCGCAATCCGATGCGGAGGGGTTTCCACTAAAACCCCCCTCCTTCAAAGAACCCCCCCTCCAAGCCCTCCTACCTCCTGAACTAATGATGTGCATGGTGCTGAACCAAGCGACACAGGACTTGGCTTTTTTTCGTCTGCACCCCACCATGTTGGGCGGGCCCATCAGCCGCGGCGGCGGCGCGCGCAAGCGCTTAAAGCTTACAAACAACAACATCTCTGCCATCAAGGATACACGGCGCTAAGTTCCCGAGCCTTCCAGTCATCGGTCTTGGCCGCACCTTTCCAGTCCTGTTCATCTTCCGACTGCAGCGAGGAGTGTAAGCCTCTCAAACACAAGAAGGTGGAGGTCCTTCGTGTCACCCTTGTCCTCGTTGACAGCAAAAACACACTACTTGGTCGATGAAAAGGGCACTCGGTGATCTTACTGCATGTTACTGATTGCCCATCACAGCTAGCACAGGCAACTCCTTCCAGTTGTCGTCTTTGGACCAACTTTGCTTCCAGTTGCCACCTCCTCCTATCCAAGTCTGGTGCTACTTGTCATGATGACGTGTGATCGAGCACTGGAGCTCCAAAAAGTGGGAAAAAGCTGCAAACGCTTCCACTCCTCCTTGTCTTCCACCGCTGTAGCGTCCCTTGCCTGGCACTCCGGGAGTGGGCCAGATATTCTCTTCAAAGGGCTGATCTAGACTAGGGCCCCCCTTTTTGGGGTCTGCAGAATGAGAAATGCTCCTTTGTTTAGGCAAGAAGAGCCCACAATTCAGGGCAACCCCACTTGCTGTCATGTTCATCAAACGTGGGAGCAGCACCACCGCCCTTCGACGCCCGACGGTCGGCACTGAGTCGTGAAGGGCTCATGTATTCCTACCCCAACTATGCTCTACAGGCAGCTCAGTCATTCTCGTCAGATGGAGGTTGACATGCTCTGAACACTCATGAAAATGCTGTAGCGCATGGTGGGGCGCTTCTAGCATGTGTATCTTCAAATTGCAAAGAGACACGCTTTGAGGGACAGGCTCAATCAAATCGTCCAGAGACATGCTGAGCTTGTCAACTTTCTCAACATTGCCTTGCAGCGGGAGGGTCTGCTGATGAGCTTTTGATGCACATGAACAGCTCCATGCCCTGCTACCCGCATCGACATTCAGCGCTCAACATAGCTTCGGCAGACAGTGACCCTACAGTATAGTACACCCCCGAAAATAAGGCCCTCAATCAGTCATTCTAAACCCTAAAGTCTAAACCCTAAACCCTAAACCCTCAACCCTAACCCTAAACCCTAAACCCTAAACCCTAAACCCACACCTTCAGCATACGCGTGTGGACTCTTGGGATGGGGAGCCTTCCTCGTCTTCCTTAGCGTCCTCTTTGCCCTCTTCGCCTTCAGCTTCGGCCTCTCCATCGCCTCGCTTTCAAAGTTCGAGTTTAAGGATTCAGGGTTTAGGGGTTAGGGTTTGGGGTTTAGGGTTTAGGGTTTAGGGTTTAGGGTTTAAGGGTTTAAGGGTTTAGGGTTTAGGGTTTAGGGCCCCCAAACGTTACGGAGGACGAAGACCTAGGCTCCAACTGTTGCGGGACGAATCATTGGGGTCAGCAGCAGATTCGGAAAATGAAACCGCGTGGCTTCGGAAACTGGAAAAATCGCGATACACGTCGGGAAACCGGAAAACGTAGATTCACATACACCAGAAAGTGCAAATTCGGAAAACGCGGATTCGGAAACCGCGGATTCGGGAAACTGAAAAGCACGGATTCGGAAAGATTCGGAAACCGCGGATTCGGGAAACTGGAAACCGCGGACTTGGGAAACCAAAAACCGCCGGAAACTGGAGAACGCCGATTCCGGAAACCACAGATTCGGGAATCGAAAAGCTTTCTGAAAAAAATTTTGACATGAACTTTATCATGCCCCCCACCCCCCCCACCACCACCCACCCCCTACCCCCTCGTAGTTTCCTGAATGGGGGTTTCCGAAATCCGGTGCAGCGCTCTGCGTCCACGAAGAGTGGGAGACCACGAAGGAGAGAATGCCCTTCGAGCCATTGTCCGCCTTCTTCCTTCACGCCTTCATCCATTCCATTCTCGTCCTTGGTGTCCATGGCCTGGTCTTCTGCTTCGTCTTTTGGCTCTTCGCCATCGGCCTGACAAACAGACAAACCCTCCTCTGCAAACTTTCCGCGTTTGGCCACGGAGGGAGGACCTCTGCAGCCTCCTCTGCAGGCGCCGTCTCGCCGGGACGGTCCTCGGTGTCATGATGCATAGAAAATGCTGCTGCGAATAACAGCATCAGTGAACTTGTATAAGCACAGTAACAAACTCTGGTAAACTGCACGCAACCGTGCTCGTCCTCCTCTTCCTGCCCCTCGTCGGGAGCGTCTTTGGCCTCACACAGTGCAAACTCCACTTCGCATCCACAAAACACGACTGTAAGGAATCTCATGTCTCAAGACGCATGCAAAGCGTGCAACTGCCAGAAACTAAAACGGCAGTTTACGACATTAGGGGGTACCTTATTGGGGTCCTTATTATAAGGGGATCCTACTACTCGGGGGTCTATTTTTAGGGGTCCCTCATTGTCGTAAACCCCAAAAAGAACTTTGAACTCCAACACTGGAGTGTTCGTGTCGGCACCAGCCTCTTCGGGAGTTGCTTCAGCGGGCGCCTCTAAGGAAGCAGTTTAGGGTTTAGGGTTTAGGGTTTGGGGTTTAGGGTTTAGGGTTTAGGGTTTAGGGTTTAGGGTTTAGGGTTTAGGGTTTAGGGTTTAGGGTTTAGGGTTTAGGGTTTAGGGTTTAGGGTTTAGGGTTTAGGGTTTAGGGTTTAGGAGTCAGGCGTGTCCCAGAGCTGCACTCGTAGCAACTGAGTCGGAAGCAGCTTCGGCTGGCGCCTCAGCGCCGCCCTGCAGGCAGAGAGGACGCTACGTAAACCTCGCCTTCCCTCCCGGGTTTAGGGTTTAAGGTTTAGGGTTTAGGGTTCAGGGTTTAGGGTTTAGGGTTTAGGGTTTAGGGTTTAGGGTTTAGGGTTTAGGGTTTAGGGTTTAGGGTTTAGGGTTTAGGGTTTAGGGTTTAGTGTTAGGGTTTAGGGTTTAGGGTTTAGGGTTTAGGGTTTAGGGTTTAGGGTTTAGGGTTTAGGGTTTAGGGTTTAGGGTTTAGGGTTTAGGGTTTAGGGTTTAGGGTTTAGGGTTTAGGGGGCCCGGGCCCTCGCACCTCAGCCGTGTCCATGGTGTCCTGACAGCAAAGAATATTGCACTGGAAAGACAAGAGAAGGAGAGGAACATATGAGTTCTTTTGTGGTCTTGTGGGGCAGCCGAAGGCAGTCGGTGCCTCGCCCATGTGGCCGAGCCCTGCTTTGTTTCGCAATGCACTGAGCCAAGAGGTACCAAGAGGTAAGGTCAGGCGGAGATATTAAAAGGGCACGACGAAAGAAACTTCAGTCCTACGAACGGCGTCACGCTGAGAAGGGTTCGATTATCCCTTGTTGAGTGGTGCTTGGTCAACACGCTGGTGTGAAGACTTGGTCTGGACTGACATTTTCCCGACTCGCGCTGCTTCACAGAGCTTGCTACGAGCGCTCCTCTATGAGCTCCTCTACGAGCTCAGGGAGGTCTCCACAAGAGGTAGCGCACAAGCTAGCAGGTGTTAGCAGTAGATGCTGGCAGGCCCATGGAAGCTCTCCATAAGTCTTCGCGCAGCATGCCACATAGCCTTCAGGCAAGGCAATGCGCTTGATGCGCACTTCAACATGGCGACGGGCACTATACGTAGTTGCACGATCTCGCACGCATTACACCCAGGTCTCAGCATGATTCTCTCAACTCTGAACATGCAAAGCATGCAAAGCATGCAAAAGCATGCAACGCCTCCACTTCGTTGTAAGACTCGTTCTTCCTGTCGACGTCATCCTAGGCCGAGAACGCCCACGATTCAAATGCAAAGCACCATCTGCTCAGCTCTCCCACCACATGCTCAGCCAAGAAGCTTTCGACGTAGCGGACTTGGCTGCGATGCGCTCATCCCGCTGCTTCAGGCTGGCTAGGTATTCGCCACTTGGCACCCTCAACTTGCTCAAGTCTCCTCACAGATGGACACATGGGTCTGAGACTCTTCGGAAGAAAGATCCCAGACGCCCCGCCTCCGACAGCAGCCATTGCCTTCACCTGCCATGTGCAGCTGAGGGTGACCATGTACCTCGGGATGAATGAGTCAACATCTTGCGTATGACTCTCGGCTGCAAGGGGCGCCGCAAAGGGTCAGCTGAACCGAGGGGCATGCGAAAGAAAGCCTCCTCCACTGAACCACCGGCTGTCAGGGGGCCGTGATTCTCAAGGAGCAGGACCTTGTTCTTTGGGCCGAGGTTGTTCGCCATTCCTGCCGTATGTGCTCCAACACATGAACCCGTTATGGTTATTGGCTTGAACGAAGCATTGAAAAACACAACAGAACGCTGTCGAATCTTTCAGGCAAGATGCTTTGTCGCTCATCCAGATCGACCGCACTCCCTTCAAAAGGGTGATAGGAAAATAGCCCCCATTGAGAGATTGCCTCCTGTGTCAGAGGCAAAAAGCCGGCGGTAGAGGTCACCACTGCCACTGTGTCGGCATGATGGCAATGCCAGACACAAGTGATGTCTGGACGGGCAGCGTGGACGGCCGAGTGCACCTGAAAAGTGATCAGATCGTCTTTGTCTGGCGAAGGACAACACATGTTGAAAGTTTCGTCGAAGAGACTCGAAAGCACCAAGGCTCGAACCACAAAGCCCTGCTTGAAAAGTGGCCCTTGGTTCGTGCCCTTGTCAACCACGTTACCATCCAGATCGACCTTCAACAGCGAGCTAGCCTCAGATGGAAACCACTCAATCATGTCATCTTCCACATACCGGCCGCTGATTGTCAGAATTGAGCTTGCTTGCCTGTCCAGGGAGCAGTGACCTCATCAAACCGTAAGCCGAAAGGGTTGATGAGAAAGTGAGGTCCATCAGACAAGAGATCGCTTTCCGGCACCTTCAGCGTGATGTGATTGAAGACAAGTTGATCCCAGCCGTAGTGGGCGGCCAGCCGATAAGCAACGGCCAGTTTGCAACGAGCTTCCCACCTGTCTGCACTTACACCCAGGAGGCTGCTAGATATCAAAATCGTTGAAAAAGCCATCATCATATTCCTATGCAGCCGAAAAGATCGGGAAGCAAAATCTTCGGTCATTGACTGAGCAACTCGACGGGGCTGAACTGCGTCTTCTGCCTCGGGGTGGTGTCCCGACGTGTGCGGTCACGACGCGCGAGACCAGCAGCTTCTGCAGGCAGGTCCAGTGGCGCGGCGACGGGGCGCGGCAAAAGATGCTGGGACAAGTGCTCTAAGCGGCGCATGCTTCAACTCCAGCTGTCCAGTCTTGGGCCCCAAACCGCTTCACTGCACAAAAAACCTTCTCTTTGATCTACGCAAAGCCATGCTAGCTGACTGCAAGCTGTAGCGACTTGCAGTAGCAGTTTCTGGCTCGGCGATGTCGAGAAAACTGTCGGCAAGTGATACCAACTATGTGGCTCAACCCTCAGGGTGAGCCATGCCGATGTGTATCAGGCTGCGAAAACTCATTGTCGGACAGTGAAGAGCGAAGAAACGGAAAATGGACGATGAGATCGATTCAAAATATCAGACGTTCCTGGTATCCAAGCCCAGTTTCACTCGGGCATCCACCTGGCATGTGGCAGTGCAGACATTGCCCGTGTGTCCCAACTCAACCATGCAATCCCAGGACCTCGGCTGTCAAAGATTTCCATTCTGGCACCTGAGCAGAAATTGGCAGCGGCAACTGAAGAATGGCCCCCCATGATCTCAGAATCGAAGAGAGCGTAATCATAGCTCCCAGGCTCGGGCTCCGAGAAATCGAGTGCCCACTCGCCCATTCTTCTTGATGATGATGGCCTGGCCTATGGCCTCAAGACGGCACCGGGAAGAGGGGGAAAAGGGCTTGGGAAATCGATACTCTGCAACCATAGGACCATAGGTGTACTCTCGATCGTTCCGGGTAGCAAAGAGAGCCACACGTAAGAGCAAGCTTGGATCTCATGTAGCTCTGAGCTGCCTCATCCAAGCCTTGACTTCGCACCTCCGCCACGCGAAGCACGAGGGCTTAGGATGATTTTAAGGCCTAAGGGCATCCTACTAGTGCCGTCTAGGGAGTTTAGAAGTACTGCAGATCTGGAACCCAGGCCTGTGCGAGCTGGATTTCAGAGAGCTGCGCCCAGTCTCCGTCCGGATCCTGGCAAGGAGACTGAGTGGAGATGAGTCGCAGGTGGTGCAGGAGGCTCCTTCCCAGGCAGAGCCACGAATCTCAAGTCTTTCGCAGCCTCCGCAAGGGAAGACCTGAAGTGAGCGAAGAATGCCCCACGATAACAAAGTGGCAGCTAAGGCAGCAAGCAAACCCGTTTTGTAGGTTCAGATCGCATCTTCTGCGGAGGAGTTGTAGAGCACAGGCACTAGCAGGAAGTCGCAGCGCGTCATCGCCTTGCTGGCCCAACACATTCACCATGGATCTGTTGATATCGTGCACCACAGCACCGCCTCCTGAACCTCCATGGCAGCGCTGATACAGTCTCGACCTGAATAGCAACAGCTGCAGCAGGAGCGGGTAGGATGGGCCAAAATCTGCCTCCGAAGGTCGAAAACATCGTAGACTACCATGCTCCAACGTGTTCTCCGCGCGGACCAGTTGTCGACACGCATGAGCTGTGCTCAAGGGCGGGCAGCGGCGGCAGCAGCCAGGAAGCTAAACATGTTCCTCATGTTCATGATGCTCGCCCCATCATGGGGACGCTTGCCATCATTCTGATGATGCTGGGTTGGTGGGCTTCTGGGGGGGGGGGCGGGGGGGTAGGTGCCCGCCGCCACACGGAGTCTCGAACAGGTAGCCCGTGTCCTCGGACCCTGTTTCACATCGAGCTGTCGAACGGGTCCTGTGTGGGGCGTGGCCCTTCAAGGAGCCGGGGCGAGCATCAGCATCGCCAGCATGCTCCCCAATTGGAGGCACTATCACTCTTGAGATTTTATAGCCCGCCTGGGCTTCACTGCGCAAAACGAGCATTTTCCGGGTGGGGGGGCCTGTTCTTTCTCTCTGTCACTCTACCTCCGACTTCCAGACACTGCCACAGCATTCGCTGAGGACAATGCAGAACTGGAGATTCCCAAGGCAAAGGACCTTGGTCACCGTCACCACGGCAATTCAGCCAGGAGAACCAGAAGTTCTCACTCAGAGTAGCTACATCAGCCGAGAACCGGACGGGCCGTCGTGACTTCATCTGACGCCCAACTCGGAGATCACTTAGCCGAGCTTCAACCACCTTCGTTCAATGCAGACTCAAAGATCTCCAGAGGAAGGTGGCTAGGGGCTGCTATGGGCATTCCATAGCATGCCTTGGCCTCCCCATCCATGGGGACTTGGATCGGAAGCCGAGCAATCAAGGCCCCCTCCTGCACACATCGACTTGGGACTTACGCACCATAAGCGAAGATATTAAACACATGCAGAATGGGCCCCTAAACATCCTTAAATCCCTACCAACCCTCGGAAAGTCCCCGGAGATTCTTTAAGGAACCCCCCAAAGGCCCTAGCCACCCTGCCTCCTTGGCCTGGGACCGCACGGAGTCTTGGTTCCACTCCTTCGCCAAGAGCTTTAGAGCCCTCTCGTGCTGATCTTAAGCTGCTAAGATGCTCCTGGTAGGTCAAGAAGCCACAGAAGACCATGGCTCCGAAGTTTACAGCGACGTCTTGCAAGACGCTCCTCCCCAGAGCTCTACTCGAAACTGTGCCAGCCTCTCGAAACTCGCAAACAGCTTGGCTGCTGGCGGCAAAGGGCTTGCCCGAGGAGCTCCGAACAGCGTCTGAGCTCCCGCATGGCACTCATGCGCACGCCATGGCATCCTATCGCAAGCTGCCACAAGCGGATTTTGAACAGTATCCTGAGGTTCCTGCCGCCAGCAGCCTGACAGAGCGCCAGATTCCGGCGCTGAGCCGATACACATGTCAACGTTCTTGCAAACATTTGCAAACTCTTCATTTCTCTGAGTCTCCTATGCTTGAATCAAAAAGGGACTCTACAGATTGGTGCTCTGCGTAGCCCGGCCTGGGAAGAATGAAGAGCAGGCCAACACCGGCACCGCCCTCGGGGAAGCGCAGTGATCCGAAGACTCTGTGTAAAGATGTGGCTCGGGCTCTGCGTGCAATGAGACACAGGATGATACACGAAGATGGGATGAGCCGGCTCAGAAACTTTTGCTGTGAGATTTCAATCCGTGCTGGCACTGGTGGCATCAGAGATGGCGCTGCAGGTCAGCCTTGAGGGGACAAAGAAGGCACATGGAAGCTGGACCTTTTTGCTTGGGCCCTCGTTCTGTTTCACCATGAGTCATGAAACCTTCAAACTCTCAAAAGTAGGTGGATAATCTACAACAATTTCCACAAAGCTGGCTTAGAAAGATGTCCAAATCACTCAGTCAAAGTCGGGCAAAGGCAGAGCGGCAAAGGCCGAGGTACACGAAGTAAGGAATGGTCCCTTCCGTGCCCGGCTGCGGAAATGGAGGCTGCTTGGGGTCGTTCTCCATGAAGAGGGGCCCGTATGTCTCCTAAGGCAAAGGCTTCCGAATGCCCCTCCCTGATCAATCCGAAGCACTTTGTGCATATTGTGCCTGCTCAT
The DNA here is from genome assembly GCA_905221605.1 of Symbiodinium natans. Lineage (NCBI taxonomy): Eukaryota > Dinophyceae > Suessiales > Symbiodiniaceae > Symbiodinium > Symbiodinium natans. Next base: position 140,989 of record CAJNDS010002808.1, on the reverse strand, counting down.
CGCAAGACCAGCCGGGTCCGAGGTCATAGGCCTGGCTACTTAGCAAAGCTCAAGCTCCCAGCTCGGTACACCAGGCGTGCCACCCAGGCCTCTGAATGCGGCTGACGTGCATCCGAATCCTCCTCTTCCTCCCGGCCGGCTGTATCTTACGACGACGGCATGACAATAAATGACACACGTCGCCATAGTGGTGTCGTCACCACTGCTGGGCATTGACAGGGCAACAATGATGCAAGGAAGCCTCGTCACCATCCGACAGAGAATCCTGCTGAACAGCAGAATGCAGCATCTTGCACGTGCAGGGCATCCAAACCGGCCAGGCAACTTGACCGGCCCAAAGCCGCCGCTGCGACACCACAAGCCTCTCAAAGCTTTCGACGCGTTCGCCAATCCGCTCAGACCTCCCAGACCTCCCAGACTCCAAGTGTCCAGCAATCGGCCACTTGCGACGAGCACTCGCCGCACCTCCTGCAGCTAGTGCCATCCAACATGGGGCCAACAGAGGTGGAGTGCCACTTCAGCAACACTCCTGAAAGTATTGTCGCCGGGCTGCAACTGTTCCGAGGCAGTCAGACAAACCTTGTCAGCAGCAAAGGTGCACGGCAGTATGCTCATGGACAGTGGCAACACTTCATGTTCAACGCCTTTGTCAATGGCAGCAACAAAGAAGCCGTCATCGAAGTCTGACATGTTCCTGACACTGTTCAGCAGCACGTGCCCAGAGTGGAAGCATCTGCAGCCCCGAAGGACGGAGCAGTTGCCACCTGGCATCCATTGTTAGGAAGGTAAGCTTGGGGAATCGTTGTCTCATCCTCTCCTGAGATCTGCAGGGCTTGCCCAGCAGTAGCATGGAGAGCAAGCCAGGAACACAAGTCACCGGTTGCAGGGAGTGTCCGTCACCTCCGCGGAGAAATCAATGCTAAAGACCTCAGGACCCCCGAATCGCGCTTTTTGCAGATCACAGATCCAGGCCTGCAAGTCTTGATTCTGGAGGGCCTTCACAGCTGCACTGCGATGGGATGCGATGGGATGCGATGGGTCTGCGCAGCAAGTGTTAGGGCCGGCCTTGTCCGAAGCCAGCTCAGCACTTAGAGCAGAGTCACCACTTCCCAAGACAAGCAGCCTCTGAAAGCTGTGCCGTGGTGTGCAGAGACGGATCAAAGTACCCTCAAACCTTAAACCCTAAACTCCAAACCCTAAACCCGAAACCCTAAACATCCCTAAACCCTAAACTTCAAAAAACCCTTGGCCTCACAGCGCCGGTCACACGTTGCGAATGTTGCAGCGGCTCAAGCAGTTCCATCAAGGAGCTGCGCAGTTGCTGGTAGCCTCCGCGTTCGGCTTTAAAGCGAGAGCCAAAAAAGCACCTCACTCCCGTAAGCTCCCGGCCGAGGCCGTACCATTCATAGAGGGCCCGCCCATGCTCACCCTGCAGTTTGTAAACTTGATCCCAGTAGTCCGGCTGGTCGGCCTGAACCAAAAAAACAACGGAGCAAATGCAAAAGAATAGCTCGACTGGACTCTGCTTCAGCGTCATTCTGCGCCATGCTGCTGCTGGATATTCCCCGCGGCCGTGCAGGCAGAGAAGCCCGAAGAGCAGGCTCGACCATTGCATCGGGATTTTAAGAAGAAAGGAGTCTCAGGAGTTGACTTGAGGCCTCATTGGCCATCTTGTTAACCCCCAGGGAACAGACACTACACACCTGTTTCTTTTTATCTGTCTTATTGCTACGCACAGGTCTGTTCTTTGTGCATCTTGCTGTTTCAGCTCTCAGTGACAAGGCCTGCAGGCGCAGAAGCGGACACGCACAAGCCGACAGAAACCGTGTGCCGATTGAGAGGATGTTCTCAGCACCCAGCGGTCAAGAATCCAAACAAGGCAACTTTGACCTGCAAAAGAACCACATTTAGGGTTTAGGGTTTAGGGTTTAGGGTTTAGGGTTTAGGGTTTAGGGTTTAGGGTTTAGGGTTGACCACTGTAAGCCATGCAGTCGTCTTTTGTCGCAATGCCTTGGCAAAGGGATCCTCGGTCTCTGCCTGCACCATCGCTGCAGCTCAAGCATGGGTCAAGCGAGGACATCCGAGCCCCCCGGCGCGTAGCTTGTCGTTACTAAACTTCTGCTCCGCCGGAAGTGCCCGGGGTGGCCTCAGCTTGCAGTGTGTGCAATCATCCACGGATATCCACGGTGCATGCAGCAAGAAGGACCCAGACGTGACGCCAACTCTGGGGCCTGGATGGCAGTGTCACTACAGCAAATCATTTGCTGGTAGCGACTTCACAGCAACGCACCTCCGGACATGCCAGACGAGCTGACGAAAGAGCTTGGACACCTTGCTCACCAATCGCCGCACGTGAACCACACATGGCACACAACTTCCGATTGGCTGCGGATGCCAAAGGCACCGGCAAGCATGCCAACAGGACAAGAAGGCCGATGCACCTGGCACGCACAAAATCAGGTGCATCCCCTTTGCTGAGCATGATGCTTTTGCCAAGTCAAGACAGGCACGAATTGGCCTTCCCGCTGCAGCTGAAGTGGTAAGCACAGCATTGGGACGGCGGGAGCGCCACATGATGCTGGCAAGTTGCTATTTTCAAAGCATGCAGGATGCCTCAAACTCAGGTTGATCATACAGCACGAGTCAAGTTGTTGTTTTTGCTGTGTGTTGTGGCGACTGCGCCTTCTTGAGCAGACATTGCCAAAGAGGAGCATGACTTGAAGTCTGCGTGCTGCTCCAAGCTTCAACGCAAAAGTAGCCCTGGAGCGACCGTCAACACCGACAAGCTTGTATACAAGTTGTATTTCTGATTCACTGGAACCCCGACCGAACACAGCCACTATACGAAAGACGCACGCAAAACTGGAAATTCTCCTTCGTGGGTCAGAGGGAAGGTTCACTTATGTAAAGTAGGGCAATGTTCATTCCAACTAAGATAGAGCTACCGTGTGCCTGCAAAGTATCACAATGAGCTGGAATTCTAGTTGTGTAAATGTCCACATGCTTAAGGAAGGGAGTCAAAGCGCATGTTGGGCCACTGTCAGGAATGAATCGGCCCAACGGGCCCGAGGTCTACCCTATTGGAGCCAACAGACACTGGCTTTCAACGGAGTCAGGGTGATGGAGAGTATGCCCCCCCCCCCCCCCCCAAGAAATTGAGAAACTCAATCAGTCCCGGGTCCCCACACGGAGTTCCCACACGGCGCAACGCGGCCACTCCAAGAAGTCACTCTCAACATACTGCTGGTTGGCAGGCGGGGCTCGCAATTTTCAAGCTCGCGTCAAGCTCCGCGAGGCGCGGGCCGGCACAGGCTACCTTTCAAGGCCCTACGAACTGCGTCGCTCTGCATTCGCCATCAAGTGGAACACCCACATCCTGAATGCCAGTACTGGTCCTGGTGGTCCATCGCTAGCATGTTGCTGAGCTACTTCGGCGAATGCAGAGACATGCACGGGAAGCTAGGTAGCGGGCGGCCGGACAAGGTAAAAATGTGAAGCTGAGAAGATGTCATGATAAAGAGGAAACGTCTTGAGACGTGAAGACGAAGACCTGTACATGTGAAGATGAAGGTACGACAAGGTGAAACTGAGAACAAGAAGATGCGAAGATTTTGACTGTGAAGGAAGATGTCTAGATGCAAAGAAGCAGCATGTTGTTAAAGGCACCAGATCTGCAGGTACACGGCACGGCAGCGCCATGGGACCATTAGAAAGTCGTGGTGCCAGTAAAAGAGCTTGGGATTTTCTGAAAACTCGACATTCCGTGCTTACAAAGCTTCGACCACAAAATCTATGCACAATGCAGTCGGAGATCAGCATCTTAAACAAATACTTCATTAAAGGGGCATCCCTGTGGGATCGCGAAAAGTGTGCCGGGGCCTGGAAAATCAAGAAAAAGACATCAAACACGAACAGCCTCAAAGGCTCACGGTGGTCATCGCCATGTCGTGCAGCAGTCGTTGAATGCTGTCAGTTCGGGCTAGTTGCACCACTGAGTGTCCGCGGTTGTTGCCTCGGCCCGATTCCATCGGCAGCCCACCATCCCCGATCCCGATTGTGATGCCCTACTAAGCTCTGTTTCAGCCACTCCGAAACCATGACAACCTCTAAGCCTATACGTGTCATACACTTGTCATATACTATAAGAAACACATACAACTGCGCACAAAAACTTACATACACGCACATACAGTACATGAACATAAATGTACACGTTTACGTCGAACTGTACCCATCTTTGCCAAGTGGCAAATATCCGGGTCGGCCATTGCTGCAAGCAGCATGGTCGCCAAGTGTTCCCGACCCATCAAACATGCGAAGCCCAATGGTGTCGTAGAAATTTCCGCGAAGATCTTCTCCAACAAGGACTGCATCCTCCTGCAGGAGGCCGGTGTAACGACTTAGCAAAAGTCTATACTTGGAGATTCGTGTGATATGATATGCGACGTGTAGAGTGCTGCGAGAGCTGTCACGCATTCTACAAGTGAGCACAAGATGAAGATACCGTCGACCCCTGCGAATCTTCGTTGCCGCTCCAGGAGGAGGTCGCACGACAGGCCAACTCGAAGAGCTTCAAGGCGCCGCTGGGCTCAGCTCGCAAGTTCACGTCGGCTTTGGAGAGCAGAAGAAGTTTCACCTGCTCTTCCAAGTGCGGATTGCCATCCGCAGGCACCGCCAAGCAGACCAAGGGTGGGGCAGCTCCGCCATAGCCCTGGTCATTGACATCGGCCTGAGATTCAATAAGCAGTTTCATCACAGGCGTAGGCGAGCAGTAGAGACATGCCACTGCCAGCGGCGTCAGGCCACAAGGTGCAGCCGAGTAGTTCACGCCAGCCCGTGCTTCTAACAAGATGCGAACAGCTTGGGTACTTCGTGAATAGCCCAAGGGTGACATGCCCAAGAAGTTGCAGATGTTGGGGTCGCAATTTCGCAAGAGCTCCGTGAAGATCTCCGCGTCCTTGACGTGGCTCGCGGCCAAGTGCAGTGCTGTGCGGCCCTTCGTGAGCCCCACCTCCCAAAAGGACCGAGACCATAACACACATGCATAAGACACGCAGAGGTTAAGCACAAACAGAAGCTCTTCTTGAAAAGCTGTCTTGCAAAAGCATATGCCACGCTTTATGACATATGCATACTAATCAACATGGTATTTGCATACATGCTTACAAACATCTTCTACCCCAAAGATAAACAGTGATAAACAGCTTGTTTCTTTTTTTGCTGCGCCTCGGCCACGCCGGGCTGATGCATGGTGGCCTGGGACACCAAGCGCCGCACCTGAGCCCGGTCCTCCGCCAGGACGGCGCACGCACAGGCCGTGAAGCCCGAGGAGCAAGGCGCAGTCGTAGCGGTCGTAGCGAGAGCGAAACGAGACGCGAAGGCCTCAGAGCCCAGCTGCGAAGGGCTCTCACCCAGCAGCTGGTGACGCACCGCCTCCAAGTAGCGGAGAAGATCCTGCAAAAAATGGAGAGAAAAAAAACATGCCAAGCAGCTTCAGGACCCTGTCTTCATCTAAACCCTTCTGTTAAAGTTTCTTGCTGTCTCCTGGTTTTGTCCGCTGCTGTGCAGGAACTGCAACTTGGAGTCCAGCGCTTGCTGCATGACCTTCGTGACCTTCTGGCGGTCTGCCTCCACTGCGAAGTTCCCCGTGTGGGGAGAGCCGTAGACCCAGTGGATGGGCATGGCGAACTCCGCATGGTCGCTGCTACGGATCAAGATCATGGGAGTATCCGACTTGCGCGACAAGAGGTTGCACCAGATCTCCAACGAACACCATCCGCGTTGAAGCCAGGTGCAATAGTTGCACTCCTCATCTAGATCATTGTGCTTCAAGGTAGGAGCTAAAGCGATGAAGAGCTGACATGACTCAACGTAGAAGGGGATCGACTGGACTGCCAAGAAGACATCATCTCTCATTTCTTCGCTGCCTTGCTTGCTGTCAATCTTCGGAATTGAGAACCAATCAAACCAGATATAGGCCTCGCTGAGACTTGCTCGGTTTGCTGCGGAAAGCACCTGAGTCTCACCCAGGAACTGCATCGGCAGATCCATCTCGATTTGCAGCCGACCACCTAACAAGTTCTCCAAAGCCCTTTGCAGCACCTTGAACTGACTGCCTTTCTGATCCGGATGATGCTTCCCAAGCCACTGGTGTGAGACAAATATGGTGAGGAAGGAAGGCTCCCACTCCACGATGAGCCCAGCCTCCTTGAGCTGCTGATGATCAGGAGGCGCTCCGTATGGCGCTATGCCTTTCATCTTCAAAATCTCGGAGATATGTACCACCCACATGGGCGCCAGCTGTTGGTGGCCTTCCATGATGGCTTAAGGGCCCTAAGCCCTAAATCAGGGCCCCCCGGTTTTTGTGGGCCCTTTGATCCTCAACGTGGCTCCGTCACCAATTTTCGAAGACCAACCTTGCACTTCTTCGCCAGCCTTGCTCCGAAGCTCCTAAAACACTCGCATGCAAAAACCCTCGTGAGCGACCCTCTGAGTTCCGTTCGTGATCGGAGACCTGTCGACACAAGACTTTCAGCTGCCTGGACTCTATGTCTCGACACCCGGAACAAAACTCTCACCTCAGGATCCTGCAACTAAATCTTGGGCGCGCTTCGCAAGCACAGCCTGACCCTCTTACTTGGATGAAAACAACTCCAGAGCAACACATGGCTTTCCTTCAGATGGTGTGTCTCTTCGCAAAATTTTTGACTGACACATCACGACCGGCACGTTGAGCTTCAACGGCCTTGGCCATGTCTTTTGCCTGTTGGGATGATTTTGACACTGGGCGGCAAGATTCTCAAAAACCGCTTGCAAAAGTCTGCGCAACAGATACGTCCTAGATTGTTCTGGATGGATGGATGGATGGATGGATTGGATTTAGTTCAAGGTTGTCCGAGAAACGTTTACGGCCAATACCATGACGTGAAGATTCCTGCGGAGGGCCCCACGGGGCCGAGAGCTTCGCAGTGAACAAATTGGGGTGCCCAATTGGAAGTTTGGACCAACTTGAGTACGGCCAGCTGTGACTGCAACACCCAAAAAATCAAACAAAGTTGAGAACCAACTGCCATGGCTGGGCGAAATGTCCCGGACCAAGAGGGACGTCGAATAATTTAGGCCAAGCTCAGACGAGACCCAAAACTCCGGCCAAGCACTGCTCGCTCACGTGCCTGTGACACATTGGACAGGATGGCAAGCAAACCCGTGTGCAAATGCAGGAGAAAGAGCCCTTGATGCAAATCTCCGCGTCAAGCTACTATTGAAGGTAAAGGCGGTGGGCAAAGAGCACCCCACCCCCATTCACGTGCCATTGTATTGGCACGAGTTGATATCGATGCTTGCACGGGAGGGCGGACCCAGGAAGGGAAGGGACGGGAAGGAAAGGGAAGGAAAGGGAAGGGAAGGGAAGGGAAGAAAGGAAAGGAAATGAAAGGAAATAGAAGGAAGGGAAAGGAAAGGAAAGGAAAGGAAAGCAAAGGAAAAGAAAGGAAAGACCGACCGAAAACAGAGCCCTTTCCTTTCCCTTCTGTCTGTTTGTCTGTCTGTCCTGTTCTTCCGCGTATCTCTCCAGCGCAGGCCTCTCTTTTTTCGGAGAACGCAAAGGTTTCCCTAATCAAAACATAGACAAAATACAGAATTTCCTCTTAAAATACAATAAAATGAAGGCTTTCCTGCTAGACATCGGGGCTTTCCTACCCCCCGACCGGCGGAGGTATTCTTTTTTTCCAAGTTTGACTCTCCTTGTCTGGCTGGACACTTCGGCGGTTCACAGATTTGAAATTCTGTAGTTTGAAGTGTTTTCCGCATTTCGAGCTCCTGGACAACTATAAACAGCGTGCCAAATCTAAATTACCGTGGAAAGATACTTTCCCTGCTTGGCAGTTCGCTAATTTTTAACACTGTAAATAGCAATGTTCTCCGCATTTCCAAGTCCTGGGAAATTACATTGAATCTGAAAAACTACATATCCTAGCAATTGCAGTAATCAGTAGTCACGTGCTTGAAAAACTGTGATTTGCAGCGTTGTCCATTTCCAGCTTTACGGTAGTAAAATTGAAAACATCAAATCTTAGCAAGTGCAGCACTTATGGGTTTTACAATGCCTCTGCATTTCAAACTCCTGTACACTGACGACAACGGGACACAAACCTGCAATGCACACCATTTATGTACGTTAGCCCACTTGACAGCATTCCAAATCCTAGCAATCACAGTATTGACCGGCGGCGTGAATTTACAAAGTGTATCTTGCCATTTTTTCCGCGTTCCGAGCTCCTGGGTAGCTACAACACGTGCGCAAACAAAACAAATCGCAGCGCTTGTAGCCCAGCGTATTAATAACCATAGGAAGATGATAAGATAGCAAGAGAATGTTAAAATTCGTATATGTTATATATATATATGTGGCATGGACCTTTATGTATTATTTGACGTTCTCTCTTGTTTTGTATTTAAAAACCTATAAACAAACTAAATCCAAGAAACCTGAAGCACAAATTCACCAATTCGTTCTCTTAGGGTTTGGGGCTTACGATTTATAATTTACTCTTTTTTTTTATGTGAACGTACGGACGCAGTCAGATGTTGGCAACGAATACTAGCTATCACTTCTGCTCTTGCGTGGGGGATGATCCAAGCGGTCTCTCGGGTCGAGCTGCGCACCGTTGTGCGCACATTGAAGTGTCCTGTCAGCTGTCGTGCCCAATTGTTGCTTGGTGTGGATCGGCAAAGATCACTGCTACTGAAAGAGGCATCTTCTCATGAAGATGCCCTAACTCTTTCAAGACATCTACATTATCATTCAACGCGTACAGACGTCGGTTCGACAACCTGTAAAACTTCGTACTCTTCTTCACAAGCTGAAGTGGACGCGAGTCCTGCTGTGCCCTGAACCGTCTCGTGCAGAAAACACCCCCGCAGAAAATCACTGCCTTTACCGCAAGCATTGGAATCATACAACCGCACAACCCGCTACAGTCCACCTCCGCCACGGACGCACCCATGACCGCAGAAGCCACTGCCCCGCCGATAAGGAGCCGACCAAAAAAAAGCAACGACGGCACCCATTGCAAAAGACCTGCGAAAACGTCTCGCGTAATCAGTGACCATCATACAACAATCGGTGAACACACTATTTTTGCGGGCAACCAATAGCAACTGGTCGACCAAGCCGATGCCTGAAGACGGCACGGCTGCGGCGCCTCGGAGCTTGTCTTCCTGACTCGGGAAACTGCTGCGGCCGACGCCAAGTCTCGCCAGCTGTCGTGCACAATTGTTGCTTGGTGTGTGTCGACAAAGATCACTGCTACTGAAAGAGGCTTCTTCTCATGAAGATGCCCTAACTCTTTCAAGACATCTACATTATCATTCAACGCGTACAGATGTCGGTTCGACAATCTGTCGAACTTCGTACTCTTCTTCACAAACTGAAGTGGACGCGAGTCCTGCAGTGCCCTGAACCGTCTCGTGCAGAAAACACTCCCGCAGAAAATCACTTTGAGACACATGCCTTTACCGCAAGCATTGGAATCATGCAGCCGCACAACCCGCTACAGTCCACCTCCGCCACGGACACTCCCATGACCGCAGAAGCCACTGCCCCGCCGAGAAGGAGCCAACAAAAAAAAGCAACGACAGCACCCATTGCAAAAGACCCGCGAAAACTTCTCGGATAATCAGTGACCATCATACAACAATCGGTGAACAATCTTAAGACACTAACTTTGTGGACAACAAATAGCAACTCGTTGACCAAGCCGATGCCTGAAAACGGCACGGCTCCAGCGCCTCGAAGCTTGTCTTCCTCACTGTGTGTTTTTGAGATTTAAAGGAGAACAAGAGAAGAGAAGGGAGAGAGAAAGGAGAGAGGAGAGATCAACAGGAATGCAACTCTAAATGGAAGAGCAATGAAAAGAATGGAAGAGAAATGAGGACAAGCGAAATGCAAAAATCAGGCAAAGAGAAGATGGTGCTCGTTTTCATCTTTCCTCTGGTTCTTATTTTTCTCTTCTCTTGTTCATTTCCGTTAGAAAAAACAAAAGGAATAACAATGAACATGTAAGCAAACCCAGCTGATGCTCATGATTTTTCCTGTCTCCCTCTCTCTCTCTCTCTCCATATATGGGCGATGGAACGGGTGTCCTTGTTGGGCCGTTTCCTGCATCTTCAAGTGAGGAACCTAAGTGTTTTCTTTTGTTCGTTTGAAGACACAGAAAGCGATTAAAAGGGACGTCCATTTTGGATTGGCAGCCAACCCAGCTGATGCTCATGATTTTTTTTTCTCTCTCTCTCTCTATATATATGGGCGATGGAATGGGTGTCCTTTTTGATCGTTTTCTGCATCTTCAAGCGAGGAAAAGGGACACCCCACAAGAAAGCACTTAGGGTGTCTCTTTTGCTCGTTTGAAGACACAGAAAGCGATTAAAAGGGACGCCCGTTTTGGATTGGCAGCCAACCCAGCTGATGCTCATGATTTCTCTCTCTCTCTCTCTCTCTCTCTCTCTCTCTCTCTCTCTCTCTCTCTCTCTCTCTCTCTCTCTCTCTCTCTCTCTCTCTCTATATATATATATATATGGGCGATGGAATGGGTGTCCTTTTTGATCGTTTTCTGCATCTCCAAGCGAGGAAAAGGGACACCCCACAAGAAAGCACTTAGGGTGTCCCTTTTGCTCGTTTGAAGACACAGAAAGCGATTAAAAGGGACGCCCGTTTTGGATTGGCAGCCAACCCAGCTGATGCTCATGATTTCTCTCTCTCTCTCTCTCTCTCTCTCTCTCTCTCTCTCTCCCTCTCTCTCTCCCTATATATGGGCGATGGAACAGGTGTCCTTTTAGATCGTTTTCTGCATCTTCAAGCGAAGAAAAGGGACACCACAAGAAAACACTTAGGGTGCCCCTTTTGCTCGTTTGAAGACACAGCAAGCGATTAAAAGGGGCGCCCATTTTGGATTGGCAGCAAACCCAGCTGATGCTCATGATTTATCTCTCTCCCCATATAAGGGCGATGGAACGGGTGTCCTTTTTGGATCGTTTTCTGCATCTTCAAGCGAAGAAAAGGGACACCACAAGAAAACACTTAGTAAGGGTGCCCCTTTTGCTCGTTTCAAGACACAGAAAGCGATTAAAAGGGACGCCCATTTTGGTTCGGCAGCAAACCCAGCTGATGCTCATGATTTATCTCTGTCTATATATGGGCGATGGAACGGGTGTCCTTCCTGATCGTTTTCTGCATCTTCAAGGGAGAAGGAAGGGCACCGCCCAAGAAGGAAAAGTAACATCAGATATAGGGAGGGAAATTGAAAGAGCTCCTCTCTTTACTTAGTCATTCCCTTTCCTCTCTTCTTATCTGTTGTTTTCTTCGCTTCAAAAAGCAAAATAAGGGAAAAGAGATTTCCTGAAGAGGAGGGCACCTATTGAAGAGCTCCTGTCTTTACTTAGTCATTCCCTTTCCTCTCTTATCCGTTGTTTTATTCGCTTCAAAAAGCAAAATAAGCGAAAAGAGATTTCCTGAAGAGGAGGGAGGGCACCTATCTGTAAAGAGCAATCGTTTAGAGGGGAACAGGAGAAGAGGAGCGAGAGAGAAGGACAGAGGAGAGATACAGGGAATCCAAGTTTAATAGAACAGCAAAGAAAAGAATAGAAGAGAGATGAATAGAGAAAGGGGAGAGACAAAACAAGGCGCAGAGAAGATGACACTCTTCTTTATCTATCCTCCCTCCCTTATCTCTCCCTTCCCTCTTTCTTTTCCAGATAAGAACAACTAAAGAGGAATAATTATGAAAAGGAGAAGAGTAAGGAAAAGAGCAGAAGAGATAGGCCGAGAAGAGGGACATGATGAAGTACGGCAAGGTCCAAGCGCAAGGAGTCACCCTCTGCTTTACCTTCCACTGCTTTATCATACCTGTCTTGTGCTTTATCAGTTAAACGGAAACAGAAGGAGAGAAGGGAAAGGGAAGTGAGAGAGGAGAGACAACAAGGTGGCCATTTTAATTTTCTGGAAGGGTACTGAACAGAAGAGAGGAGACAAGAAACAAGGAGACGGAGGAACACAACAAGGCGCAAAGATGATGGCACTCTTCTTTGTCTATCATCTCTCCCTTCCTTGTCTCTCCCTTTTCCCTCTATTCTTAAAAAGGACAAGACCTCTTCGCAGATAGGTGCCCTCTCTCCTCTTCAGGAAGCCCCCTTGCCCTTATTTTGCTTGCTTTCTGAAACGACAAGGAAAACAACACATAGAAAGAGAGGAAATGGAATGAACCAATAGGCAGTGGAGCTCTTCAATTTCTTTCCCTATCTCTTTTCTTCTTTTTTCATTCTTCATTCAACAAGGAAAATAAGCTTCCTTTTGTGTGTTTTTGAGATTTAAAGGAGAACAAGAGGAAGAGAAGGGGAGAGAGAAAAAAGGAAGAGGAGAGATAACAGGAATGCAACTCTAAATGGAAGAGCAATGAAAAGAATGGAAGAGAAATGAGGACAGGCGAAATGCAAAAATCAGGCAAAGAGAAGATGGTGCTCATTTTCATCTTTCCTCTGGTTCTTATTTTTCTCTTCTCTTGTTCATTTCCGTTAGAAAAAACAAAAGGAATAACAATGAACATGTAAGCAAACCCAGCTGATGCTCATGATTTTTTCCTTTCTCCCTCTCTCTCTCTCTCTCTCTCTCTCTCTCTCTCTCTCTCTCTCTCTCTCTCTCTCTCTCTCTCTCTCTCTCTCTCTCTCTCTCTCTCTCTCTCTCTCTCTCTCTCTCCATATATGGGCGATGGAACGGGTGTGCTTGTTGGGCCGTTTCCTGCATCTTCAAGTGAGGAACCTAAGTGTTTTCTTTTGTTCGTTTGAAGACACAGAAAGCGATTGAAAGGGACGTCCATTTTGGATTGGCAGCCAACCCAGCTGATGCTCATGATTTTTTTTTCTCTCTCTCTCTCTCTCTCTCTCTCTCTCTCTCTCTCTCTCTCTCTCTCTCTCTCTCTCTCTCTCTCTCTCTCTCTCTCTCGCTCTCTCTCTATGGGCGATGGAATGGGTGTCCTTTTTGATCGTTTTCTGCATCTTCAAGCGAGGAAAAGGGACACCCCACAAGAAAGCACTTAGGGTGTCCCTTTTGCTCGTTTGAAGACACAGAAAGCGATTAAAAGTGACGTCCATTTTGGATTGGCAGCCAACCCAGCTGATGCTCATGATTCTTTTTTTCTCTCTCTCTCTCTCTCTCTCTCTCTCTCTTTTTGTATGGGCGATGGAATGGGTGTCCTTTTTGATCGTTTTCTGCATCTTCAAGCGAGGAAAAGGGACACCCCACAAGAAAGCACTTAGGGTGTCCCTTTTGCTCGTTTGAAGACACAGAAAGCGATTAAAAGGGACGCCCGTTTTGGATTGGCAGCCAACCCAGCTGATGCTCATGATTCTCTCTCTCTCTCTCTCTCTCTCTCTCTCTCTCTCTCTCTCTCTCTCTCTCTCCCCCTCTCTCTCCCTCTATATGGGCGATGGAACAGGTGTCCTTTTAGATCGTTTTCTGCATCTTCAAGCGAAGAAAAGGGACACCACAAGAAAACACTTAGGGTGTCCCTTTTGCTCGTTTGAAGACACAGCAAGCGATTAAAAGGGGCGCCCATTTTGGATTGGCAGCAAACCCAGCTGATGCTCATGATTTATCTCTCTCCCCATATATGGGCGATGGAACGGGTGTCCTTTTTGGATCGTTTTCTGTTCAAGCGAAGAAAAGGGACACCACAAGAAAACACTTAGTAAGGGTGCCCCTTTTGCTCGTTTCAAGACACAGAAAGCGATTAAAAGGGACGCCCATTTTGGATCGGCAGCAAACCCAGCTGATGCTCATGATTTATCTCTGTCTATATATGGGCGATGGAACGGGTGTCCTTCCTGATCGTTTTCTGCATCTTCAAGGGAGAAAGAAGGGCACCGCCCAAGAAGGAAAAGTAACATCAGATATAGGGAGGGAAATTGAAGAGCTCCTCTCTTTACTTAGTCATTCCCTTTCCTCTCTTCTTATCTGTTGTTTTCTTCGCTTCAAAAAGCAAAATAAGGGAAAAGAGATTTCCTGAAGAGGAGGGAGGGCACCTATTGAAGAGCTCCTGTCTTTACTTAGTCATTCCCTTTCCTCTCTTATCCGTTGTTTTATTCGCTTCAAAAAGCAAAATAAGCGAAAAGAGATTTCCTGAAGAGGAGGGAGGGCACCTATCTGTAAAGAGCAATCGTTTAGAGGGGAACAGGAGAAGAGGAGCGAGAGAGAAGGACAGAGGAGAGATACAGGGAATCCAATTTCAATAGAACAGCAAAGAAAAGAATAGAAGAGAGATGAATAGAGAAGAGGGAGAGACAAAACAAGGCGCAGAGAAGATGGCACTCTTCTTTATCTATCCTCCCTCCCTTATCTCTCCCTTCCCTCTTTCTTTTCCAGATAAGAACAACTAAAGAGGAATAATTATGAAAAGGAGAAGAGTAAGGAAAAGAGCAGAAGAGATGGGCCGAGAAGAGGGATATGATGAAGTCAGCAAGGTCCACGCGCAACGTCTGCTTACCCTGCCACTGTTTTATCCTGCAAGTTTCTTTCTTGTTGTTCATCAGTCAAAAAGTAACAGAAAGAGAGAAGGGAAAGGGAAGTGAGAGAGGCGAGAGAACAAGGATGCCATTTTTCTGGAAGGGTACTGGAAAGAAGAGAAGAGACAGGAAGCAAGGAGACGGGGTGACAAAATTAAGCGCAAAGCTCTATCATCATTGTCATCACACTCTTCATCTGCATGAGTCCTTTCATTGTACTGGCATAACTTCACTGCATCAATTGCATAAAGCTTTCCCAGCAGCATCATCATCTTCATCATCTTCATCATCTTCATCAGCTCCTTGATCTTGTTCATCCTCATCATCTTCATCATCTAGTCAGTTGTTCGCATCGTCATCATGTGTTTATGTTTTGCTGCGCTATGCAGACCCCTGTTTCTTGCAAACAAATGGCCGCGTGCCAATATTAATTGCTTGTATCAATGGTCGCGGTTTTGCGACAGACCTGTTTGTTGTTGTCTGCAGGTTCCAAGTCTTGCTTATCGGGGGGTAAGTGTTCGTAAGTTTAAAGGAGCAAATATAAGTATCCCTGAATTTGAAACCCCCTTAAACTCTTAAAGGCTGAGTACGCGGAGTGGTTCCAAGATCTTGCTTATCGGGGGGTAAGTGTTCGTAAAAATTTCACCAAAAACATGACAATCTTTCCGCGGAATATGTGTCAGTAGAGCCGCGCCATAATTTAAATAATTCAAATATTTTAAACAATCTAATAATTTTAAAAATTTAAATCCGAAAGGGGGGGGGGGACCACCCCCCCTCCCCAGAATTAAATAATTAAATAATTTAAATAAGACGGGGAGGTTTCGGATTTAAATTATTTAAATTGTTTAATCCTTAGGGGGCAGGGCGGGTGGCCCCCCCCCCTTTTCGGATTTAAATTATTGAAATTATTGAAATTTTTGAAATTATGTAAATAATTTAAATCCGTTCGAAGCCTTAAATAATATTTAAATTATTTAAATTATTTAAATCCCGGCCGAATTAGATAATTTAAATATTTTAAATCCGAAACCTGCCCGTCATATTCAAATTTAAATTATTTGATTCCCAGGCGATTTAAAGAATTTTAATAGTTTAAATAATGAAAAATGATTTAAATCCGAAAGGGGGCGGGGACCACCCCCCCTCCCCAGAATTAAATAATTTAAAAAGTGTAAATAAGACGGGGAGGTTTCGGATTTAAGTTATTTGAATTATTTAAGTCTTAGGGGGCAGGGGGGGGTGGTCCCCCCCTTTTCGGATTTAAATTATTTAAATTATTTAAAATATTCAAAATTATTTAAACTATTTCAATTATTTAAATTATGTAAATTGTTGATATTATTTACAAATTATTCACATTATTTAATTCCCGGCCGAATTAAATAACTTAAGTAATTTAAATCCGAAACCTGCCCGTCATATTTATGTTATTTAATTATTTAGATAAATTTCGATACTTAAATTCTTTAAATTATTTAAATTACTTAAGTCAATCTAATTAAGTAAAAAACAATATAAAGCCAAGCAAGCACGAGAGCCCGGGGGGCTGGAGACTACAGTCAGAGAGCTCGGGGGCCTGCAGACTACAGCCAGACAGCCCGGAGGCCTGGTGACTAGAGCGAGCCCGGGGGCCTGGAGACTACAGTCAGAGAGCTCGGGGGCCTGCAGACTACAGCCAGACAGCCCGGGACCCTGGTGACTAGAGCGAGCCCGGGGGCCTGGAGACTCTACAGTCAGAGAGCTCGGGGGCCTGCAGACTACAGCCAGACAGCCCGGGACCCTGGTGACTACAGGGAGTTCGGGGGCCTGGAGACTCTACAGTCAGGGGCCTGCAGACTACAGCCACAGCTCGGGGCCTACGGCCTGCTTCGCGGGAAATCCGTGGGAAAAGGAAGCCCTTATTTTTGAAGTCTTGCGAGATTTCTCGCGGGATACGTTTTAATTTCGAAGGGGATCCGAGGGAAAACCAAGGGAAGTTCAAAGGGAAGTCCAAGGGAACAGTAAAAGGAAGATTTGACTCTCACGGGAAACTGAAGGGAAACCAAAAAAAACATCAAAGGGAAACCACGGGAAAACCAGGAAAACTCAAGGGAGAGCTCGCGGGAATTTCTCCCGCCAAAATTCGCGGGAGAAAAGTTTCGCGGGAGAAATATTCAAGGGGAATGCTTTTGTTAACGCTCGTCCCCGGACCCCCGGCTTTTTTTACAAGCCTTATGAATTAACAAAACAAAATGTTCTTGTTTAAAAGGACTAAGAAGCGCATTTAAATATTTTAAATGAGTATTTTTGTTGCTGTTTTTTTTTATTTTTCTTGTAAGGCCTAGGCTTTCAGAATTTCAGGAAAATTGCCAAAAAAAAACTTAAATGGTTTATTTGCTAAAAACTACAAACAAAAATCCAAAAATATAACGTACCCATGGAACTTCATGGCCTTTCCAAATATTGAAATGCCCCTAGTTTCCTTAAAATCTATCAAAATTTACACTAATATTCAAGTATTTTCCGGAAAGGGTCAGGCCGATTTAAATAAAATAAAAAAATTAAACTCAGTAAAACTATTGGAAAAATGAATGTATTTTCCGGAAAAGTCAGGCCCATTTAAAATTTTAAAAATCCTTAAAATCCTGAAAACCCTTAAAATTTTGAAAGCCCGGACCTTTCAAAATTTTAAGGATTTTAAGGAATTTAAGGCCTTTTAAATTCTTAAAATCCTTAAAATTTTGAAAGAGAATTAAATTATTTTCCGGAAAGAGGCAGGCCCATTTAAAATTTTAAAAATCCTTAAAATCCTTAAAATCCTTAAAATTTTGAAAGCCCGGGCCTTTCAAAATTTTAAGGATTTTAAGGAATTTAAGGCCTTTTAAATTTCTTAAAATCCTTAAAATCCTTACAATTTTGAAAGAAAATTAAATCATTTTCCAGAAAGAGGCAGGCCCATTTAAAATTTTAAAAATCCTTAATATCCTTAAAATCCTTAAAATTTTGAAAGCCCGGGCCTTTTAAAATTTCAAGGATTTTAAGGAATTTAAGGCCTTGTAAATTTCTTAAAATCCTTAAAATCCTTAAAATTTTGAAAGAAAATTAAATTATTTTCCGGAAAGAGGCAGGCCCATTTAAAATTTTAAAAATCCTTAAAATCCTTAAAATCCTTAAAATCCTTAAAATTTTGAAAGCCCGGACCTTTCAAAATTTTAAGGATTTTAAGGAATTTAAGGCCTTTTAAATTTCTTAAAATCCTTAAAATCCTTAAAATTTTGAAAGAAAATTGAATTATTTTCCGGAAAGAGGCAGGCCCATTTAAAATTTTAAAAATCCTTAAAATCCTTAAAATCCTTAAAATTTTGAAAGCCCGGGCCTTTTAAAATTTTAAGGATTTTAAGGAATTTAAGGCCTTTTAAATTTCTTAAAATCCTTAAAATCCTTAAAATTTTGAAAGAAAATTAAATCATTTTCCGGAAAGAGGCAGGCCCATTTAAAATTTTAAAAATCCAAAAAATCCTTAAAATCCTTAAAATTTTGAAAGCCCGGGCCTTTCAAAACTTTAAGGATTTTAAGGATTTTTTGGCCTTTTAAATTTCTTAAAATCCTTAAAATTTTGAAAGAAAATTAAATCATTTTCCAGAAAGAGGCAGGCCCATTTAAAATTTTAAAAATCCTTAAAATCCTTAAAATCCTTAAAATTTTGAAAGCCCCAACCTTTCAAAATTTTAAGGATTTTAAGGAATTTAAGGCCTTTTAATTTCTTAAAATCCTTAAAATCCTTAAAATGTTGAAAGAAAATTAAATCATTTTCCGGAAAGAGGCAGGCCCATTTAAAATGTTAAAAATCCAAAAAATCCTTAAAATCCTTAAAATTTTGAAAGCCCGGGCCTTTCAAAATTTTAAGGATTTTAAGGAATTTAAGGCCTTTTAAATTTCTTAAAATCCTTAAAATCCTTAAAATTTTGAAAGAAATTAAATTATTTTCCGGAAAGAGGCAGGCCCATTTAAAATTTTAAAAATCCTTAAAATCCTTAAAATCCTTAAAATCCTTAAAATTTTGAAAGCCGCGGGGCCTTTCAAAATTTTAAGGATTTTAAGGAATTTAAGGCCTTTTAAATTTCTTAAAATCCTTAAAATCCTTAAAATTTTGAAAGAAAATTAAATTATTTTCCGGAAAGAGGCAGGCCCATTTAAAATTTTAAAATCCTTAAAATCCTTAAAATCCTTAAAATTTTGAAAGCCCGGGCCTTTCAAAATTTTAAGGATTTTAAGGAATTTAAGGCCTTTTAAATTTCTTAAAATCCTTAAAATCCTTAAAATTTTGAAAGAACATTAAATTGTTTTCCGGAAAGAGGCAGGCCCATTTAAAATTTTAAAAATCCTTAAAATCCTTAAACCTTAAAATTTTGAAAAGCCCGGACCTTTCAAAATTTTAAGGATTTTAAGGATTTTAAGGCCTTTTAAATTTCTTAAAATCCTTAAAATTTTGAAAGAAAATTAAATTATTTTCCGGAAAGAGGCAGGCCCATTTAAAATTTTAAAAATCCTTAAAAAAATCCTTAAAATTTTTTGAAAGCCCCAACCTTTTTCAAAATTTTAAGGATTTTAAGGAATTTAAGGCCTTTTAAATTTCTTAAAATCCTTAAAATCCTTAAAATTTGAAAGAAAATTAAATTTTTCCGGAAAGAGGCAGGCCCATTTAAAATTTTAAAAATCCAAAAATCTTAAATCCTTAAATTTTGAAAGCCCGGGCCTTTCAAATTTTAAGGATTTTAAGGAATTTAAGGCCTTTTAAAATTTCTTAAAATCTAAAATCCTTAAAATTTGAAAAAATTAAATTTTTCCCGGAAAGAGGCAGGCCCATTTAAATTTTAAAAATCCTTAAATCCTTAAAATCCTTAAATTTTGAAAGCCCGGACCTTTCAAAATTTTAAGGATTTTAAGGAATTTAAGGCCTTTTAATTTCTTAAAATCCTTAAAATCCTTAAAATTTGAAAGAAAATTAAATTATTCCGGAAAGAGGCAGGCCCATTTAAAATTTAAAAATCCTTAAATCCTTAAAATCCTTAAATTTTGAAAGCCCGGCCTTTCAAATTTTAGGATTTTAAGGAATTTAAGGCCTTTTAAATTTCTTTAAAATCCTTAAAATCCTAAAATTTTGAAAGAAAATTAAATATTTTCCGGAAAAGAGGGGCCCATTAAAATTTAAAAAATCCTTAAAATCCTTTTAAACCTGAAGCCCGGGACCTTTCAAATTTTTAAGGATTTTAAGGAATTTAAGGCCTTTTAAATTTCTTAAAATCCTTAAATTTTGAAAGAAATTAAATCATTTTCCGGAAAGAGGCAGGCCCATTTAAAATTTTAAAAATCCTTAAATCCTTAAAATCCTTAAATTTTGAAAGCCCGGGCCTTTCAAAATTTTAAGGATTTTAAGGAATTTAAGGCCTTTAAATTTCTTAAAATCCTTAAAATCCTTAAAATTTTGAAGAAAATTAAAGCATTTCCGGAAAGAGGCAGGCCCATTTAAAATTTTAAAAATCCTTAAAAATCCTTAAAATTTTGAAAGCCCGGGCCTTTCAAAATTTTAAGGATTTTTAAGGAATTTAAGGCCTTTTAAATTTCTTAAAATCCTTAAAACCTTAAAATTTTGAAAGAAAATTAAATCATTTTCCGGAAAGAGGCAGGCCCATTTAAAATTTTAAAAATCCTTAAAATCCTTAAAATCCTATTTTGAAAGCCCGGCCTTTCAAAATTTAAGGATTTTAAGGAATTTAAGGCCTTTTAAATTTCTTAAAATCCTTAAAATCCTTAAAATTTTGAAAGAAATTAAAATTTTCCGGAAGAGGCAGGCCCATTTAAAATTTTAAAAATCCTTAAAATCCTTAAAATCCTTAAAATTTTTGAAAGGCCCTTTCAAAATTTTAAGGATTTTAAGATTTAAGGCCTTTTAAATTTCTTAAAATCCTTAAAATCCTTAAAATTTGAAAGAAATTAAATTTTTAGGAAAGAGGCCCATTTAAATTTTTAAAAATCCTTAAAATCCTTAAAAATTTCAAATTTAAGGATTTTAAGGATTTAATGGGGAAAGGGGGATTTAAAATTTTTTAAAATCCTTAAAATCCTTAAAATTTTGAAGGAAATTTTAAGGATTTTAAGGATTTTAAGGATTTTTAAATTTTAAATGGCCTGCCTTCTTTCGGAAAATATTTAATTTCTTTCAAATTTTAAGGTTTTAAGGATTTTAAGAAATTTAAAAGGCCTTAAATTCCTTAAAATCCTTAAATTTTGAAAGCCCCGGCTTTCAAAAATTTAAGGATTTTAAGGATTTTAAGGATTTTTAAATTTTAAAATGGGCCTGCCTCTTTCCGGAAAAATGAATTTATTTTCTTTCAAAATTTTAAGGATTTTAAGGAAATTTAAAAGGCCTTAAATTCCTTAAAATCCTTAAATTTTGAAAGGCCCGGGCTTTCAAAATTTTAAGGATTTAAGGATTTTAAGGATTTTTAAAATTTAAATGGGCCTGCCTCTTTCCGGAAATGATTAATTTTTTTCAAATTTTTTAAGGATTTTAAGGATTTTAAGAAATTTAAAAGGCCTTAAATTCCTTAAAATCCTTAAAATTTTGAAAGGGGGCTTTCAAAATTTAAGGATTTTAAGGATTTTAAGGATTTTTAAAATTTTAAATGGGCCTGCCTCTTTCCGGAAAAATTTTCTTTCAAAATTTTAAGGGTTTTAGGATTTTAAAGAAAAAGGCCTTAAATTCCTTAAAATCCTTAAAATTTTGAAGGCCCGGGCTTTCAAATTTTAAGGTTTTAAGGATTTTAAGGATTTTTAAAATTTTAAATGGGCCTGCCTCTTTCCGGAAATAATTTAATTCTTTCAAAATTTCAAGGATTTTAAGGATTTTAAGAAATTTAAAAGGAAATTCCTTAAACCTTAAATTTTGAAAGGAAAATTTTTTTTAAGGATTTTAAGGATTTTAAATTTTAAATGGGCCTGCCCTCTTCCGGAAAATAATTTTAATTTTCTTTCAAAATTTTAAATTTAAGGATTTTAAGAAATTTAAAGAGGCCTAAATCCTTAAATCCTTAAATTTTGAAAAGGCCCGGGCTTTCAAAAATTTTAAGGTTTTAAGGATTTTTTCTTTTTAAATTTTAATGGGCCTGCCTCTTTCCGGAAAATAATTTAATTTTCTTTCAAAATTTTAAGGATTTTAAGGATTTTAAGAAATTAAAAGGCCTTAAATTCCTTAAAATCCTTAAATTTGAAAGGCCGGGCTTTCAAAATTTTTTTAAGGATTTTAAGGATTTTTAAAATTTTAAATGGGCCTGCCTCTTTTCCGGAAAAAATTTAATTTTCTTTCAAATTTTAAGGATTTTAAGGATTTTAAGAAATTTAAAAGGCCTTAAATTCCTTAAAATCCTTAAAATTTTAAAGGCCCGGGCTTTCAAATTTAAGATTTTAAGGATTTTAAGGAATTTTTAAAATTTTAAATGGGCCTGCCTCTTTCCGGAAAATAATTAATTTTCTTTCAAATTTTAAAATTTTAAGGATTTTAAGAAATTTAAAGGCCTAAATTCCTTAAAATCCTTAAAATTTGAAAGGTCCGGGCTTTCAAAATTTAAAATTTTAAAGGGCCTGCCTCTTTCCGGAAAAATAATTTAATTTTCTTTCAAAAATTTTAAGGATTTTAAGGATTTTAAGAAATTTAAAAGGCCTTAAATTCCTGAAAATCCTTAAAATTTTGAAAGGTTGGGGCTTTCAAAATTTTAAGGATTTTAAGGATTTTTAAAATTTTAAATGGGCCTGCCTCTTTCCGGAAAATGATTTAATTTTCTTTCAAAATTTTAAGGGTTTTAAGGATTTTAAGAAATTTAAAAGGCCTTAAATTCCTTAAAATCCTGAAAATTTTGAAAGGCCCGGGCTTTCAAAATTTTAAGGATTTTAAGGATTTTAAGGATTTTTAAAATTTTAAATGGGCCTGCCTCTTTCCGGAAAATGATTTAATTTCCTTTCAAAATTTTAAGGATTTTAAGGATTTTAAGAAATTCAAAAGGCCTTAAATTCCTTAAAATCCTTAAAATTTTGAAAGGCCCGGGCTTTCAAAATTTTAAGGATTTTAAGGATTTTAAGGATTTTAAAATTTTAAATGGGCCTGCCTCTTTCCGGAAAATAATTTAATTTTCTTTCAAAATTTTAAGGATTTTAAGGATTTTAAGAATTTTAAAAGGCCTTAAATTCCTTAAAATCCTTAAAATTTTGAAAGGCCCGGGCTTTCAAAATTTTAAGGATTTTAAGGGTTTTAAGGATTTTTAAAATTTTAAATGGGCCTGCCTCTTTCCGGAAAATAATTTAATTTTCTTTCAAAATTTTAAGGGTTTTAAGGATTTTAAGAAATTTAAAAGGCCTTAAATTCCTTAAAATCCTCAAAATTTTGAAAGGTCCGGGCTTTCAAAACTTTAAGGATTTTAAAGATTTTAAGGATTTTTAAAATTTTAAATGGGCCTGCCTCTTTCCGGAAAATAATTTAATTTTCTTTCAAAATTTTAAGGATTTTAAGGATTTTAAGAAATTTAAAAGGCCTTAAATTCCTTAAAATCCTTAAAATTTTGAAAGGTCCGGGCTTTCAAAATTTTAAGGATTTTAAGGATTTTAAGGATTTTTAAAAATTTTAAATGGGCCTGCCTCTTTCCGGAAAATAATTTAATTTTCTTTCAAAATTTTAAGGGTTTTAAGGATTTTAAGAAATTTAAAAGGCCTTAAATTCCTTAAAATCCTTAAAATTTTGAAAGGTCCGGGCTTTCAAAATTTTAAGGATTTTGTGGTCCTTTTAAAATTTTGGAAAACCCCTAAATTCCTTAAAATCCTTAAAATTTTGGAAGGCGAAGCAGGACCGTCAAATAACGCATAAAGGTCCTACATACATATATATATATATATATTCTTTGAATAATCCATATAATGCTTAACATATCTGTTGGGTTTACATGGAAAAACATATGTGGGTTGGGGTCTGGGGAGGGTCATGTTTGGTCTTGAGGCGTCCGAAATCGGGATTGGTCTTAAGAAATATGGCCTCGGCTTGCATTTACGAAGCAAACCTAGTACAAAAACACATCTGAGTTGGGGCCTGGAAGGGTCATTTTTGGTCTTGTAAGTTGGGATTGATCGTAAGAAACATGGCCTCGGCTTGCATTTAAGAGGCAAAATTAGTAATAATTTTGACAAGGAAATCAGAGTCATATACAAGAAATTGTGGGTCACGTTGTTGTTGTAGAATCAGGTGTAGCTCCTTCTGTAAAGCGCAGGCGGAAATGCACAATGCATGGTTTTCAGGAACCACAATTAGCAGGATCATGACCCCATGTGAGCGGTAGGGATGGATTGCGCAGTAAGGGGGTTTTGGGGGTTTTGGGTGGGGTTTTGGGGGGGTTTGTTTTACGGGGGGTTGGGGAAGTTTTGGGTTTTGGGGGGCCCTCTTTGCCTGCCCCCCCCCCACACACCCCCCAAAAAAAAAAAAACACCCGCAAAAACCCAGCCGAATCAGGCAGTTGTGGCTCGGCTTGTTGCTTTTGGGTGTACCGACCAGGTATCGACCTGGTTCCGCCTGGTTTTTTGTGGGTTTTTTGGCCGGGGCAAGCGGGGGGGGAGTTAAATATCACATTATGCATGGGGTCCTGCATTTCTGACTGGAACAGTGCTACGAACCTTGTATATTGCACCCAGCGCAGGCGACCGGAAGGTAGAGTGGGATGTCCCGCCTGCCTCCAAACCTCTTCATGGGGGATTCTAGAGTAGTAAGAAGCTTTGACGCCTATGGCTCGTCGAGCATCTATCCTGCGCAGCTGCGGTGTGGTCAGGGTAAGTGAATCTAGGCCGTAAAGAAGTACAGGGAGGAAGGTGGCTTGAAAAATTTTGACCTTAACTTTACGCTTGAGGGAACTGTTCCAAACTAGCTGAGCTTCTTGTACGCTTGTTCTGCGAGCTGTAGTCTATGAAGGCGGTCTCGAAGGGGGCCTTCCAGGAGATCTTACACCCTATATATTTGACTTGCGGTGTGGTCTTGACTAGCGTCCCGTCGCTGAACTGCACCGTTATTACAAAATCATGTTCATCCACCCCAGCTCTCAACTGCACAAGACATTCCCGTTGCGATTGCTTTCTTTTAACTCGATGAGGCGGTAGCACAGCCGATGCTAAAGAAACGTGATGGATCCCCGCCAGATCCAGGTAACCTGAACAAATCCTCCGCTACAAAATGAGAAT
Source organism: Symbiodinium natans (assembly GCA_905221605.1). Lineage (NCBI taxonomy): Eukaryota > Dinophyceae > Suessiales > Symbiodiniaceae > Symbiodinium > Symbiodinium natans. Next base: position 116,185 of record CAJNDS010002808.1, on the reverse strand, counting down.
CTGCACGGATTGATAACAAGTGCTCCCTTGAGGAACGAGCTGAAGCAAAAGAAAGTAGAGTAGTTCGTACACGCACCAAAGCACTCAGTTGCACCACGTGCGAAGGCCAGGAAAACACAGGAGCCCACAGCAGAAGGGGAAGGTAGTGAGACCGCGCGCCTCTGGGAGCTGCACTGCCAGGCATACACACTTGAAGTGACAACGAACGGCATACTGAAGGATGCACAACAGATACTGACTTGGAAGTGGAGGGTGGGTGCAAAATGCTGATCCCACATGATCTGCTGGTATCTCAGACTGGAGTGGCTTCACATGCACATAAAGTCACATCACTACAGGCCGAAACAAGAATTTTGTAACAACACATGTGAGTAAAACACACAAACCGTTATTACAAAATCATGTTCAGCCACCCCAGCTCTCAACTGCACAAGACATTCCCGTTGCGAACGCTTTATTTAACTCGATGTGGTGGTAGCACAGCGCTAAAGAAACGTGATGGATCCCCGCCAGATCCAGCTAACCTGAACAAATCCTCCAAGTTAAGAAACTACCACATCGAGGTAAAGAAAGCCAAACGCCGCTAGCAAAACCCCAACACTTAAGTGTTGGGCTTGATGAGAGAGCACATTCGTCTTTGGCAGCTGCCATTCAACTTGAAGTCTGCAGGCCAAAGGCACATCATGCTTGAAACTAAAGAAGCAAGGGCAGGGGGATGCGCAAACGACTGCACACGTCAGATGTGCTCCGGTGTTTCACTCGCTTGCTCGCACTTCTTCACATTGTGGTAAGACACTGTGCGCAACATTGACGTCTCAGCAGGCCTTGTTTGTCGTGCGACATGCCCATACATGCTGGGTCAGGGCTGCTCTCTACCGGGCGCGACCCCGCCTCTTCTAAAAAAGCAGAACCCCAATGATCCTGGGCCTTTGCGGGAACCTGGATCTTGTGCCTCATGGCTTTGCTACTCGACAGATCCGGCAGCTCCTGCGGGGTGCTGCGGTCAATCGCACTTACATCTGCCGCACCGGTCGCGTCAACTGGACTAAACATCACACGCCTGTTAGGCTCATGATGCTTTTCTCCTTCACCTAATCACCCTTTGCGACGGTCAGCAGGCAGTCCACGCTGCGCATAAGTCCCCGGCAATGCAAGCGGAAACCGCCATTGAAGTCAAGCCCTTCTTCCTTCCGCGTTGAAAATTGACCATCTTGCTGTTTGTTGACTAATCACACTTGCCAAGAAAAGACAAGAAACCTACAGTGGCAGAGGTTGCAGAAAACCTCTGCTACGAGCACCGTGGAACCTCAAGATATTTGCCTCTCTCACGGTTGGTTGACTGCAGCATGTGCGTTTTTCTTCACCTGCAGCTCCAAGATGCGCAGTGGACCCTGCTGCTGCTTACACCGCCAAAACGAGCGTGCCTGCGCATGTTTTTTTTTTTTCGTTGCCTGCGGCGACTGGGTTATCGCCGTGTTGTGTGCTGCACATGCTCGCGCGCGCGTCGTGTCTGCCCAGCTGCTCAAGCGAGAGTTTCTCATTCTTGTGTGCCCAGCATTCCCCTCGCCGCTGCCTGCGCCCTCCATGCCACTTAGATTTCTTGTCAGCGGCTCGTGGCACCAGACCTGAGCTCCCATAGAAGGAAGGCTTCGGCATTCTCCAGGGCACGAACATGGGAACGCAAGCACACGGCCTCAGAGGTGAGGCCTCGAAAGAAGCAATGCTGCCCTTGAACAACTTGAACCTGCCGCCTCGTGCCACAGCGCCAGAAGAAGGGTAGCTATGAAGCCAGGGGCGATCTCCCCTGCTGACAACGTCGGCACAGTGGCAGCAAGGCCACCTGTCGGCGACATGCGCTACATCAATCATGGACATCCTGATAAAGGCAAGCAAGCTCGGCAAGGAGCAGCGCCGAGTGAGCAGCAAAAGTCTGGAAACCAATGGCAGCGGTCAAAACTGCAAGCCGAAAAGTGTTGTGAGTTTGGCGGGGTCAACGCACACACGCCCAGCACAGCCACACCAGCCAGCGGACAGCATCGAAGTCCGTGAAATGCTGCAGACTGAACACGAAATTCCAAGGCCCCGACGCTTCGAGGAGCTGCGCGCAAGTCGTCACGAACAGGACGCCCGCGCCAGACGTGGCGGCGACCTGGCAGTGGATGGCTCTGTTCAGCCATGCGAGGCCCCGCACCCCTTTTCTGCCTGCTGCCTGGATATACGACCCAGCGCTGGCTGCAGGACAAGCTGAAACAGCTGGCACAGACTGCAAGATAGACACAGCAATGCAGCAAAGAAGCCTCAAGTCCGAAATCGACAGTCGAAGCCGCCGACAATGTCAGCAATCGCGGACAGAAGGAGCGTTCTGACAAAATCAAGCAAGCGTCACACACACTCCAGTCGCCTCTGGGAGCTGCACTGCCAGGCACACACACTTGAAGTGACAACGAACGGCATACTGAAGGATGCACAACAGATACTGACTTGGAAGTGGAGGGTGGGTGCAAAAATGCTGATCCCACATGATCTGCTGATATCTTTCATGCACATAAAGTCACAGGACTAAAGGCCGAAACAAGAATTTTATAACAACACATGTGATCAAAACACACAAACCGATATTACAAAATCATGTTCAGCCACCCCAGATCTCAACTGCACAAGACATTCCCGTTGCGAACGCTTTATTTAACTCGATGTGGTGGTAGCACAGCGCTAAAGAAACGTGATGGATCCCCGCCAGATCCAGCTAACCTGAACAAATCCTCCAAGTTAAGCAACTACCACATCAAGGTGAAGAAAGCCAAACGCCGCTAGCAAAAACCCAACACTTGAGTGTTGAACTTGATGAGAGAGCACATTCGTCTTTGGCAGCTGCCATTCAACTTGAAGTCTGCAGGCCAAAGGTACATGCCTCTTCTAAAAAAAGCAGAACCCCAATGAAGGCGGACGTTCTATGAACTTCTAGACACTCTTCTTTTGCCGAAAAGTCTTGACACCGTTCAAGAGCTTCCAAAGGTTCTCCAAGACGTTGGTTCCAGTCAAAGCTACCCAAGCTTCAACTAAGCAAGCAAAGCTGGCACTCGGACACTTTCCTTTTCTCACTCTCGCCTTGAGCCAAACAAGTCCAGTTCTTCTGAGCTCATGCTGCTGGCAAGAAACTGTACGTGAGTCCTACTTCACAGACAAACAAAAAAGCAAGGTCATGCAAACGTTCCCCTCAGAGTCTTCTGCATACTAAGCGCAACCAAGTGCATCTCAGGACACACTCAAAGGTCCAGGTGCTTCACACCTTATTCTCATCACTGAGGAACTTCTCGACCAAGCTCAAATTCACAAAACTCAAGGTAAAAACTCAAGCATGCTCCAAAACACTCATGCTCACAAAACATGTTCTCCACATGTCTTCGACATGCATCCAAACATGCCAGTGCAACTCAACAACAAAACTCCTGCAAGGTTCTTCTCGAAACTGAGTGTGTGCCGCTTCTGTTCGTCAAAACCGAAAACAAGAAAAACCAACCACCAAGCAAACGACGTCTCGGCTCCATTGGTGATGAAATTCTTTACCCCCTCTTGGAGGCGAGCGTACGAAGTTTGCGTTGGCAATCCCGGCAGACCACGTATGTCTTCTTGTCCCGAAAACGCAGATGTCCACAAGACTCATCCACGTGGGCCACTTCACTCTTTGCAATGAAGTACACATTCGGAATTTCAAAGGCAACTGTCCGCGGTTTGCTCGGGCTCTTGTCTGAAGCACTCGCGTGACTGCTACTGTTGACGAGGTGACCATCACGGTTCTTCCCATCATAGTAACAGTTACAACAGCGGCAACACATGTGGACTGCAACATTCACAAGGATGCTCACAGTAAGGAAGACTCCGAAGAGGAGGATCTCCACTGTGTAGTCAGTCTCACTCATTGCTTCGCAGGAAATTAAGAAAACGAAAAGAACAACACCCCCTCTCGGCAAAGCGGCTGAGGGTGCGGGCGAGAGCTCATGGCAAGCACGCAACCAATCGTCTGCACAAGTCAAGCGGATAGTGTTGAGTGCTCTTAAGGTCGAAATCGGCACTGTGGGGATGGTCCTTTGTGCATGCAAATGTCTGGAGGGTCTCGCAGAGAACCTTAAGGTCTGTATCAACTCTCCACTGCTTCTTCACAAGCAAGTTGTCTCGTCCTCTCATCTCTACTGCACAACCATGCACTATGGAGGTCATGAGAGTCCTGTGGTGGTCGAATCCAAACTTCTTGGTGGTCCTCCAATGCCAGTACTGACAGGTCTTCGGCCACTCGATCGCAACGAACGGATTCAAACATCCCACAGGCATGTCTTCAACCGGCTTGCAGATAACCTCAAAGTTCTTCCACAACTTTCTCTGGACGCCCCAAACTTTCTTCAAGTAATCTCCATGCCCAGGCCGCTCCAAATGTGTAAACTGCCAAAGACATCCACCAGTGCACGGTGTGGATGACCAAATCAGCACGTTTACGCCCAACCGACACAAGCGCTCAACGTGTGTTCTCACAATGGCAATCGTCTCATCCAACACTCCGTTCTCACGCTCCGTGATTCTAACCAACTTCACGCTTCCAAGCTCAAGCGCTGCAATGCCAAGATTCGAGTTTTCACTCGTACAAAACTCGACAATCAACCAATGAGCTTCCGCACTCACCGCACTCAAGTTCTGTTCCAGCTCCAAGAGAACTGGAAGATCAGGGCTCTTCCCGAGCATGCGGCACAACTGGGCGCAATCCCAGTCCTCCAACGCCAACAAACCCATGGTGGCTGGCGGAAGTCGCTCAACGATTCCCAACATGTTCAGGTGTCTCTCGTAACTGACCTTTTGGATCGTACTCTTTGTAAAAATGTCTGAGACATTCTCCAAGCCAGACACCCACTCAAGCTTAGCGCGGCCCTCACGCAGCGCTTCTTGTACCCAGCACAACCTGATGTCTATGTGCCTGACTCTCCTGAGGAGTCCGAACATAGAACTGATGTTAATGGCTGCCTGTGAGTCCGAGCGAACAACCGGCGTTTCAACATCTTTCCCAAAGACGTGTCTCACCATGACGCACAATCCCAAGGCCTCTTTCATTCCCTCGCAGATAGCGGTTAACTCCGCTTCCGCGCTGGACAGCGCAATTGAAGTCTGCTGCCTGGTGTAAGCCTTCACCGGGGCCCCGTCGAGAAACAACACGCCTCCAGACAACGACCGCCGAGAGTTATTTCTCTCAGACGCCCAGTTGCTATCAACGTACACAACGATGGTCCCAGCATCTCCATCACAACTGAGAAGCTGCTCATGGTGCTCAACCGACATCAAGTACCTCAAGAACGCTCGCAGGCACATCTCATGGACAGCTAGGGGCTGCGACTGGCCCCTGCTCAACACACTGATGAAGTACGTCAAGTCAATCCGTGTCTGGGCGCCCCAGGCGACCTTGCCGACTGCGCTCCTATACTTCGCACTAGCTTCTGCACTCAAAGGCTGTTGTTGGGACTCCATTCCATCATCCAGGATCTTCCTCAAGTCCGGGGGAACCAGACTCGGCTTCCGGATGCCATAGGCTTCATATGTCGAGTGGAAATACCCCACAGGGAGGCCAACAAGGATTCCATCCGTCTCACTGTCTCTCCGGATGGTCCTGCCAAGGAATTCAACTTTCTTGTCTCTGGACAGGATTCCAGTGACTTTAATCTTGACCTGCTTGGCTAGACATTCAACAAAGTGCTTAGCTGCTGGCAGGAAACGACAACCAACCATGAGATCATCAACATACGCAAGGAGGACCATGTAGTAATGTGTTCCATCAAACAAAAACCATCCAGCAAAGACGGTCTTTTCGGTCTCACACGCAAACAGCCCCAACTCTTCGACCAACTCGGCAAGCATCTTATACCAAGCCAACGATGCTGATCTTAGCCCATACAGGCTCTTGTTGAGCTTCATGTAGGCTCTGGAGTTGTCTGGGAACCGAATGTTTGTGGGCAACATCACAACTTCAGGACTCACCACCTTAGCGAACAAAAAGGCCGTACTAACGTCCGCAAGGATAATATCGCTTCCGCTGGATGCAATGAACACTAGGAAGGTCCTGAAGGCCTCGTTGGAAGAGGTCGGCGAGCTGATCCCCAGCTCCTGCGCAGTTGGATTGCCTGAGGCATAGTCGCGAACTACGACCCTCGACCTGACAATTTTCTGCTTTGTTTCACCTTCCTTCTTGTCAACAGACACCCAACGCGTGGTGAGGATGCGGATGTTGTGCTCCTTAGCGTACTCGTCCGCCTCCTGCTTTGTCACTAGATCACCTACATTCAAGGCATCAAGGGCTTTCACTTCTTTCGTCATCCCCTCAGCGGTGAGCTGTGGATCCAACGGCTTTCCGGTCGTGTCGTCCTTAACAAACTTGGGCCGCTGCAAGCACACCTTTCTGCCTCGAATCTCCAGATCGATCCAGCTTTCGTCCTCTACTGCGTTGTAGACACTCGTTCTGAAAAACACACTGGCAACGACTGATGTGATTGCGTCCTCGGATGCGAATGACAGCTTCTGAGGTTCAGGCGTCTCAACGAACCTATCCATCATCTCTACGTCCTCGACTCCTGGATCGGATCTAGGGTCCTCAGACGGTCCTGGAGATTCTGGCAACCAAGCTGGCAAGGCTTCACGTTCAAGCTCGGGCTGAAAGGGTTCTTCACTATCGCAACCAACACCCCCTCTAGGCTCATAGTCCTCATCTCTCGGGACGTCGGCCTCGATTCTCTCAAGGTCATCGGGAACGTCAAGCTCAACTTCTGGCATTCCACCGTCATGCTGCACGTCACCTACTCCCTGAGGGGACTCAAGCGGTCTTGGAGGCTCATTGGGCTGCATCTCACCTTTCAACCAAGCTTGATACCTACGTCTGCAGGTCCTACTGTGATTCACGGCGTGTGTAGAACCCCTCTGGCATGCTGTACACCTTCGTGTGGCTCCATGCTCTGCAAAGAACTCGGCTGGCGGATTCCCACCGGGCACGAGCGACAACGGAACGGTCCTCAAGTTGGGGTCCTCAGGGTCTCCAAGTGGCTGCGGCGCAGGGTGCACGCCGCCAACAACCTTTCGACCAAACGTTCCAAGCAACTCAACGTCATACCTCAGAGGCACAACAACTTTGATGGAACTGGCTTGCACCAGCTTTAAGGCTCCATCCGGCAACCTCACATTTACAAGGTGTGATGTCTTGCTCATCATGGGTCCAAGGTAGCAACCAAATGCAAAGCGACCAACAATCAAGTCTTCAACTGCCGACGCATGCGCACAAACGGTCGAACCAAACGCGTACACCTGATGGGGCTTGTGCTTGTTCCCTCTCAAACGCTGCAAAGGAGAAAGTTCAGACCCAGCCAACTGCGAGTATCGGTTGTGGACATGGCAACAGTGGTTGTAGAGCAACGCAAACGCACGACTCGTACTCCGAAGCGACACCCCGTGATCCTGCAACTCAACCAAGATAGAATCACCAAGCTCACGCAGGGTCCTCACCGCTCTCTCTGCCGCGGGCGCATGACGCCCTGGGCTGAACTGCTCAATCGGACCATGCAAACTCTGGAATCGCTCAAGCAACTCAACCAACAAGGCACGCATGTAAGGTTCTGCATCGCAACGAAACACGGTCCCAACTTCAACGCCACTCAAGCCAAAGTACCTCAACCATGCTCCCATGTTCTCAAGGATCTGATCCCTAGATGCTTCGCCATCAACACAACCAACTGCAAACGACTGGGCATGAACCAACACAATGAAACGCTTCTGAAACTTGAAAAAATGATCGATCTGCACCTCATGCTTCATGACCTGGTCCCGTGGCCTCTCGCGAGCTCCTTTGGGCAAACTTCGAGACCTGACACAGACGTCACAAGAGGAACTGAAGGGCTGATGTCCTTGCAACACGTGACTGATCTTGTCAAAGTCAACAACTTCACGGTCTTTCAAGATCCACCAAACATCATGCTCACTCTCTCCTTCCCCTCTCTCAGTCTCTTCACCCTCATCTCCCAAGCTTGCAAGCACTTCAACCAAGTCACAAAGATCAACCATGCAACGCTCGTTTCTCTTTTCGGTTCCAGTAGAGCACAAGGCCTCCCAAGCAGCCTTAATGCCTGGTTTCTGAGGTGAAAACGTGTCTCTGTTCACGGCACCGGCGGGGGCTTTGGTAGCCCTGAGGGCCAAGACCTGTTCTCGGGCCTTCGGCTGGGAACAGGCGGAGGTGGAGGCGGATTCCACAGCTCTTCCCTGATCGGCTCCGGCGGTGGCGGTGCAGGGCATCTCGTTGAGCGCTCCGTCCTTGCCACCAGGTGCACCGTCGACGAGCTGCTCGTGGCTTGCTCCTTCTTCTGCTTGCTTCCTCGCTTCACGCTGCCCTTCCAGGTCTTTGCCGGCATTGCCTTCACTTGTGGTCTCTTCTTCGGCATCGCCTTGACTGTGGGTCTCAAGACCTTTGGCATGGCTTTCGTAGCTGGCTTCGGCTTGGGGTCCGCCTTCCAGGCTTCGAAACTCCTCGCCATGCGCTCCACGCCCTCCACCGCGATCTCGGCCGCAGCTGCGACCTGTGTTCTCAGATCCTCCAGCCTGGCCATCTCCACATCGTGGATCTCGCCCTCGCTCACCACGCTCCAGGCCTTCGCAGCTGGCTCCTCTGAGCTCACGTCGCAGACATCCGAAACCTTCTGGGGCTCGCTGCTGTCCGCTTCCTGCTTCTCCGAGGCCTTCTGGGGCACGTTCTTCTCGTCCTTGTCCTCGGAGGCCTTCTGGTGGTCCCCGTGGTTCTCCTCCTCGGAGCTGGAGCTGAGCGGCACCCGCGACCCCATGCGGTCTTCGAGTGGTCTCAAGAGACCGTGTCACCAGCCAACCAACGTTGCTAAACCAACAAGTGTACAGCTGACAACGACTGCGGCGCACACTCAAACCCTCAGAATTGATATTTATCGTCCAACCTTTGGTTGCAAGGGAACCTAAGGAAAGCAAACTGTGCTCGCACTCTGTCACAAGACCACGCAGCTCAGCACACACAAGCCTACCTTCTACTGTCAAAAATTGGGCTCTTACTGTTACTCTACGGTTCAGGCTCAGCACTTCACCAGACGCCAAAGAGCAGCGCACCTGGTACTCATCCTCAGCGACCACGGCGACGTGGCCACTATCAAGCAGCCGCTGCGCAATCAAGTGAATGCTTGCTCCACTGTCTGCCAACCAAAGATGATCACACAAGCTCTGGTCTTCAGGGTTCTCTGTTCTTCGAACTGCACGACTAAACACGCTGTTCACGACCATGCTTTCGGGAACTTGGGGTCCATGCAAAGCGCAAAACCAACCATGATCATCCCCGTGTTCTTCGTGTCGTTCAAGCCCATGCAAAACATCAAGACAATCATGCCGCTCAAGAAAAACTTCTTCGCCATGCTGGAGACAACCATGTTCTTCAGAAAAACCATGCCCTTCGGGAAAACCATGCTCTTCAGGAAAACCATGTTCTTCGGGAAAACCATGCTCTTCAGGAAAACCATGTTCTTCGGGAAAAACGTCACGCGGAAGTTGCAAAACTGGTCGCTCAGGTAGCACTTCCACCAAGCCCATCGTCACACTTGGCTTCGGCGCCCCCTTTGCTTTAGGCTGGCCAGATGCACCCGAAGGCTTGTCTTTCCGTGGTTCTGGGCAATCTCGAGCAAAGTGCCCCGGCTGCCCGCAGTTGAAACATTTCCCCTTCTTTCCCTCGCTCTGGGCTTTCGGCTTGTCGTCTCTTTTTCCTTTGCCTCGACCAGCACCCTTCTCTGAGGTGCCCTCGTTCTTGCCGCCTTTCTTCCCTTTCCCTTTGCCCTTCTTGCCTTTGCCCTTGTTGAAAGCTGCAATCAACTCTTCAGTCCAAGCGCTCCTCGACGAATGCTTGTGGCCTTCCTTGTCATGCTCGATCACACGCAGATGAGAGTCGTAAAACTTGATGCTCTCCAGGATCTCATTCAGCGTGTCGCTCTTTCCATGCAACAAAACGTAATGCTTGCAGGACTCGGGCATGCACTTCAAGTGAAGCATCATCTTCTCAGGTTCTGTCAAACGAAGACTGCTGTAGCCACTAAGATTTCTATCCGCCTTCAAGAGCTCGGACTCTACTGCTCTGTAGACGTCCAAGGGCCGCACCACATGTTTCCCTGGGCGAAATTGCAAAACAGCTTCACGAAGAGATGTTGCTTCAATTCTCGACTGAACTCCAAACTCCGTGTTCAGTCTCCGAAAGGCTTCGTACCCACATGCTGCTCCAAGCTGTGACTGTTCCGCTTGTCGAACGATGTCTAAAGCTCGTTGGAAATCACCCAAAGACTGACGCAGCAAGTGAAGAAATCTCGCAGACCTCGCCGCAGGTCCCTTCTCCAAACTGCTCTGTTGAATCTCGGTGGGGGTGATCATCGCTCGGTACAACTCAGTGGGGTAAAAGTCGTCAAGCAAAGACAACCAAGACATGACTCCCTCAACGTACTGCGACCAAAAACTGATCTCTGAAGTTCGAGTCGTCATCTTCTGATACTCAAGCATAGGGATCTTGGGAATGTAGCTCTCTGCTTTGGAGTGTCTGACTCCACCAGTGTCCTTGTCCACTTCCATAGGCTCTGGGCCCGTTGAGGACGCTGCTGCTGCCATTCCGCTGCTTGTCTCAGCAGCTCGTGTCAAAGCCGCTGCTTGCATCTCTCCCAACGTCTGCACCAAACCAACCAACTGGCTAATCTGCTGCGACTGCGCCTGCACCATCTGCACTGCCATTTGTGGGTCCAGAGCAGGTGGTTGTGGAGGCATTCCTGGATTCACTTGGGCTCCTGTTGGAGCTTGTGGAGGTTGTCCAACGCTTCCTCCAGTGTAACCACTTGCCTGTCGAGTCGGAAGAGGCAACACAAGAGGCGTCACCACTTGCCGCGGTCTCCTGAGAGGTGAGCTGGACTGAGCACCTGGCCTCGAACACTCACCAAACTAGGGCTTCTTCCAGAATGCGTGGGCGTCTCTCCAGGAACTCGGCTTCTTCCTCGTGGGCTCCTTCTTCTCTCTCGGGAGTGCAAGCTGGAAATGTCGGACATTCACCTTCACAGCTCTGAAGCGTGGCCAACCACGCTCCGCCACCACGAAAAGTCTTAACACCGTTCAAGAGCTTCCAAAGGTTCTCCAAGACGTTGGTTCCAGTCAAAGCTACCCAAGCTTCAACTAAGCAAGCAAAGCTGGCACTCGGACACTTTTCTTTTCTCACTCTCGCCTTGAGCCAAACAAGTCCAGTTCTTCTGAGCTCATGCTGCTGGCAAGAAACTGTACGTGAGTCCTACTTCACAGACAAACAAAAAAGCAAGGTCATGCAAACGTTCCCCTCAGAGTCTTCTGCATACTAAGCGCAACCAAGTGCATCTCAGGACACACTCAAAGGTCCAGGTGCTTCACACCTTATTCTCATCACTGAGGAACTTCTCGACCAAGCTCAAATTCACAAAACTCAAGGTAAAAACTCAAGCATGCTCCAAAACACTCATGCTCACAAAACATGTTCTCCACATGTCTTCGACATGCATCCAAACATGCCAGTGCAACTCAACAACAAAACTCCTGCAAGGTTCTTCTCGAAACTGAGTGTGTGCCGCTTCTGTTCGTCAAAACCGAAAACAAGAAAAACCAACCACCAAGCAAACGACGTCTCGGCTCCATTGGTGATGAAATTCTTTATTTGCGCAAAAGTTTTTGCTGCAAAAAAAACATTTCCCAAGAATCTTTTGGGCTGTTGCTTTGTTGTCCACTTTTCGCAACTCCGCCTTTCTCTCACAATTGGTGCCCACTGGAAAGCTCCAGAAGCTCAGGCCAGGCTGTTTTGCAACCTGTAGAAAACGTTTCTCCCGGGTCTTCTTCGCTATGCTTCCAAGTGGACTTGTGGCGCACTCTTGCATCGTGCTGCGAAGATTGACATAAAGATGCTTTGGCCCGGTACAATTGGAACTTGGAGCGCTTAAGTTCTGGACCTGCTTAAACTTTGGGCAGGCGCAAATTTGCTGGATTGCTTGCGTGCATTGATCTTCTTTTGCTTGGATATTCAAGAACTCCAACCTGCCAGGTTTCTGGCCATGGCGTAATGTGGAGATGCGGACTGCCTTGGAGGGCTGCTACTTGCCTTTATGTGCGCATCAACATCAGGATTGAGAAGGAAGGCAGACTATGGACCTTCACGCGGTAGCACTGTTAGCAAGCAGAGAGCGCATCTTCGGCGTTTTCAGGTCACTGCGCATGTAGGGCAAGAAGCCTTGCCACACCAGCAACGAGGGAATATGATGCTGCAAGCCAGCTGCGTTTCAAATGCTGAGAGTCAAGAGAATCCACTGCCCACATACTGGTTTTTTAGACCGTGTGCGTTTCCGTGTTTGTGCTCTGGAGAACGCCAAAGGCTTCTTCTGTAGGGCACATTGCGCAACATAACCTTTTCTCCGTTTCTAAGGGCGAATTTGATTGGCTGATTTGTGTTCTTAATGTTAAGATGGGTTGGTGAACAAGCAGTTTGGCAAGTAAAAGCGCATCTTGGAGCTGTTGCAAAACAAAAACGCAGATGCTGCAGTCAACAACTGTGAGAGAGAAAATCTTCGTTCTTCCGCAACCTCTGCCACTGTGGAACTTGACTTCATTGCTGACGGTGCACAGATCCAAGATTCCACTTAAGCAGCTACCAGTAGGACTGTCAGTGCAGGTTCAGAGACAATGGAAAAAGTTCATCTGGATTCCGTTCCTTTGACGAAGAGGGTTCGAAGCCTTCAAAGTCTTTGAGGTGAAGGTCTAGGCTTCGAAGGCTTCGAAGGCTCGAAGGCTTCGAAGGTCAGGACGAAGGCGAAGGCTTCGAAGAGCTTCAAAGGCGTCGAAGTTCACGCTTAAGCTGATTGACACCATCTGCGAAACTCAATCCTTGCTCCAAAACAATGCAATTCCAACGCCCCTTTGCGCTTCTGTTTGCACGTTACCCGTCCGGGTGCAGCAGTTTTGTAGCAGGTTCAAGGAGCATTGCTTCTTTCAGATCTGACCTCTCGTCAGGTGTGAAATCTTGGTAAAGTGATCCAAGTGTGTATACAAAGTCATTATACAACATCGGGCGTGGTTGCTAAGATGGCGGAAGGCGGAGAAGCACTTGTCGCGTCGTGTCTGCTGAGTGTGTACCTTCCACGTTTGAGCACAATGTCTTCCTTCAATGTGTCTCTGCAGATCGCCCCATGAACCAAAAGCATGACTGCAGTGCGCACACGTAGGTAGAATGCCGCCATTTATCAAAAGACTGCCTGTGTGCAAGGATGCCTGATGTTGTTCGTTGTGGTGATGTTTAAGAGCCTGAAGAGTCCCAAAAGAGAGAAAGCAAAAAAGCACACACCAACGCCGCTGCCGTCAGACCATCGGCCTGCACGATGTCTCCATCATAAAAGGTGCCTTCAGTAGCTTTCGCGGCATTTGCACTTGCCTGAGGCGATGCTTCATGGTTGCCATTTCGTATCCTCCAAAAGATATTTTGACGCCTAGATATGGCACCTCTCGGCGCACTGGGAAGAGGACTTCATGATTGCCCGGCATAGACAAGTGGAAAAAGGGATGTCCTTGTCTGTCAAGTTTGACGCGTGCCCGCCATTGCTTCGCTCGATATCCCTTGACAGCTATCACCATCTTAGACTCAGCGGCGTTAGTTTTTCAATCCAAGGGACTGCAGCGTAGAACAACCTGCTGTAGTTGATCTGTGATTTTCCACAGGCAAGTATTGGCACCTCATTCACCCAAAGCACGGCCTATGGACACGCGCAGCAGTTCCTCGGAAGAAGCTACCACTAAGACCAAGGTGCAGGTTTGGAACTGGCGCTTGTTAGAGCTTCTTTGAAGCTCTAATGGTTCTGCGTGGAGGCGTCGTCGCGAGGATGTGGCGACCGGTAACACACACGCCTGGCAGTTGACGTGATCATAATGGTGATTTTGATTTCTGGCAACCTACCCGCATTTTGCGATCTCCCCCTGCGCAGCACGATGCAAGAGTGCAACTATAGGTCTACATCGACTTCTTCGTGCTCTGAGAGAGGGGAATGTTTCACCGCTAGATTGGTTTTGTCGTTGTTTTGTGTTGTCCTGGTTGTTCTTGTTTGTTGTGCGCCTGGCTTTGGATAGTTCTGCTCGTCTCACCTTGTCGCAAGAGACCGGCCCACTGTGCTGCTGATATGGTAAAGGGGCGCCGCTTGAAAAAAACAATTATGGGAGCTTTAAACTACGGACCTAGCCTTGCTACGGGAAGTGGACCTGTGCGTCCCGTTCAGAATACCGTCCATCCGTAGCCCCATTGGAGGAACTATGTTGCTGTCTACAGTCGTTGATCTTCTTCCCAAGGCAATTACTGGCATTTTTGTTGAAGTGCAACTTGCACCAGCCGCCGTTGAAAGCTCCTTTGTTTGCGTTCGCAGAAGCAGCTTGGCCCTTATGGGAAGCCCAGTGCGCAGTGATGGTGTCGTACCACTCAGCCCAAGCCTGCATCGCTTGTAGCGATAAAGCAGTTCCCTTTCGAGACCGAAGAACACAAGACAGCAACTCTTTATGAGTTAAGGAGGCGATTAAGTCAGTGTGGCGACCGGCGACAACGAAGCTAGTGGACCTGAGGACAGTGCAAGTCCCTGCTAGCATCCCCCTCTGGGGGGGGAGCCCGAAGAGATCTTTGAGGAGGCCACGGAGATAGAGGACACCTCCCCACAAGGGGAGGTGCCGTCCGGCACCTCGCCCTGGCTAACCAATGTTTCTTTGTCCTCTGCATGGAGGCACTCTTACTGGGATGCGGTGATTGGCAAAGCACGCGCGTGGCAGTAGACGATTGCCGTTTCTGTTGGCGCGTACTGCGAGTGCTGGTCGTGGCAATGTTCTCCATATGTGGAGCTTTTCGAGAAGTGGATGGTGGTTTTGATTTCTGGCTATGCGCCCGCATTTTGCGGCCTCCCCTCCTACGCGGCATGATGCAAGAGTGCAACTATGGGTCTACGATGGTCTACATCGACTTCTTCGTGCTCTGAGAGAGGGGAATGTTTCACTGCTAGATGACTTTTGCCGTGGTGTTGTGTTGTCTTGGTTCTTTTTCGTGGTGCTGCGCCTGGCTCTTGGATAGCTTTGTTCGTTTCACTTCGTCGCAATAGACCGGCCCACTGTGCTGCTGATGTGGTAAAGGGGCGTCCGCTTAAAAGAAAACTCCCTCGACATTTGATTGCCGGGGTCAAGGCCAAACCCTGACCCCGCATTGTGTTTCGGCTGGGGGGGACATTGAGCTGTGTGTCTTCAAGGTTACCTGTGCGGCGCGGGGCTTCTCCGAGTTCCCTGGCGAACCCACCACAACCGGCAGCTCGATGAATGGCTGGCAGGGTCGTCTTGCAGGCATTGGATTGCGATCACCAAGAGTGCGTTCAGAGTAGAAGAGGGGCATTTGCTGACATTCGCTTTGTTTGGCAAGGAAAAAGTGAGAGGTCACCGGCGAGAAAAGGTCTTGGCCGCGCGCGCGAACAGTTTGGGCAAGGTCGGGCTGCTGCTGGCAATCGCGAGCGCTGGTAATGTTGGCGGGCACAGGCTAGCCTTGCTCAGAGGAAGCAAGGTCAGAAGCCCATTGCATAGCTGTGAGCTGTGTTTGACAGTAAAGGGATCAGAGTGTTGAACGAGAAAGCTCGAAAAAGTTCCTGAGTCTTTGTGCGTGCAAAAAAGAGCCTCGCGTTTTTGGAGTCGATTCCTGCGAGTGGTCAGGCTGTGGTTGAGTCTTTGGCCAGTCAGGTAGGTTCAGAGAAGGTTTCGATTTTGAAGTGGTGTTTGGTCTTGTAGCGACAGTGCGCAAGCACCGACAACATGCCGTCAACCTCAAAGCTATGGCTACGGCTACCGCGACTCCCAGGCTGTGGCCACACAGAATTACAGTGATACCACCCTCCGTCGTCTGGGCTTAGGGATCAGGACTTAATCTGACCGGCTCAATCTTAGTAAACTTGCGTTCTGGCGCGTCGCGTCCGTCGTTGTGGAGTGAGGCGCGCGCCGAAAACGTTGGCCAGCGTCTGGAAATCGTCGCTTCCACAGACAACATGTACAGTGATCCTTTGTTCACGCATTTTGTGGGGCGGGTCGTTTTGGCGACTTTCCGCAAGCCCACGTTTCACTCAGCACTCAGCATTCTCGTTGATTCTGGTGCCCCGTTTCGGGGAGGGCGAGGGAGGGGGCAGGGAGGGAGGGGCGAGGGGTTTCCGGGGAAGAATTGCCAAGTAGCATGACGCGCACGCCAACAGCTCGCGGACGCTGACCATTGCGGCATGAGTCTCACAGCAGAATCAGCCGCAGCATCCAAGCCCAGAACCTGGGGTCGGAAACGAAAATAGTGGGGTAAGTTCGGCTGCCCTGTTAGTCTCCGACACTTCATCGTTTTCAAGCTTTGTTTTGTCAATTGCCTGGGTAGACGTGCGCCTTCTGCATCCTTCCTTCGGCCTTCCGCCAGCCCATCTCGGCTATTTTGGTCACTATCACAGTCTCGCTGTAGTACACGTGCGGTAATGCGGTGCCGTAGGGAAAAAGTGTGTGTGTGTGTGTGCGCAACTGTTGCACATGCAGGAGTGGGGTCGAGTCCACATGAGCCGATTCTATCTACATATGGCATGTGCATGAACTCCTTTCATTGCAGCGAGGGGCACCTTGGCCTTTGAAAAGTTGGCCTTTCAAAATGTTCTGCAGCACAGGGAGCATCGCACACGAAGACCATTATATCTTCTAACACAGTAGGAGCCATGGCTGCTGAGCACGTGTACCAGCCAGTTGGTGATCCGCCTCGGGGCTTCCAAGCCAGAGCGGATTACCCCGAGCCACTTCGGGTCTATGAGACCAGAGGAGCGTTGTGTGTGAGTTTCCAGCCAAGGTTCAGGTTTAGGCTTGAAGGTTTAGGGGTTGAGTTTGCACTTTTTGAAAAAATTTGAAACGAGGATGCGAAAAGAGGCATGCATGCATCTCAGGGGCTGAGGGGTTGGACTCATTGAAGGCGTTGATTTGAGGTTCCAAGGTAAATGGGACAGATGTTTCGGGGGCTTTGTGAAATCTTGCACACTCAAGCCAGCCCAAACTGCGGTCCCGAAAACTCGCACAAATCTCACATGTCCAAGGCATCCGAGGCCCAACTTGACCTGCAACTTGAAGCTTGTCTGCTGCAACCGTTTGCAATCTGACTGCGGTTGCTTGGCCGTAGGTCTGGTTGTGACAACGCTGTAAGGCTGTAAGGGTTGTCACATTTCGGGCGGCGTGAGGGCGTCGCTTTCAACATCATGATGGCTTTTGGAGAAGGCACAACCTCCTAAGACCCCTGAGACGAGTTGAACACTGTGTATGTATGTATATATATACACACGTATATATAAAACAGGGAATATAACTTATAAAAATAGAGAACATAACTGTTTACATTATTATATATATTTTCTTGTATGAGAATCTCGTCGATTCTGCGAGGAAGCCTGGCCGAGCGCTGTGACTGCACGGAGGCACTCCGAAACCTGGGCCCGGCGATGGGCATCCTGGCCTCCGCGGCAGTCCCTTGGGCCTTCTCTTCGGGGTTTTTTTGGGGTTTCTTGGGGTTTTGGGGGGTTTAGGGGGTTTTGGGTTTAGGGTTTGGGGGTTTGGGGGTTTAGGGTTTAGGGGATTTGGGGGTTTTGGGTTTGGGAGGTTGGGGGGATGTTGGGAGGGCTTCAGGGTCTGAGTCAGGGGAGTTTGGGTGTGAATTCGAGACAGTCCTTGGCCGAGTCGTGCTCAAATGTCACCCTTCTTCGGATTGTGGGCCTTGAGGATTCCTTGCAGTTGCAAGCCTTGAGGCTGAGGGAGGGCTTCTGTGAGGGTGCGCGTGATTCCGGGCAAAGCCTGCTCGTAAGTATACAAGGCTGTTGTTGTTCTAAGAGGCTGCTAGCAGAAGGCTTTGGTAGCAGATCCACTGTAACCTCGAACTCACAGCCCCGATTCAAGGAACTGTACCTGAAGCCCTATACTGCTGAGGCGCTGACCATTATCGTGCCGGCGCTGCTTTCCTTGGCGCGCCCAGTGAGCCCCGTCCTCCAGGCCGGGGTTTAGAGGGCCGGCGTGGGAGCGCCTTTGGCAAGAGGAATGGGAGAAGGTTCAAAGGCAACCTAGGTCAGCTTGTTTGTTTTTGAGGGTGTCTATTGTTGGGGTTGCGTGCTTGGCACGTGGAAAGGGTTAGTTTTGAGGGTTTCAGGGTGGCTTAGGATCGTTGGAGTGGGTTTGTCAAGCTTAGACCCTGGTTGTTGCTGGGCTTTTGTGCTTCCACTGCTGCGGGATCCTGATGCTAGGGGACTTTGATAGGAAGCTTCATGGGCTGGACCACGTTGCGAACCCTGGACCTGAGCATCTTTGCCAGACCCATACGACGACGCGGCCGACTACAACCACAAGCCGCGAGCTTGCCATATCAGTTAAGCTTTGATTCCGATTGCTGATTGATTTGCTGTTAGTTGCTACATTGAAGATATGGCACATCCGTTGATAGGGAGCTCTTTCAGGCTTTGCACCTACTGGGGCGTCTGTGAGCCTGAAGCAGCCCTAGTTCGATGTGGCAAATTAAGGGGTTTGGGTTCCCGGCTTTTGCAGACTGACTTGGTTTCATTTTCAATGGCTTTCAGTGCCTTCCGTGGCTTTCAATGGCTTTCAGTGGCGTGCAGTGCGGAAGCTGAGCTCGACTGAATGCGCGGAGTGCGACAGAACGCGACTGAACGCTTTACGCATGACTGAAAGAAAGCTCGAACGCACGCCGCACGCCCCGGTATGTGACTGAGCACATTGAAAGCAACTGAACGCACTGAGCGTGACTGAACAACTGAACACACCCAACCTGAACACGACTGCACGCACTCAACGCGACCGAGCGCACTGATTGCACGGAACCCGACTGAACGCGATCCAATGCTCCGGGGGCACAACTGCAAGAACTTCATGTCTTAGGAGCTCCACCGAATGACTGAACGGACTGAACACATTCGAAGCTCCACCGAGCGACAGAATGCATTGAATTACGAAACGCCACTCAGAACGATTGAACGCACTGACTGAATGCATTGAATGCACTGAATGCTCGCGAACGACTGAAAGCACTGAACGGTCCAGGGGGATCTGCTGAAACTGAATGCAAGTGAAGCACCCAAACGACGCACGCCCCGAATTCGAAATCTCCTGCAGATCAGAGTTCCGCAGATGACGAAAACGGATTTCAAGCCCACATATGAAGCACACTCCACAAGCCCTGAAAGCAATGTGTGGTATCAAGGGATGTGTGGCACAGGCATAACCACTTTGCCCACCACCACCTTCAGCCGGAGCCCTGAGACCCGTTGAGAGCACTCAGGGTCCTTTGCAGATCTGCGATTCAAGGGGTAAGGCTCTGAGTAGTGTTTGGGGCAAACAGTTTCGTCCCCAAGAGTCAGGCTTGCGCATTCGGGCCGTACAAAGAAGGGAAGTGGCTACCCAGCGCCCCATTGGAAGGGTTTACAGTGAACACGCCTTGGTGTGCTGCAGGGTTGAGAGAACTGTCTTTGCAGGTCGTGCAATTCTGCACGGCCCCACAACAACGACCAGCTTGTCGTCCCTTGATGTGGTGCTTCCCGTCGCGTGTTGCTTTGTAGCTTCGGACCTTTTCTGCACCCGCTGACAATGAGGGGCCTGGTTACGGTGGCACGGCTTTGCAGCTCCAGAGCCCAACAAACCCTCTTGAAGCATCAAGAAGACATCATCTCTCAACCCTCATCCCTACATTCCGGTCTGAACGCCTCTGCACGCCTTGAGAGGCTCAAGGGCCTGTCAAGGGGACAGGGACATCGGTTGTCGAAATTGGACCGACCGAAGCCATGGGCAAAGTGGACCTCCAAGCGAAGAAGACGGATGAGCCCGGCTCTGTAGGGTCCAACTCGTCGTCGGACATGGAGATGCAGAGGTGCCTCAAAGCTGAGTTTGCGGAGGTGTTCCGGGTTCACAGGTGTCTGCGCTTTAGGCCTCCAAGTCATGCAATGACACGTTGCGGTTAGAGTAGCTCTGGAGCTTTGCTACAAGAAAGCTGTGCAGTCCTGCACCCGCAGCAGAGGCCACAACTCCTTACCGGCTTTGCCGCAATTTCGACTTCGCATCACTAGATCCATCGTGAAAGACCCCTCGTCGTAGCACATCTTGCACGCACCAGACAGTACACTCCAGACTTTGCCTCGTCAGCCACAAAGCAGTACCAGCTGCCAGCGTGAGCAGCACGTGCAGTCCAGAAATAGCACCAGTGCAGGCAGTGCATCCATGCTTTTGTCTAGCCACAGCCTCGAGGGTCAACAGCTGAGTCCAGTTTGCTAGTAAAGCCTGCGGACCAGGTGGGATTGATAGCCTTGGGATGTCCTGCATTCAGGTTCCGCAAATTCGTGGAGCGAGATCCGGACTCTTTCGAGGCCGCCATAAAAATTTTCAGGACCCGTGTCTAAACTGCGGGATGAGTTTCCGTATTGGTTGCAGAACGCCTGGCATTGAGGGTGGGCCGTGTATCCCCCAAGGACCTCGCACACACTGTGTTCCCAAGCAAACATCCTCCCTTCCTTGGAGGATGAAAATGGCCATGGCTCAGGCGCAGGAGGACCGTGGCTCGACACAGCCTCCGCCGCCTCTGCCTGAAGATGGGGATCGCTCAGCAGCCCGGGATGGCAATGGCAATAACGCTTTGGGCTAATAAGGTTCACACAGCGCGAAGTCTGTGTCAGAATGCTGATTTCTTGCCAAGAGGAAGGAGTGCCCGTAGTTTCGCTTCCCAGGGCGAAGCATTTCGGGAGAGGGTACCTGGGCGACAACGTTGCCATTTTTTTGAAGGTATGATTCCATGTGTTGGTTCCGGTTCCAAAAAGGGGCCACAGAGGCCACGACAATCTTCGTTGTCTGCGTTGAAAGGATGTTATGCTGGTTGTATGCAGGATTGAAGGGATGTAGGACTGGTTTTGAGAAGGGTCCCCAAGACCCTCAGGCCCCAACTCCCAAGGCCTCCACAGTTGAGCCTCCACAGCCGAAACTTTCAATGAGAAAACACCAGAAGCAGAGAAATGAGGATGGGTAAGCCCTACTGCAGTATTGCACTGTGCTCTTCAATCAAGGGGTGCCTACTGCAATTCCCCTATAGTGTACGTGCTTCTAATCTTTCGTGCACGTTGCCTCCTGCAGTTGCATAGCTTTCGCACGGGCAAAGACGAACCACACAGTCCAGGGCCTGTCATCGGAGGGTTTGCAGCCAGTGAGCAGGTTATGGCGATGCTGGACGCGATGAGGAAGGCGAAAACGACAAGTGCAGCAGTTAACACGCCAAACAAGCTGGGCGCAGATGTGAGTTCATTACGTTGCAGCGTGCACCGCTGCACGACGCTTACCATCCAGCTGTGACTTGTCGCACGGCTGGATATTTGTTTCAAAGCAAAGGCACTATGTCATTTAAGGGTGGCAGCTAGTTGCCGCATCTCACAGACCCCATGTACAGAGGATTGGCTCCAATCATTTTAGTTGAGCGAGCACCGGTGAGAGACAAGTGTTTGCGTCGAGGTCACAGTGGCAGATGTGCAAGTCCTGACTGGACTCGTTTGACTATTCTGTTTGACTATTCTCTAGCCAGAGTGTAAACTTAGTATAAACTACGGCATGGGCCGTATCTTATCTCGCCACTGCCTCGAGACACAGTGAGCTCTGAAATCATGCTTTTGCATCCTCCAGGCCGGCGGTGATGGCACAGACTGTATAAAGTCTACCGGCGGCTGGGTATCTTGGGCTGCTCGTGCACACATGTCTAGGTCGAAGGATTCCGAGCACTCTACCTTAGCAGGGCAGCCCTCCCTGGCGCGCCGGTTCAGATCCCGTTTGCAGAGCTAAACCCTAAATCGCCCACTCTGGCGACCGCCGGATGTGCGTAGGTTTTTGGGAGAGACTGGGAAGGAAAGATGCCCCCCACGACGGGCTCGAAAGCAGCGAAGTCGAATGTCCAGTATGTCCAGTATGTATGCTTTTTTTCGGCAGAATTGATGCCCCGTTTCTCACAGGCCGGCAAGGTGTGACGACCTGCTGAAGTCTGCAGCCACCTGGCGAATCCGCACCATGCACTCGGGCTGCGAACCTTTGCGAGCCTTTGGGATTGAAGCCATCTGAGACGGCGTCGTCCACCTGGCAGCCGTTGAACAGTCGCTGCGCAGAAGCCCAGTCCGAGGCATGACAGGAACATGACTCTTGGTGTGCGATCGCTGCTGTGGCCGAATCCCGCCACGCACGATCGATTGATTCGATGGTTTCACAGAATTCTTGAGCTGCTGACCACCCTTCCAACGACAGCACGCCGTGGAGAGAGCAGACAACACAAGCATGGGGAAGCCTACAGCCACGTCACCCAATTCAAGCTTTGATTTAAACCACCGCGCTGCCCATTCTGCATGTTGCGTTGTCTTGCCCTATCTCATCAAATGCCAAAGCGGCTTGGGATGACGACTCATCGCGCCAGGAGGTGGCTCTGACACTCTCCGGGCTTGTTGGCACCTAAGATCACCTCTGCGAGACATCCCCAGATCCCCCAGTTGGCGCCTTAGTCAACACTAAGCAAAGAGGCCGACCCTGCTCTCCCCAGGATACCGAATCACTCGGTGCGAGTCCACTTCTGCAGCCGCTTGGATTGCAGATGTGAACGGAGTGACAGGCCCAGGAGTGACTCGAAAGTGTAAAATGCCTTGGATGAAGCTTGATTTTGGGTTTTGCTTTGTTTGCGTAGGCCTTAAGTGTAGAATTTCTAGGCACGGAGGGGCAACTCTCCGACTCTCCAACGTTTGGCTTCTGTGATTTTGACTCATCACCCAGAGAACTCACTGATGATGTCTCCTTCGGCCGCCTAGTCAGAACAGTCGCAAGCGCCAGGCAGACTCTCGATTCCACCGTACAATCAACCATGGCAGCGTTGGCGGAGGCCTTTAAACACATGGATTTGTGGTACCTAAACCCTAAACCCTAAACCCTAAACCCTAAACCCTAAACCCTAAACCCTAAACCCTAAACCCTAAACCCTAAACCCTAAACCCTAAACCCTAAACCCTAAACCCTAAACCCTAAACCCCTAAACCCTACACCCTAAATCCTCTGAGGGTGTAAAGGTGGATCTCCTGGCCTCACATGGCCCCCGATTCCCCTGATCTTGAAGTGTGTTTTCGTCGGTCGCTGATGACTCCACTGTCAGCATCTGGGGCCAGGTGCCCTTCGATGCCGTCCCGCTCCCGGAGTGTCCTGTGCCACGTCCGGTTCTTTTAAAAACGGTCCTGTTATTCGGTCACCCGAGTCGAGGTCCACATGTCGCCCCTGCAGCCCACGAGGGACGGAGTTCATCTGCAGGCGAAGGCCGGTTCGCGCTTTCGGCTTTGGGGTTTGGGGGTTTCGAGGGTCCCGGCTAGGGCTTAGGTTGGAGGATTTTTTTTTCGGTTGACGGTGCTATCCGTCCCACTGCTTCACTCACAGGTCTCAGCTTGGGTTGTTTCCAGGGCGCTTGCAGCTCCTCCGTCGTTTGACCTCGGACCAACTACGTAGCCTTGAAGTTTAGGCAAGGCCTGTCCCAAAGTTTTGAACTACGCGTTAAAGCCAGAGCCCGGGCACTTCACATCTCCTCATCTATAGGATGTCGTCCTGAGCAGATAGTACACACGCAAATGTGACCATAATTTACACCAACCTCATAGGTCCAGAATTTTTCGCATCAACCGGAAACCCCCTAAAGCGCCAGTCACAAAGCCTACCAAGCCCTTGCTAAGCTTAATTCTAGAAGCCCTAAACTCTGCAGCCTTTCAAAGCTCCTAAAGCCTAAGCCCTAAACCCCCAAACCCCAAACCCCAAATCCTAAACTCTAAACCCAAACCCCAAACCCCAACCCGCAAACCCGAAACCCTAAACCCTAAACCCGAAACCCGAAAACCCTAAACCCTAAACCCCCAAACCCCAAACCCTAAACCGGAGCCCCATGAGGTGCGGCCTCCGGCCGGCAGAACTGCCGGGGACGTGCGTGGCCGCCTCGCACAGAGCCTGGAGCCTGCCATTTCCAAGGCCACAGGGAGGGTTTAGGGTTTAGGTAGGGTTTAGGGTTTAGGGTTTAGGGTTTAGGGTTTAGGGTGTGGGGATTAGGGTTTTAGGGTTTAGGGTGTAGGGTTTCAGGCAGTTCGAGGGTGTTTGAGAGGCGTTTGGGGCAGGAGCCTTTCCTAGTTTAGGTGCCATCTCGGGCTTTCCTTTCTGCTTTGCAGTGTTGGATGGCCCCTCCTGGTAGCTCCATAAGCCAACACACTCTTTTCTTCCAGGCTCTTGCTCATGTTACAGTTGGATGGCTGAAGAAGGGCCAACTAGCGTATGCCCGCAGTTTCTCTGTGAGTCTGCTGCTCTGCCGAAGCCGGGTCGGACGCAGTTGAATGAAGTAGGATGCACGTGTGGAAAACGTGCTGTTCGTGAGAGGCTGTGAAGAGCCAGATCTCACTGCGACCTGTCACACTCGGAGACGTTGCTCTTGGTGGCCTTAAGGCGAGCGGAGACGGGTGAGAAGATGTTCCGTTGCATGGCTCCAGTCCAGAAATGGGTGTGCCCGGCTTGAAACTGAAGTACAGCATCTTGTGTCGGCGTGTGTGCATCGTGAGTTTGCAGGTTTTCTTCGTGTCTCCAGAGCACACCGACACAACAAGCACTGCCCGGCCCTCGGATGTAAATTTGCAGAAGATTCATGTCAGGGGTTGATCTTGCTTCGCCTTTAGTTGAACTTTAAACTCTTTTTGGGTTTCCTGATTTAGTGGGAATGTTAAAGTTTTTAACCTTCTTTAAGGCTGCTCCTCGTTTTTTTGTGCTGTGGAATCCAGTCGAAACCCGAACATGGCAGCCTTGCGTTGATACAGCCTCTTGGCGGGAGTTCCAGAGCTCTCATGTGATTAGAAAATCAACCCAGTTCTCCTGGTAGAGAGGTCCCCGGTCAAAAGCACGGCAAGTCTGAGTTTAGCCTGCACTAAGGGTGACCTGGGGAGGATTCAGGGTTGCAGGAGGCAAGCTCAGGGAGCAGGATGGATCACCGAAGCCCGCCAAGCATCGGAGCCCCCCCCCCCCCCCCCCCCCCCTTGCGGGCCCCTACCCCCCTCGCCGCAGGACGCACCCCAAGCCCCTTTCACCTCTTTTCCCGACCCAGGAGGTGCTCAAGCCCAGGCGCGCTCAGGGGATTTCGGGGCTTGGGGTTCCAGGTTTCGGGTTCTCAGCTTCGGGCCTCCAGGGGGCCCATAGAGTTCGTTGGGCACGTTCTCTGACTCCGGGCGATCAGGCAACGGGCTGCCGACGGCGTTGGTGAGGCCCGGGAGTGAACGACAAGGGCCGTAGTTTGGGATGTGCCCCCTTTTGCTAACAGTCCTTAAAAAAGGGATAGATAGATAGATATATACATATATATAGGAATTTAGCACAACCCCATTGAAATCCTTACTAAGGACTGTTAGTATAGGGGAATCATCCCAAGCCGTAGTACATGATAGTGCATGTGGATTTGGGCAAGTCATGATCGCCACGCTGCTGAATGCCCTCTGGCCGAGTGCTTGTTCAGGCCCCGATGATGTATGTCCTTCTCGTGGAAATGAACGTTGAGGAATCCGAGGGGGTTCCAGGAAGATGCAAACTTCGGGATTGTGACTCCATGAGTATGGCAACTGACTGACTCTTGCTATGCGACATGCTCACGGCGATCCTCTCAGTATCTCTCGGTGTTTCCTCCGTGTGCCCACGTTGTATTCGCCTTGGTGCTTTTTTTGCATAATTTTTTGTAAATTTGCGAACGGCCCTCTCTCGAACAGAACAGCAGGTTCGGTGCAGAAGTGCCACACGCAGCCTCCCAAGTCTGCTGCAGTCTTCTTGAGTCTTCTTGCAGGACCTTGAGAAGTTCGATGGGGGGAAGTTCATAGCTGCCTTCGCCGATGAAGTGAACGTCCCTAGGACAGCTTTGCGTAGTCCTGTCACCCAATGTGAGGTCTGTTTCAGAGGGCGTAGGGAGAGCATTGGGAGACGGGTGTGCACTGGGAGAGTGGAAGGAGTCGTGTTACGACCGTCCAGACGCAGTTCCGGACCGAGGCATGGGTCACGCGGTTTCCGAGCGATTTCAGAGGCGGTTTCAGAGGCGGTCACATTCCGGGAAGCTCGGGAAAAATTCTTTGTGTGGGGCTCATCCTCAAATGCCCGAACTCGCAGGTGCACTACATGGTTCCTGCCTGGGTCACGCCGACCTCCCTGCAGCCCGTGCTAGTTGCGGCCCTGGGCGCTCCGCCGAATTCCATAGAGGCCAGGCGTCATCGCTTTCGCCAGCTTTTCGACATATCGGGTATTGCGGGTCTCAAGATGTTTCGGCCTTGAAGGACTACAATCCTCAATCGCACTATTCTCTCCATAGCACTTTCGTGTCCAGTGCACACGGATCTAGAATACCGTGTGTACTGCCTGCGGGCTCGAAGAGCCTTGAGACCGAAAAAGATGACCCCACAAAGCGCAGCTTTCGCCCCTCCCCCCAAACCCACGCGCAGGTCTCTGCGGCTTCTTCCCGACGGCTCGTTGAGGCCCTCGGCGTTTTGTAGAGATTTTGGGATGATGGGACTCTTGGGCCCTTGGATTTTAAGCTCAGAGCACCTCCACTGGATATTCCTGGTCATTGTAGAGGGCTTCCTGCATTTCGGGGGTTTTTTTGCTGGGGAGATGAGGTGCACGCAGAACTTTACCAGACGCGTTGCTCAAGCTTCCGGGACTTCGGCTTGTTGTTGTTAACGGTTCGATTGGCCCCCCTGCTACCATATGTCCTTTCACTCCCGAAGGCCTTTGCTACCCAGCCCGAAAACCTTTGCAGTGCTAGGCCGGCGATGCTGCTCAGCGCGTCCTCGTCGCGGTAGTGAGCACAGAGGCAGGCCATGGCATGAATTGCTGCTGGAACCTGCGTTCTCTACGCTAGGTCCGCAAATCCCCAAGCCTCTTCAGATGGGTTCCTAGGTCTCTGGGCAAACACGGCATCAGAAGAACGCCAAACAAAGCACGAACTTATCAAAGACCACGACTGCCAAGCGCAAACTCATCAAGCAAGAGCTCAAGGAAGTCCAATCAGGCTGAGGAGCAATAGACCACAACCGCTTCGTCAAACACAGCACGGCACGGCGCCTGAGCTCTGCGAAATGAAGATGAGTATAAGGATATATATATATATATATATATATGGTACCCCCCCTCCCCAAAACCCACGCTTCCATATGCTCTTCCCTGAAGTCCGACAGATCGGCCTCCCGGTTTGGTCATGGTAGCGTTTTATTAATTCATTAGATACTTTACTCAATTTCATTAATTTGTCTAATGTAATTGATTTAATTGCTTTAATTAACTTCGTTGATTCCAAGAAGCTTAATTCACATAGTTAGGTCCACTCAGCAATTGCTCGAGCGAGTGCTCAACAGAAGTGACCCGAAAAAATTGATCGAGAGATCGTGGATTGCTATGAATATAAATAAGACTGCTGTTAGTTTAACTTGGGTTCGTATTAAATTTAATAGGATTCATAGGGTTCGTATGAATTCAATAGGAATCCTATTTAAATCAATACGCACAATTAATAGGAATCTGGTTTAAATATGTAGAAGCTTATTAAATTAATAGGACTCCTATTAAAATTTCTTGGAGTCCCAAATTCAGAGGATTCATCCCATTGAAATGAATAGGAACCCTTTTGAATTCACAGGAGTGCTGTTAAAACCTATAAAGAAGTAACGTGGGCCCTTTAAAACAAAAAGAGTTGCACTGATAAAATTGCAATGAACCCTATTAAAATGAAAATTATTAAGAATTACAATAGAAAAAATTCGAGGCCAATTGAAATGAATAGGGAACAATATTCAAAAAATAGTAGGAGCACTGTTGAATCTAGTAGGAATCCTATGAAAATTATTAGGAATCCATGCACATGAATGAGAAACCCTGTTAAAATGAATACGAAGCCTATTCAAATTAATCAGGAACCTATGTACATGAGTAGGAAGCTTGTCAAAGCAAAAAGAGTCCAATTAACAATTGTACGAAATCTTGTTAAATTGAATAAGAAGCCTACTAACATCATAGGGATGTGTCTAAAATTTGTTATGAAGCTTATTAAAATTCTTAGACTTTCTATTCAAATTACTAGAAATAAGAAAGCTACGAAGAATCCTTTTAACACTACTTGGAATCTGATTAAAATGAATAGGAATCAATATCAAATCGAACAAATTAATAGGCACCCTTTAATAGGCATCCTTTAGAATTTAATACGAACCCCATTAACCAAATACAGGAATCCTATTCAACAACAATTTGAATGCTAGTAAAATTACTCGGAACCCTATTAATTTAATAACAACCCCCATTAGAGTGAACTGGAGTATTGGTAAATGTAATGGGAAACTTAATGAGTAAGATTCACAAGACTCATATTTTCCGTCTCTAAGTTTAAACTGTCACCTTTTTCTCGAAGAACCCCCATTAAAGTGAACAGGAGTAATATTTAATTTGATAGGAAGCCTAGAAAGTAGTAA
Organism: Symbiodinium natans; assembly: GCA_905221605.1. Lineage (NCBI taxonomy): Eukaryota > Dinophyceae > Suessiales > Symbiodiniaceae > Symbiodinium > Symbiodinium natans. Next base: position 87,533 of record CAJNDS010002808.1, on the reverse strand, counting down.
GGAACCCTACAAAATTTAATGGGTAAGATTAGTAAGACTCTAATTTTCTGTCTCTAATTTCAAAATGTCACTAATGTCACCTTATTCTCGGCTCTCCGAATGTAGAATTCCAGAATTCCAGAATTCCAGAATTCCAGATTTTTCAGGGGCCCCCAGTTCCAGAATTCCAGATTCTGGAATTCTGGAACTGGGGGCCTCTGAAAAATCTGGAATTTTGGAATTCTGGAATTAGGGGTCTCAGAAAATCTGGAATTCTGGAATTCTGGAATTCTGGGTCTCTGGGGAGAGGTTTTCAGAGTGTACGATAGGAAAACATAGTAAGACGTGGGTTTTGAGGGGGGGGGGGGGGTAGCATATATATATATATATATATATATATATATAGTCTAAGTATAAGAAGAAGTACAAGTATAAGTATAAGTGTAAATGTAAGTATAAGTACAAGTGTATGAGTGTATAAGTGTATAAGTGTGTAAGTGTATAAGTGTATAAGTATATAAGTGTATAAGTATGTAAGTATTACTTATATAAGTATACAAGTATATACGCATATTAGCATATAAGCATATCAGTATATAAGTGTACAAGTATATAAGTATATAAGTATATAAGTACATAAGTACATAAGTGTATAAGTGTATAAGTATATGAGTATATGAGTATGTAAGTTTGTAAGTGTATAAGTGTATAAGTGTTTCATTGCATCAGTATACGCATAAGCAAAAGTATATATGTATATTATAAGTATAAGTATGAGTATAAGTGTAAGTGTAAGTAGAAGTTTCAGCATAAGCATGAGTATAAGTAAAAAGTATAGGTAGAAGTATAAGTACAACGATAAGTACAAGTACAAGTACAAGAATCAGTACAAGCATAAGTATAAGAGAAGTATAAGTATGAAACTAAGTAGCACTGTAAATATAGGTATAGGTATCCCACTTGCTAATGTACTTACACATACATATATACCCATACACTGTGGTTGCCTCCAAAGACCTCTCCCCTCCCGACCCCCGCCCCCCTCCTAACAAGCCATACAGCCACCCTAAACCCTAAACCCTAAACCCTAAACCCTAAACCCTAAACCCTAAACCCTAAACCCTAAACCCTAAACCCTAAACCCTAAACAGGACGCGTCCGTGGCTGCGCGTCTTGCCGTGGACCTCCGGGATGTGAAGAAGGCGGCGGGTGATTCAGGGCTCAGGGTTGCAGGTTTGTGATAATCTTTTCTTACAAAACAAACCGTTTCATGCTATTTTAATGTGCAAGGTGGCTTGATGCGGTTTTTTCATGTCTTTTCAAACCACACTCTTGGCTCAACGATTACCGAGATTGTTTTGTGACTTTTCCCATCCATTTTGTTTAGCGCTGTGGGGTGCAATTTCTGGAGATGGGCAGGGCCGGGCTCGATTTGGGGGGGATGTGGCTGGCTCTGAAGCGTACGGGTAGACTTGATCATTCTGAGCCCGAAGCCTCAAATCCTGAACCCTAAGCCTAAGCCCTGAACCCTTGAACCCTGCACTTAACAATCCTAACCCCAAACCTGCAAGGTAGAGGCAGCAGCGGAAGCTCAGGGTGTTCCCTCCCCTCCGCTGGAGTTGGTGCAGGTGTGGAGAGTTCAGGGCAAGCCTCTGGTTTAGGTGTTGGGGTAGTCAAGGACTTGTTGTGAAGAATTCCGGGGTGCAGTGGCTGAGGCTTAGGTTGTGATGTCCTGATCGCTCACCAGTGATTTCCGGGCTTGTGTTCTTGGACCGCTCGAAGTTTTGGTTATTCCCTCCAGTCGGATGATCACGCACAACACCCTGTGTGTACATCGGTATTTACAGTGTTTCGTGTGTGTCGCATGCCGAAAACACCGGGGGGCGCAGTGTTTCGGCACCTATTCTTTCAGACGTATGGTTTTGCCTCGGTATTTACAGTGTTTCGTGTGGGTCGCATGCCAAAAACACTACAAGAATGCAGTGTTCTTGCACGGCTGGAGGGTGTTTCGTGTGGATCAACTGATGCAAACACTGCTTGATGCTGTGTTTTAGCACGTGTTGCCAGTCCGTGCGACTGGCCAGAGCACCCATGCCCGCGCGATGAGAACGTCCGTGTTGCCAGTCCGTGCGTGTTACCAGTCCGTGCGAGTGACCAGAGAACAAACCATCTTGGAGGCTCTGCATCTTTATCGTACAGAAAAAGCCGGCCTTGTGGGATGCAATCCGTCGCACTATTGCGATCTCACGCACGATGGAAAGTGGCTGTTTTGAAGGGCTCGAAGCGTGGCAGGCGCAGCAGCGAAATCGAAAAACAATTCGCGACTTTTGACAAAGATTGGTGTGTAGCCTGCGGTATGAATCACTCGGCAGGGACACCGGTTTCAGCATTCTGTTGTTGTTTGCGCGTGCACGTGAACATCCTCATGGTGCGATGGTTATTACAGTACTCTCCATCTGAACTCCATCGCAGCTTAGTGTGGTGTGATGTGGTGTGTTTTCACACGACGGGGGCTAACGGCCCCTGTCCACCGTGACGTAAGGCCCCCAATGTGGCGGTGAAGCTGCACACGATGCTGGCAACTCGGATGCAGCAGTTCAGTGCGCCGTACGGCTCTGAGCAGGAAACGCACCACCCTTGGCGCCTAAGCTTCAGGGCACTGCAGTGGGGATGAGTCGGATTGAGGGTTGGGGTTGAGGCCTCGATATTCGCACGGTGTGGAATCCCCAGAGCAGACAAACACCTCAAAAATTCTTGGAAGTTTGTTCGGTTTTGGGCTTTCCGCTTGGGGGTTGGCATTGACTCCAGGAGCTGCCAGAGAATGTGATGACAGCGCCGACGCCGGAGCACCTGTCTGCTGCGAGCCCTGGCTGCAAAGCAGGGCGCTGGCTCGCTCCCGAAGGTTCAGGTATGAGACGATAGCAGTTGAGGGCTCCTCAAAATGTAGCGACCTTTAAGCACTCCCCTACCATGATCGCACACCTCTTCGATCGACCTCGCCCTCCCTTTCATCTAGCAGTCAAGCCTGGAGAGGCTCAGCCAGCGCCTCGGCGTGGCAGCCAGGGCCAATGTGCTGGGCGTGCATGAGGCGCGCCATAGTTCAAGCCAAGCAAGGCGCAGAGAACCATTGATTTCTTGCCGTAGGTGCTCGAACAGAGGATGCGTCCAAATGAGATGCCGAAGCCAGAGGCCATGGAAATCTGTTCACATAGACCCAACTCCTGCTTATGCTCTCCACTTTCTGCGACATTCCTCCCTCTCCCTCCTCCTCCGCCCACTCTGCCCTCCCTTTCCCCAGGCATCTGCACTTCGCAATTCACGGGTTTTCATAGACTGAGACCTTGCCTTGCAATGTAGCATTGTAGCTTGCCTTGGAGTAAAGTTATTTTGTACAGTTTTCGCGCGGCACACGGAGAAGGAATGGCTTTCCTTGTCCGTCCTGCTTTGCACGTATCCGGGTCCTTCAGAGTCAGTTATTAGCCCCAAACCTAGCCTGTCTCAGGCAACCGCCGGCACCACGTCCCTTGCGACCACCCAAGCAACCACGACAACGACCACGACAACGACAACGACTTCGACCACCGTGGCAACCACCACAGACATGCCAGTGAGCACGCTTGGGGGGCTGGGATCCAAGTTTCTGCTGGTTGTGGTGTGGGGCTGAGAGGGCTGGGTAGGAGTCGCATCCTTGTGGATGGTTTTGAGGAGCCAAGGATCAGGGCGATCTTACCCACTGGTCTGGGAGGCCCAAGTCGTGAGTAGTGACCTAGTGAACATGCCAGGCAGAAGCCTGTCTACGGCACCGCAGAGGCCGAGGCCGGGTCCCCCTGTTGGATTCTAAGGCCTGCAGGGCCTGCAGGAAGGTATTAGATTTTTCGGCCACTGCCGCCTGTAAGATTGCGTTGATAGGGCCCTCCTTGCCGCGCGTACTTGTGCTGCTCATGCCTCGAAGATCACAAGCTGTCCCTGCCTTTTCATTGCAAAGCTCAAGGTTGCATTGGCGCATGCTTTGTTAATCGGTCCGTGAAGTCTCCTGATGTATCCTGCAAGTGTGCTGCGACCACTACCAAAGCCGGGTAACGAGTGACCGGTGTGATGAAGTCTGCTTGACCGCTTCGTGGGTGATGTCGGCTTGTTTTGGGTCCTTGGCACCAGAACCTGATGATGTATGTCATCCTGGTGGACATGAAGGTGCAGGTGCCCGACTGCGCGAGGGATCGGGTTGCCAGTTGCCCATATTATCACAGCATCGAGCCAGAGCAAGTGTACGGATGCAGTAGCCGCGGCGCCCTCGCCTCAGGATGCTCGCACGTTCTTTTGCAGGACCTTAAGCAGTTCGATGGGGCGGCCTTCCTTGATGCCTTCGCCCATGAAGTGGCTGCTCCCAGGACGGCTTTTTTCGCAGCTCTAAACTTCCTTTGTGCTAGCATGCGCCAGGCACGTTTGTAGTGCCTGACAGAGAGCAGAACATGCCAGCGAGGAGTCGCGTCTCGACCGTCCAAACGCAGTTCCAGACCAAGGCAACGCCGTGGATTCCGGGGAGATTCGGGGAATATATTGGCCATTTCGGTATGGATGATGGGCACAGTACTGGCGAGAGGACTTGCAGAGGTGCTCAGACAGTAGCATCCTTTGCCATCTCCCTTCCAGGTTCGCTACCTTGTGCCTGCTTGGGTGTCTGCCAGCTTCCTTCGCCCAGCGTTGGCGGAAGCCATCGGCGCACCGCTAAAGGCCATAGAGGCCTGCACCTTTGGTGGGGGGGGGGACTTGGGGTTTCGGGCGACCGCAAGTCTTGATATTCAACCCTCGCAGGTAGCAGACCGAAGAGGTGTCCATCACAAGAAAGCACAAGACACTTCACAAGACCCAGGACTTATATGCCTTTTCGCACGCATGAACGGTGTGGGGAGGTCACGCTGGCTTCGACGCGACGCCTTGTGGAGGCTCGTGTCTTCTGAAGTGCTTCTTTTGCTGGAGGCAAGCAATCCCGAATGCACCAGGCCAATGCTGCCGCCCAACATGTTCTGGTCGCCGTGGTCAGCACAGAGGTGGGCACTGGCAGCACTTGATCCTAGGGTGATGCTGCTATATTCTGCTATCATCATCATCATCATCATCATCATCATCATCATCATCATCATCATCACCGCAATTTTGAAGCGGTCTCCAAGTACGTTTTTCCATGGGTACCCGATGATGATGCTGAGTAGGTGGATGAGAAGAGCATGATGTATTTGAGATGCAACGACAGAAGTTCTTAAAGGGTTCTTTGGTTTAGAGACGGGACTTAAGGGCTTGGAGATGAGAGTTGAAGCTTGAAGGGCACGAGAGTTTTCAGGTCACAGGGCTTCAGCTGCTGTTTGCTAACTTCTGCACCACGCGACCTGATCTACCTCGATGTGCAGCCCAGCTTAGAGCCCTAGACCTAAAGTTCTTAGTCTCTAAGCCCGTTTGAAGCCCTAAGCCGCAAGCCCGGAAGTTCCCGGCGTCTACCTTTTTCAAGCCCCCAAGCTCTGAACATCTAGCCTTCCGAGGCAGCATCCACGGCTGTGCGGCTTGCGCAGGATCTCTGGGACCCGGAGAAGGCGTGCTATCACCACAAACAGTTTTTTGGTTCGTCCTCTTATTCTCATGAAGCTTGTCTGTGGCTGTGTAACACTTTAGTAGGGCTTGTGGGCTCTTCGAGTTGGAGTCAAGGGCTGCGAAGGAATGGTGGCCCTAGGTTGCTCTGAGGCTTTGTCCAAACGCGCCGGCATTCGCGGTATACTCTCCGTAGAACAGAGCAGTCTACGCCGGACGGACAGGCCCTGATGAATCTTCCGACATGTAAAGCGTCTTAACACCACATTGTGCACCAGAACTCTTTTCGCTAGCTTTCTCTCTTTGGGGCATTAAACCCCTTGTAGAGGTCGTGGCTGCAGCATCAACGCGCGGCCAACCTAGACCGGCGCTGAAACTGGAAGAGGTGGGCTACTTTGGGGGCATCATTAGTAACCCTAAATATAACCTTAGGTTTCGGGAGTGGGTTCAGGGAGTTCTTTCGAGGCCTTGGGAGGGGTTCAGTCGTTGAGAGTTGCTGGGGAACCCTAAGCCCCAAGCCCTGTTCCTTCGGCTGTGTGGGAAAGAAAAGACTTGAATCATTGCATGATTGGGCACTTAGGATAAAGATCCTACAGTCGCCACCTACAACCAATGGCCTTCTTGTCAAGCTATATACATATACATATGTCTATATATATATATGTATAGATATTGTTAATACTGCCCGCATTCTCATGGTATCCCGCAGATATCTCTTGGAGTGCCCCATCGTCAGTCCCAGATGTTCGCTACAGAGCCCATCAGTAGCTTCGTTTTATGGCGGGCTGCTGTCGGGTGCTTGCAAGTCGGATGTTAGAGCTTAATCTCCGCCCCAACTTGCTGCTTGCATGAAGGCCCCCAGTGTGGCAGTGCAGCTTCGCACGATGCTTGTGCCCTGGCTGCGCACTTTATAGGGATCGCGGCAGCATGGAAGACCTTCCACGGAAACAGGTGAGAAACCCTGAGCACGAGCCTTCAACTAGGTCTTAGCTGCTTCGAACCAGAAGCCTTATGTAGGGGAGGTGTCCCTGGCTGCTTTCGAAATGTTAGGTTTCCATACATAAAGCCTAGACCCATCTGATTCTCTGAGCCCTCAGCCCTAGCGTCTGCTTAGTCCTTCAGGAGCTACCGCAGGGTGTACTGACCGCGCCCATGCCGAAGCACCTCTCTGAAGAGAGCCACAGCTGCAATTGCTTCGTGAGGTTGGTGTCCGAGTTGCCTATGTATCTGGGACTTTCCAGCTCTTCACAAGTTGCATTGGGATCGAAGCTTTGGCCCCTATCCAGCCCTATCAAGCCCTATCAAGCCCCAAAGCCCTATTCGAGGCTGACCCGACGCCTGGGCGTGGAAGCGACCGCCGATGTTCTGGGCGTGCGAGAGGCGTGCCACACGGCCCCTCGTGGGCCTACTGCCCGGTACCATGACCGTAGACCGTGACATCTCGGGCCAAGTCCTACGTCCCAAATCTAAAAATGCCTTGCAGCCGATGGGGAACCTGGGTTGAGGGCTTTGCTTCTTGCGAGAGTCTGAGGGGATTCCTGGGGGCATAATGGGGGCCGGGGGGACACCGTCCACTGGGCTTCGTTGTGCTTGCTTTGGTCGGATCAGCAGTGGATGCTAGGAATGATAGTTAACATGCTTGCAATTGGTTAGGATTCTTGAAGGTGTATCCCTAAACCCTAAACCCTAAACCCCAAACCCTAAACCCTACACCATAAACGGTTTGGGGTTGTTACGGGTTGTTCAAAGAGCAGTGCAGTGCAGCTGCAGGTGATCGAACAGAGGAGGCATCCGGATGAAGTGACACAGCCACAGGCCATGGGGATTCTCCAACACTGGGCATACAGTAAACTCCAAAAAGTTGGAACATCCTTGTCCCCATACCCCAAAAGGTATACTGACTGGAATCCCAGCCCGAATCATCCTTGAACCATGCTCCAACTGTCTGGAGTTTATTATGTGCAGCCGCTGCGCAATCGAGCTTCTCAACGCGCTACTTCTGAGTAGGGAATTGGGGAATCCGATACCGTATGTTCCTTCTACATGAACCTTTAAGAGGTTGTAGACCACGGAATCTGAGAGAGTACTCGGTACGCGCCGCCTCTCGGCCTCCAAACGCTTTATGAAATCCATGACTCATTCGGACAAAGAAGGAACCACTCCCCATCCCCTTAGGGCTTTAGCATGTTAAGGGGTTGAGGGCCTTTCAAGAAGAGGGGTATCCCTGCTATACCCCAAATAGAATCGAGTCCCCTTGAAAAGGGACCCCCCAAAATGGGTACCCCTGTGTTCCGGAAAGTTCCCCCCCAAAATGCACCCGAAGCCCAGGTGTCGCAGACTCCGGGGCTCGGCCCGCTCTTCCACACCCGGGCCCGGCGGGCACCGCGGCCGCCATGGAGAGAGAGTCCTTTTCCCTCCCTCAAACCCTATACCCACAGCCTAAGCCCTAAACCCTAAGCCCTACTCCCTATAAACCCTAATCTTTTTTCTGGTCACAGAAATTCTGGTGTGGGCAATTTTCTCAGAAGCTCCCTTTGTTGGGCTTGGGGGGTCGTAGGGCTTCGTCGCCCCTTGATCCTAAAACCCCGTGAACCCCTACGAGGCAGCTGTGGCCTGAACCCTGATCTCATGCTTGTCTGCCCTGGGAAGCCTCGACTTCGAGACCAAAGCACCCTAAGGCCCTCAACATCCCTCAGCCCTTCTCCCGCCCCCTAAACCCTAAACCCTAGACACTAAACCCTAAACCCTCAACCCTAATCCCCACCCCCCCCCCCCAACCCTGAAAGCCAGATCCGCATCAACAACCTGGGCGGGCTGCGGTCCTCCACGGAGCCAGAGGAGATGGGGAAGGTTTTAGGATGTTCCACCTTCTTTTTTTGGGTAGCAGCTCTATTGTAGTGGGGGTTTAGGATTTAGGGTTTAGGGTTTGGGGTGGGGGGGTGGGAAGGAAGATCTAGAGCTTTCATGGTCGTCTGTTCTCTTGACTTACTGGTGCTGGGGAGTGTCTTACTCCCCCTTAGCACCAGCGCTGGGGAGTGTCTTACTCCCCCTTAGCACCAGCAAGAACATGAAGACGGGGGCTAGGATGTTCCCTCACAGAATGCAAGTCTCACATCGAGATTCGCTGATACGCAGAGTATGAGAGTGAAGGTAGAAAGGCTTCACGATCAGGCCCCTTCCTTGGTACCGTAGCTGTATGATACCAGAGACCAAAAAAGAGTCCACTCCTGGATTGCGGAAGGCATGAAGGGCTTAGGATGCTCCCCTTATCTTAACGGTTTGTTGACATGAAGCTGCACAAGATCCTTGGAGTCCTCACACCAGGAGCTTCGCTACGGCCATGTGGCCTGGGCTGCTGGAAAGGAGCTAGACCTTGCGAGGGCCACGGCTGGGTTCCTCCCCTTCCCCCCCCCCCCACCCTAAATTCTGTTCAGCTTAAGGGTCTATGAAGTTTGGGGTGTAGGCTCGTTTGAAGAAACAGTGGGCCTGTAGGGATGTCCTAGATGGTGTCTCCGTGGAGCGTAGATGCCAGAACCCGAAGCACCCGTTACGCAACACACAGGGCTTGTGTCGCACTATTATGGGCTCTGTTGCGGCAACCTGAGCTGCTGTACGGTTGGTTGTATGTTCCTGATCGCTTAGGGTGTCCATATTTCGTCGACGGCTTCGGCCCGCCCGAAACTTAGAAAGTTGAAGGTTTGTCAGCATGGTCGAACATTTTGGGGGGCTTGTTCTAGGGTTGAGAATCACGGGGCTTTTGGGGTTAGGGTTGTTAAGGCTTCAGGGGCCACTGCAAGATCCGAACTTCCAGGGAAGCCCTTTGCTTTTAAAACCCTTAAAGGCCCTGACCCAACCTTAAAACCCAAGCCCTGAGAACCCCCAAAGCCTTAAAACCCCGTGATGGCCCTACATAGACCGGAAACCTAACCCCTGAACCTTACACATGAAACCTCAAAATTTTGGATGCCCTCAGGTGATCCGCGTGGCTTCAGGGCCCTACAGACCCCGTGACCCTGCATTCACGGGCGCCGACGGGCACCGCTTCGCAGCGGCTGTCAACGCGCGGAAGGGTTGAGGGTTTGGGGCTGAATGAGGGGGGTTTGAGGACAGGTTCAGGGGGGGGTGTGGGAGGGGGGGGGGTTTGAGGCGTTTAAGGATTGAGGGTTCAGAGTCTAGGGCGCTGGCTTCTGGATCTGAAGGCTTGACGTTCGGGTGTTTTGGCGGGTGCTTGCCATTTCCAGTGAGGGCCGGGGAGGGGGGGTGCGGGCAGGCTTCTTTATTATTCGCAGTTGGGGGTTTACAGTTGCCCACCGACATCGGGGCGTTGATTTTATCCATGCCAGGGCGCCTTGAAGTTCAAGCCGCAAACTTTTGAGTTGTCCTCGCCTAGATGCTTCTATGTGACGTCAGCATGGTAGCATTGACTGTAGCGATCATGAGCGCAGAAGCAGAAGTATAGCAACATAAGCAACAAGCAAAGTAGCACTCTGCCCAGAACAAGCAAGGGCCGTCAAAGTCAGGGTGCCAAGCTTCTTCGTGAGGAGAGCCATTTAAATTTGGATGCTTCAGTGCTGCACCATTGTGGGGCAGGTAGCAGACGGTGAGGATGTCCACTTGGAGGTCTTCGTTGTGGAGGAGGCTCCGTCAAGCCAGCCTTCATGCCCACCAATTAAACCCCAAACCCCAAACCCCAAGCCCCAAACCCCAAGCCCCAAACCCCAAACCCCAAACCCCAAACCCTAAACCCTAAACCCGAACACCCCAGGGCTTTCAGGCTAAAGGAGCCAGAGTACGCACCTCTGAGGACTCTGACAAGGTGGTCCACCTTCCACAGTGGTATGTTTCCGTCTTTGACATTGAGGCGCGAGCCCCAAATGCCCCCGCATTCCGATGTGTTTCTTCCCTCCAAGCTCCGCTCACTGAGACCTGTAGAAGCGATGCCAGATGCTCTCATTCTGTGCCTACTGATCGGTGTTCTCTCTATAGCCTTCTAGCCATCGGAGAGAAACTGCGCGGGGCTTGTCCAACCCCTGCGGGACGCGCTTTCTGAAGCATTCATACCTCGGAACCGGCTTGGACCCTTAAATCTCGGAACCCGAAAGCCCTAAAACCCATCCGAAATCCTAAAACCCCTGTGACGTGTGAGGACCCAGTGCCGGCGCTCTCCGCACCGAGGCAGGTTGAGGTCCTCGGGGCCAAGGCGCCCGCCCACACTGCGTCGAGTTGGCTCTTATGATGTTTAGCTCAGGGTTTAGGGTATGTTGATCTAGATCTTTGATCGTGCTTCCTTTGTGGGCCCCGGTGCCCGATTTCAAGAGCTGCCCATATCGGAGTCTTCTCGTGTTGGTCGCTGCAAGCTGTGGAGCGCACTCTTGCGAGCGTTGCAGGCAATGCTTTGGCCGAATGGCACCCATGTCGCCCTCGAGGTGGGAAACGTGCAGGTTCAATCGCAAGCCCTGAATGCTGGCTGCGCGAAGATCTGGACCTTCAACCCCCAAGCCTTGAAAAAGAATACTGATTCTCCAAGCCCAAAACCACGCATATCACAAGCCGTCCAAGCCCCGGAAACCCCAAAAACACGAAAAGCATCCCAACCAAGCCCAAGGACCGTCGGGAGCACCCTGAAGGCACCCTTCAAACCGCACCTGAAGCTTTTATAGACTTCCATGAACCCCCTAATCGGCCCCTAGATCCTACAGAGCCCACGCAGCCCATTTCAGGAGCCCTAAACCCTAAACCTTAAACCCTAAACCCTAAACCCTAAACCTTAAACCCTAAACCCTAAACCCTAAACCCTAAACCCTAAACCCTTAAACCCTTAAACCCTAAACCCTAAACCCTAAACCCTAAACCCTAAACCCCAAACCCTAAACCCTAAACCCTAAACCCGAAAAGGAGTGAAGGGTTGTTAAAAAAAAAAAAAAACACCTAAACCCTAAACCCTAAACCCCAAACCCCAAACCCTAAACCCCAAACCCTAAACCCTAATTCAGGAGCCCTGGGCCCCTGAGGGACCCACGGCCTGGTTCCCGCTTGGCTCCGGAGTGGCGCGGCTGCGGCTGCGGCCCCGTCTGAGCGGAGGCCGGGTGCGAGAAGGGGCTTCAGCCTCTTGGGGTCTTGGGGCTCTTGGGGGCTCTTAGGGCTCTTAGGGCTCTTAGGGCTCTTAGGGCTCTTAGGGCTCTTAGGGCTCTTAGGGCTCTTGGGGCTCTTAGGGGTTCTTAGGGCTCTTCGGGTTAAGGGTTTAGGGCACCCTGCCATAAAAACCCTCGGCGTCCTCCCTCTCCCCCGTCCCCCGACCCTACCAAACGACCCAAACAGGATGGTAGCTGCTCATTCAATTTCTGTTCACCAGGGTTCTTACATGCTGAAATCCATGCTATTGGCGTGGTCTCTAATGAGCTGAAGGGTCCATGAGCAAGAAGGGGATGAGGGAGGTAGATAGTCATTTGAAAACGGTAATAGGATTTTCGTCACAATGTTGTGTGTTTGTTTGTTCGTTTTTTTTTGTTTTGTGTGTGTGTGTGTGTGTTGCTCTGGTTTTTGTTTTTGTCGCCACCTCCTTTCTGCAGGAAGGCTTGTAAAGGCAATTAAAATTAGCTAGTGAGGCACATGCTCTCTTGCTCTCTCTCACACATAGCCGCACGGCAATCTTGGGATGATGGGCTGCACATTGGACACTGGGAAGCATCGGCATCTGCTCACTGTATTCTCGTTTACCTGAGAATGGAAGGAAGCATCGTGTCTGCATCGGACGAGATTTGCTTTTTCAAGTTGGAAGCTTGGGGTTTCATTCTCCCGATGCTGATGTGGGTTTCTGCTCAGAAAGCCGGAAGTGCAAGAATCTCCGCCCCCTAAACCTCGAACCCAGAAGGTGCCGCTATGTCCATTGCAACAGCTTGAACGGCCCCCTCTCCCCCCCCCCCCCCCCCCCCCCCCCTGCTGTGCCGAATCCCACTCCGAGCACGAAAGCCTTGCGAGCCTCCGAATCCTAAGCTTCCAGGAAATGTGCTGAGCACTGCCTGGGTCGGCCGGAACTTCTTCATCGCGCTGCGCTCGCCAGCAGTGAAGGCTCCGATTTTGTGCAAATTGCCTTCAGGGCGTTTGCAGCAGTGGTTCGGCTGCATCAGTGTTGCCCAAGCTTGGGACGAATCCCCCTTGACAGGTGCGTGAGGAGAGCGACGCGCCTGTCACAGGACCGCGTTGCATTGCCCAATGTTGCCCAACTGCCCCATGGCAGTTCACCCAAAGACCCATCAAAGGCCCATCGATTGCCCAAGCCCAGAGCCGAAAGCTTGAAGCTTGGAGGTCCAAAGGCTGAAGGCCCCAAGCTTCGCAAACTCTCTTGCGCTTCGTTTAGATTTCGGAGCTTTTTTTTTAAGGGTCGCAGGTTGGAGGTTGAGGCTTCACTGGAAGAGATTGCAGTCATCCCAGCGAGTCTGTACTTCATCTGGAGCCTGCAGCCTGTAAAAGCTCTGAGCCCTCTCATGATCAAGCAAGGATCCCAGGAAGAGGCGGCTAAGGCCAGGGGGGGACTTGGCTGCGGTGGCAGACTTGGGGGCTTCGAGGGTGGAGTTCTTGGGGCTTTGGGCTTTGTAGGGTTTTTTGCTGTGGGATTTCGAGGGTTCTCGGATTGAACCAACCCACATCTCGGGCGTCCTACATGAAGGACACATTGTTTGGGTCTCATGGCACGTTCTAAGCCCTAAACCCTAAACCCTAAACTTTAAACTTTATCCCTGAACCCTAAACCCTAAACCCAAAACCCTAAATCCTAGACCCTAGACCCTAAACCCAAAACCCTAAACCCGTCCTTCGAGTATGTTCGTTTCAGTTTAGAACTGCCTTCCGCGCAGGTAGCGTGGCAGCGACTGGGCCGCCGAATGGTGCTGGGCCGGGACAACGTGCCTATGCGGTGGATTCGAGGTGATTTAGGGTTCAAGGTTCAGGGTTTGTCACGGTTGCAGCCAAGCGACATCTTTTCATCTCGTGGCTGTCATGGGCGAGAGGGAGGTCTGCCACGAACATGAGTTGTTACCTGCTAAACCCTGGGTTCGACAAGGCTTGAACCCTAAGACCTAGAAAACTCTTAAACCCTAAGCCGAACGTCAGCGCCCCCCGAAGCCCCAAAATGTTCCCAGAGACTCCACGAAAATCTACCCCGCCATTAAGAAATGTTCCTCAAGCCTTAAGCGGCCCCCTCCGGGTCTTCGACCCCACGTTTATTTGGGGGGTTTCTATAAGGGCCTTTAAGACACCACGCCCTGAACCCTAAGGCGGGGGACACTGCTGACCCCCCCGCCCCCGAAACCCTAAACCCTCTACACCCTTTTCCTTACCCTAAACCCTAACCCTAAATCCAAGCCCCAAGCCCTAAGCCCTAAGCCCTAAGCCCTAAGCCCTAAGCCCTAGGCCCTAAGCCCTAAGCCCTAAGCCCTAAGCCCTAAGCCCTAAACCCTAAACCCTAAACCCCAAACCCCAAACCCTAAACCCCAAACCCCAAACCCTAAAACCCTAAAACCCTAAAACCCTGAACCTTGAACCCGCCCCTTCCCAAAGGTCGTCTTCAACAACCTTGGCGGACAGGGGCCTGGCCACCTGGATGAGCCCCCGGAAGCTGGTCCGCAGTTCGCGAGTCGCGTCAGGGTTTAAGTGCCTGGGAGTTTGGGGTTTGGGGTTGGGGGTCGAGGGTTTAGGGATTAGGGGGTTGAGGATTTTTTAGGGAGTAGGGGCTAGGGTTTAGGGTTGGGGGTTGAGGGTTCAGGTTGGGGGGTCAAGGCTTTATTTGCAAGGCGTTTGCGGGGCGCAGCTGTTCCTCTCTCTTGCACTTCAACCTCTCCCTCTCATTCTCCGGCCTTCTTCACAGCAGCTGCGGGGCCATTTTTTCAGGGCGGGGTCTGGTATACATCTGTAGGATTCTTAGGGTTTCCAATTTAGGGCACCTGTTGCATGTGTTTCTGCAAGGAAATCCGATATGCTGCGGTGGCCAGCATTGGGGGTGGTAACATGGATCTGGTGCCGAGCTCAGGGGTTCAGAGTTTCGGTGGTGCAAAACATAATAATAGGTTCACCTAATATTGCTGCGTTGCCCTAGGCGCTTTCGCCCATAGAAGCATGGCTTCGCCAAGGAAACTAAACGGTCAACTGGTTAACCTTTGGGGCCTTGGCAAGCTAGCCCGAGAGCTCTGTTCACACATGAGGGACGCCCTAGGCTCTTAAGCCCTAGGCCCTGACCTAAAGCCTAGTTCCCCCAAGTTCGCGGGGCGCGCACAGGTGCTAACTGTGGGCCGCGGCAGCGATCCGTATCATCCTCAGGAGGCCCCACTGTGATGAAGGTGTAGGTATCAACTTTCTTCTCTCTGGCGTTAAGGATTCAGGTATGAGTGTTCAGGGCCTGGAGCGCATTTGTATCCGAGGCATCCTCAGGACCTAAGCCCTAAACTGCAAGCACTCGGCCTTGAACTGCTTGCGGGATGTCGGTTCTGAGGCTACCTCTGAGTATGGCAGGACAGGTGGATTGCAGGCATTTCTCGCAGGAATGCAAGGCTGCATTACTGGCTTTCGTGCTTCAAACCATAGCCTGGCGTTTCTTGCCGCAAACTTTGCGCTGCAGGCCTCGTTCAATGCAGCTTCCGGGCACATGCGTGCAGCTGTCAGTGCGCCTCGTCGTGCAGTAGGCTTGCCGTGTCATTTTGATGCCTGTCAGGTACCAGGTGGTCGATACATGAGCCATTTGCCACAGCGGTGGTTGCAATAAGTATGCAGAGGCAAGCCTTATCTTGCTACCCCCACGGTCACGCAAGCACAGCCCTCATTACCTCATACTGTCATGTGAACCCTTGTATAGCTGCAGCCTAAAACTCGAAGACCATCAACTACCTCACGTGGCAAGCCCTTCGTCCTTCCCCGAATGTGTGTACATATACAAACATGTATATATATATATACATATCTATGTATGATGTTGCATCAATTTTCAAAAGCGAGAAACAACCCTGGACTCCATGCTCCAACACATGCATCCTCCAAGATTCTAGGGGTTGATTCGGCATGTCACCCTTTCTTAGGACCCAGATTTCTAAACCCACTTCAGAAACTCTAAGGAGAACAGGACAGAGACCGGGAAACTGGAGAATACCCCAACATTTGGTTTAGAACTGCCCGTAAAGCTTGACCTCACCCTGCACCCAACAGGCCCAAACTTGCCCCACAAATGCCCACTACCCTAGACCTTAAACCTTAAATCCTAAACCCCTCAACCCCAAACCCTGAGCCCTAAATTCGAAACCTTAGGTGAAGTCTGGCACCTCCGTCGACCTTCACTTGCGGCTGCAGCGGTCAGAGTCCCAGCGCGAGGCGGGGGAGCCGGGTTTCTTGGTTGAGGGGCCGTGCGGTTGAGGATATAGGGTTCAGGGGCTCAGGGACTTAGGGCTTGCGGAGGGAAGGTTCCTATTGCGAGAGGATCCGACCTGGGTCTCATGTTCAGGATGTTTAGGTTGCCTGTGTTGAGAGTTGAGGATCACATGGGTGTCGCAGCAACACCTTCTCCGTGCTTTGGCCGCCCCAAGTCTTTAAACGCCTTTCGTGGTGCAGGTGGTGATCCCGCGGCTCTACCTGGTCATCACCGATGTGGAGGCAAGGGCTTAGGGTTTAGGGTTTAGGGTTTAGGGTTTAGGGTTCCGCCGGGCTCTTGAGGGGCAGCTCCATGCAAAGTCCAAGCAATCGAAGGCTGCGATGTTTCAACCCCACTAGTTCCAATTCCGAAGAACCTGCTCTTTAACCATGTACACCTTGAACCCCCCCCCCCCCCCCCCCCCCCCCCCCTGCCAAAAAGAAAAAACAAAAAAAAAGACCCTCACCCAACCCTAAACCCAAACCTTCCCCTCAAGAGAGAGTCAGAGGAGCCGGAGCCCTCACTCTCGCCCGCGGCCGCCGCACAGCTGTGGAGCTTTGAGGCAGGGCCAACGCCTTAAACCCTCTAAGGTGTCCTTGAACCCCGACCCTCCCGGTATCACAGGCTCTGCATCATTCGTACAAGCTCCGGGTTTCAGCCCGTCTAAGCTGTAAGCTAATCCCAGGCTGGCCTGAACACAAGCAACAAACCCTGCAGCACGAAGATTCCCCATTTCCCGGCAGTCAGGCGGTCCTCTTTCCCAATGGCACCCACGTGCCTGCTGCCAAGCTCCTTACTCGCGGGCAGGCGCCCTGACAAGTCTTCTTGTGGTTACCATGTATCATAAGGGCTTCCTGAAAAACAAGCAGACGGAGTTGGAGCAGGGCCTGCATTCCCACTCTTTTCACACGACAAATATGCTAAATATGTCTTTAAATCCAAAGCCGTGTATTGTCTCGGATGCCCAGTCCGGGGTTGTTTCGGCTTTAGGTGTAGGTGTTGCGATCACGCTCTCTTTTCTGTTTCATGTTGAACCCCTTGCTGGCTCCTCCTCTTTCATTCAGGTGTTGGAGGTTTCGGGACACAGGGCTCTGGGCTGTATTCTCGAGGGCGCTGAATGTTTGGGTTTGGGGTTTACATTCTGGGGCTCCTATCGGGGCGATTGCTGCAAAAACTCGAAGTGAATGATCCCCGTGCCGGTGACGCAGACCTGGTCGGTGCCGCCTGGTGCTCCCGTGGCCATCAAGTTCGAGGAGGGCCAGGGCGCACGTGAGCGCATTCAGGGTGTTTGGCGTTTGGCCCGCTCCGAGTGATGAGGTTTTCAAGAGTTCTCCGATCGCCCCCCCTTTTAGGATCTCGCTGAGCTTGGGATGACGCTTTCTGCCCGCGGAGAAGGCGTCATGTTTGAGGGCTTTGAGGACCTCCGGGATTCCGGGCTTCCGTCCGTGAGCAGAACGCTGTGGGATGGGGTGAGGATCTCTGCAGGTGGCAGGCCTTGGGTCGGTTCCTTTCGTGATGCCTCTGCCATTCAACAAGCTGCCAGACAGAATGGCACAGCAGCAGTCCATCACGAAGGGCTCCAGTTTTTCGATATTTCTGAGCACAAAAGAGTATGAGGGAGTCACGCGCGAAGATTCCGTAAAAAGGTGGACGCACGATCTTCTTCTCCCTGTACTCTCCGGATGTCGAGGCACTTGGGCTGGGCAAGGGACAGGCGTGCATGCTGATTGCATCCTTCGTATGGTAGGAAGATGGAAGATCCTGGTGGACACCGTATCGCGCGCGCTGACGCCGCATGTAAGGAAGTCTCGGGGCTGTGGCTTAGGGGGAGTCTGGGGTCGGATCTCCTTGCCTTGCCAGATTTCACCCCCGAGAGCGCCGAGGGTTGTTGTCGTTGCTGTGCCTCGGACCAAAGCCCTCAACCCTAAACCCTATCGCATGTTGCGCAGGCCCCATTGGAGCGGCAGAAGAGTGGCCACGGCCCCATTGAGCTCGACCCGGATGCTGCAGGCTGGTTGGGTCGTTTTAGGGACCTTTTGGGGCTCGGGGTGTAGGGTGTGTAGGGTTCAGCATCTGGGGGGGGGGGGGAGTTAAGGACTTGAGAGTGGGCTTCTTAGGGGTGAGTGGGTGAGTGTGTGCAGACGGGTGGAGCCTGATGTTTTCCTAGCGGCCGCGCCGCCACCTTCTCTACGCGAGAGGGAATCAGAGGGAATCGGAATGAAGAGGTGCTTTCTGCTCGGCATCAGCGTTTGGCTACGCAGGATTTGAATTGCAGGGTCAACGGCCCCAAAACCCGAAAACCCATCCAAACCCCGAAGCCTCAACCACCTTGGCCGGCCAAGCCCTAAACCCCCCCCAAAACCCTAAAACCGTAAAAAGCCCCTAGAACAGCACCTCTAAATCACTCAAGAGATGCCGTTCCTTGGGACCTCCCCGCGCCTGCGGCCGGTGCTCTCGGCCCGGTGGCCCTCGGTGGGAGGGGCGCGCGGCCACTCCATCGGAGGTGGGGAGTGCTTCATCTCAGGGTGCTTATCTTTCAGTGTGCTGGGGCGGTTCAGGGTTGAGTGTTTAGGGCTACAAAAGCCTAAGCGTGTCGGGGGGGGCGGGGGGGTTTGAGGTCGGCGAAAATATACACGACGAACATGCTACAGGGTTCTGGATTTTGGGGTGATGGGGGCGGCCTTATGGGGCTCGAAGGCTAGAAACACTCAGCCTTCCGAGGGCGTTGTGTGATCAGGAGCACGTTTTGCGCCTGCGTTTATGTGGACCGAGGTGCTTTCGCAGGAATTTGTCCCGTTCTCGGTCCAGCACCAGGACCACCATGCGACCTCAGGGTTTGAGCAACAGCCACAGCATCTGAAGCGGGACCATGTACATCCGCTTTTCTGGCTTACTTGCGTGAGCACGTCCCACGGCCATTCTGTATTACCCTGATCTGACTTACCTTCGGAAGCAGGGGGGCCAACCTGAACCCTGAGCACAAAGCAGCTGCGTGCAGGACTGAGGGCATTGTGCGTCGGCCTCACGGTTCCTCTCGCCATCCTCCGGGGGCCCCGCAGCGTGCGCAGCCGCGGCGTCGCCTGCCACGCGGCGCTGAGAGTCGTAGATGGGGATTGGTCCAACGTCACGGGGCCTCTTTTGTATTGTAGCCCCTTCTTTTCACACACAAGCGTGGGGGCGTGTCCGGTTTGCAGACAGACAGCAAGACAATCAGACAGACGTTCACACAATCAGACAGACAGCTGGAACCTTCAACTTTCAAAACCCAATCCTGGGTTTGATAACCCTAGACCCTCAACCCCAAAATGTCCCGCCTAAACCCTCAACCCTCAACCCTCAACCCCAAACCCTAAACCCTAAACCCTAAACCCTGAGGCCGGGCCCTGTCCGACCACTATGGGCTACTGGGCCTCCCACGCAGGGTCTCCGACCCTGAGGCCCTGTGGCTTCCGGAAAGATGTAGGGTTTAGGGTTTAGGGTTTAGGGTTTAGGGTTAGGGTTTAGGGCGGTTAGGGTTTAGAGTTTAGGGTCTAGGGCTTCGGGTTTAGGGTTCAGTGGTTCAGGGTTCAGGGTTTTGGGGTTTGGGAGTTTAGGGTTTGGAATCCTGGGTTTAGGGTTGTAGGGCCTGGTTTTTGTATGCTGGAACTTACTTAGGCTATTCCTCCCCTGGTTCTTCCTCGTCTGGGTTTAGGGTTTAGGCAGTGATTTCCTAGTAATACCTTAAACGGGTTGGACAGGAGGAACCAGTAGTCTAAGCCTTCCTTAAAGGGGGTTGAGGGTCATTCAGTGTCTAGGGTTTCATTCAAGTTTTGGGACTTGTGCAGGTTTAGGGTTCAATTCGGGCTTTTGGGATTTAGGGCTTCAGGAAAATGTGCTCCCCTAAACCTTGCTCACTTTCAGAACCAAACGATCTGAACACGATCTCACCCGAGATCTGAGCACGATCTCACCTGCAAGCCCTAGAGTCTGGAGGCCCGAAGCCCAAAACCCTGTGACAGGATATCCAGGCAGCCTACAACCGTGCTGTCTCTTTGGCAAAGGACTTTCAGTTTGTGCGCTCTCTTGGGGGACTGCTGAATGGAGTTCTCGGGATGAGTGATGTGGGCTCGAGAGCCGCTGAGTGATTTCATCAAACTTGTACAAACTCCTCACGGTTTGCCGACTCACACCATCTAAGAAATACTCAACATACCCCTAGGGCATACCCCTTTAAAGAAACTAAGGTGTATGGTAAACTCCCTTTATATTGGTGAATTGGTGAGTTATTCTTAGACACCTGTCCATGTGCCGCACGCTCGCCGCGCAGGCAACTGGGCTCTTTTTTTGCTCTGTCTTTTGGCAGCATGCCTAAACCCTAAACCCTAAACCCTAAACCCTGAACCCTGAACCCTGAACCCTGAACCCTTAACCCTAAACCCCTAAACCCCTAAACCCCTAAACCCCTAAACCCTAAACCCTAGGGAGCGGCAGGAGACGAAGGCATCTGAGCTGCTCCCTCGACTGGAGGAGGCCTACGCCGTTCTCCGCTCCAAGGTTCCAAGGGATCGAAACGCATAAAAGGGCCCTGTATGGCTGAGGTTTAGCCGTTGGGGTTCCCCCCTCAACCTCCCCAAAAGAACAGGCAAGGAAGGGTCCTTTGCAGGAGGGGTTGTAGAGGGTCTTGCAGGGTTTCATAGTGTTTCAGATTGGGACTTTGGAGCGAGGCTTCGCAGGATTTTGTGAGTTGGGGGTTGTGGTGGTGATGAGATAGGCCTCTGTAATGCGAACAGAGTAGTCGGGGCTATCTTTGGTACAAACACGTCGGGCCCTTCGAGCCGGGTTGCCTGCATCCTTAAGCTCTAACAGCCAACCATTACCCTAAACTAAGCCCTAAACCCTCAAACCTAAACCCTAAACCCTAAACCCCAAACCCGAAACCCTAAACCCTAAACCCTAAACCAATGAATGCCCGACAACTGCTCAGCCCCTCCCTTAGATCGGGACGAAAGCGGCGTCTATCATGGACACGGTAACATGTAGGTGCTAGAAACCCTACAGCCCCCTTTGGGATATTATTGTTACGATTATACATCGCCCTTATGGGGTGCAAGAGACTTCCTATTGGGAGTATTTCTGTTCGGAGGGATGACAGGGCCAGCCTTGACTTCCAAAACCCCAATGGTCAGGAGGCCCGGGAGCGATACGACCGGCATCTGCAGGCAGAGCAGGCCTGGGAGGAGGACGTGCGGCTTCCGGCCATGCCTGCCGCCGGTCGGCGATCTATTGTTATGATTATTATGATTGTTCTTCTTATGATTTTTTTTTTTTTTTTTTTTTATATTTTATCTCTTGTTGTTTGTTTGTATATATTTTATGTTGTGTGTGTGGTTGTGGTTTTTGTGGTTTTGGAGGTTTCAAGGTTTCGGTGGGTTTTTCGGAAATCAAAGCCGCGAGCCCCCCAATGTTCCTGGACCCTAACTCAGGAGATCAGCCCTAAACCCCCCAAACCCTAAACCCTAAACCCTAAACCCTAAACCCTAAACCCTAAACCCTAAACCCTAAACCCTAAACCCTAGACCCTAAACCCTAAACCCTAAATTCCCACCCAGGCCTGCTTAGGCCGCACCCATTTTCTAGGGTGCCTGGACCCAGCACTACACCCGACAGCGACTAACACCAGCGCTTGGACTTCCTATGCAAGCCTCAAGAGTTGTGTTGAGCTGGAGCTGCACCTCCAGTGCCGGTGCAGTACCCCGCCTGGGGTACCCCGCCCCCCTTCTCCGATTCTCAAGTACAATAAAGAAAACCTGCTGCCAGGAACCGAAAACGGCTTCTGCACGTCGCCCCGAGGCCCCCCCTCCGGAGCCCCCTGGCGCCGGGCCCCTGCCGGAGCGTGTTCAGGGACCAGGGGGGCCGCAAGGCGATTGCTCAAAAACCCACTACCAAACCCCCAAACCTGCTTTTTTTGACCCCCTGACCCGCTCTGTTCTGGCCCCTGACCCCCCCTCACCGACCTTTGGCCCCCCGAATGGGGCCTGGCCCCCTAACCCCTTTCGTTGCCCGCCCCCCCTCGCCCTGGCCTCATCTGGCCCCCCCTCTCTGGCCCCCCTGTGCCTCCTCTGTTTGGCCCCTGACCACCCACAGCCATGGCAACCTCCAACCCAACCGATCAAAGCATGGGGGTGGGAAGTGGGAATTTAGGGCGTTAGCCCGAAACCCTAAAAGGAGAAAAGTTGGGTGGATGCCTGCGTAAGCAGGGGGTGGGAAAAATGAAACAACCCAACCTTTCTGGTTGTGGTGGCTCCAACTTCAATATACGCCGCCGCGACATATGCCGCCCCCTCACACCCCCTGGGTGTGTTGGGGCGCCATCTCTGCATGACATCTCCTGCCGCGCGGCGAGACGCCCTAAACCCTAAACCCTAAACCCTAAACCCTAAACCCTAAACCCTAAACCCTAAACCCTAAACCCTAAACCCTAAACCCTAAACCCCAAACCCCTAAACCCTAAACCCTAAACCCTAAACCCTAAACCCTAAACCCTAAACCCTAAACCCTAAACCCTAACCTCAAATAGTCCTGGAGCCAAGGTGCGAGGGCCCCTGGACAAGGAGTCCAACACCCGGCCCGGCACGGCCAAGGTCTACCTCAAGACGTGGCCCTGCCGAAGAGGGCCAGGAGAGCTCGGGTCATACAAGGCTGTTCATAGACTGGGGTGGGGTGTCACGGGGTTTACATCGCACATGCCGGTAGATGCAAGAAAGCATAGCTGAGGTAGTCATGTATTGTTTTTCAAGTTTTCAAGGGCCCAAGCTGGAGGCTTGACGACTTGAAGCCTCAGCCGGTTCATCGCCTCCACTTTGCACTCAGAGGGGTTCGAGTTTCCAAGGTTTGGCTGCCAGCACAACCAGTCAGATGGCGAGTACATGCTGGGACAGCTCAGAGAGTATGGCTTCACCCTGGTGGACCAGGTGGAGGACACAGACGCGCTCACTCGCCGCTGTAAGCTGTAGCAGCTTTACGAATGGGAATGCCAACGAGGCAAGTCATCATTCGGACCCGTCATCCGAGTTAGCAAGCCACGCAACCTTTACATGCAGAACGCCCCAAAACCCTATACCTTGACGCAAGACCTCTAGACGCCCATCCCAAGCCTCAAGACCTCGAAATCCTAACTCCGCAAGTCGAGGAGTCCGACGTCTGCGTCGTCAACTCCTGCACTGTCAAGACCCCTTCCGAGATGCGTGGCCTTTGGCTGGTCAACCAGGCCTCTTCTTGCAGTCTATTCGCGGTTTCAGGGTCTGGGGCGCGTTCATGGCTTTCAACCTTGCCGAGGCAAGGTGGGAAGACTCCCCCGCTCACCCCCCCCCCTCCTCCTGCTAGAAACTGCACGCACTTTCGGCTGTGTGGGCTTCGTGGGCCTGAACTTTTTGGGCTTGGGGGTTCCTGGGCAAGTTCCGCTGAGCCTTGGCTTGGTGTGCAAGGCCACGGAGCTGCAGAAGAAAGTCGTGCTTGCGGGCTGCGTCCCCTCCGGCGACAGGCGGCTGTCCAAGAAGCTTCCGCATGCTGCCCGGACTGGATTATGCAGATTTTGCCTCAACCCCTCAACTTCGCCAGCCTCGATCTGGTATCAGGAAAGCTACCGGGTTGCCATGCCCAGTTTGCCATGCAGCTCCATCGGGGTTTTGCCGACAACTTTGTGCGGACATGCCGTTGCACCTAGAGGGCTTCCAGCGGCCTCAGTGTGGCGGGTGACCCCTAGCGGACCTAGCGTGTAGAACAGGGGAAAGGGTCGGATTCTGGCCAAAAAAGCCAAGGTCAGCATGTTGCATGTGACCCAGCTGGACCGCATCGTGGATGTGGTTGAGGAGACGAGCAAGGGCCGGGTGGTGACCTTGTTGGTTGCTTGGCGCAAGGTTTCGGTGGAATGC
Organism: Symbiodinium natans; assembly: GCA_905221605.1. Classification (NCBI taxonomy): domain Eukaryota; class Dinophyceae; order Suessiales; family Symbiodiniaceae; genus Symbiodinium; species Symbiodinium natans. The sequence continues at coordinate 63,674 of CAJNDS010002808.1, read as the reverse complement.
ATGCCCTTCCTAGTTGTGAGCGGTGCAGGCCCCGAAGGCTTGAAACACGTGAGGCATTTTAGGCAATTCGCAGACTGAGCATCCAAGGATAAGAAGAAGGAGGGCCTGCCTTCACTGGCACTACCCAAAGTAAGGCAGGACAGACTGACGGAGATCATCACCATCAATGCCGGGTGCTTGAACTTCTGCACCTACTGCCTTTCGGTGAATCTTAGGCTCTTAGACTCTTAGACTCTTCGAGGGGTGTAGAGAGCAGCCGGCCCAAATCCCTTTGTTTCGGTGCTGCTGCGGGAGTTGAAAGCCATTCGCCTGCGTGCCTCCAAGGCAAGACTCGTGTTGCACGCGGCACTGTGGTGTCCTACCCGGTGGAGGAGATCATTAGCCGAGCGCTTCAGGCCGCCAGCGAGGGTGTCTGCCACATCGAGCTGGCTTCTGAAGACATGGGCGCTTACGGCGTAGACATCGGCAGCAACATTGCCGAGCTGCTCCTGCGCCTCTCAGATGCCCTGCCACCGGGTGTAATGCTCCGGACGGGCATGACCAACCCTCCCTACATCATGGAGCACCTGGATGGGGTCATCGAGGCGCTGAAGCGGCCCAATGTCTACAGCTTCATGCACATCCCCGTGCAGTCTGGCTCGGACGTCGTCCTTGCGGCGATGAAGCGGAAATACACTGTCAAGGACTTCCTGCACCTCGTGGATCGCCTTCGGGAAGAGATCCCGGACATCTACTTGCTGACGGACGTCATCTGTGGCTTTCCCACCGAGACGGAGGAGGACTGGAGCGCCACCCTTGACTTGGTGCGGCGCTGCTGCTTTCACGCAGTCTACGCTTCCCGGTACTTCGCCAGGGCAAATACCCCGGCTGCAAAGCTGAAGCAGCTGCCCCACCCTGTAACCAAGAGGCGCTACAAGGAGCTCTGTGCCCTGGATGCCCTGAACGACCGGAATGCCAGGCTTTTGGGGACCACGCAGCGCGTGTGGTTCGCTGGCACCGACGGCTCCGGCAACCAGACGGTCGGCCGCACGAAGAACTTTGCGAAGGTCCTGGTGCCCAGGGATGACGACCTGCTTGGCCAAAGTGCCATGGTGCAGGTTCTGCGAACGTCGGTTAAGCACGTGGAGGGTGTGGTCTCGGGTGCCGCCTGAAATGTCGGGTCGCCTCCGCGGGATGCTAAGCCTCAAAGGATCTAGAGGTCTTGTCTCGGGTCATCTCACCAGGAACTGCCCTGCCCCAAACTTTAAAAAATCGAATCAAAGATCCCAAGGGCCCTGAAAGCCCTCTACCCGGACCAAAACTTCTAAACAGCCTCACTGACCTAAGCCCTGAACACGCAGAGCCACATCCTCCCCTTGCCTCCCTGACAGGCCAACACCATCCTGGCATCAGCATGCTGCCCGCGGCTTCCTTCCACCACCAGGCGCCATCTGTATGTGCCAACAGGCCCTCGATCCTGAAACCACCCCTAAGCCCCAAGCCTAAGCCAGCCATGGCAGTGAAAGCTAGCCGACCTCTCTCTTCACTTTACAGGGTTTGGGGTGTGTGGCCCAGTAATCTCAAGTTGCTTTGGGCAAGAATAAGTTCTCCCCGTAAACCTGGAATCCCAACCGGAAGCAACGGAAGGCATCCGGCAGCTCTCCGGCCGCCATGGGTCCACTCTTCGCTCTCTCCCAGCACAATGCGGCTTGGAGGATTTTCGGGGCCTTAGCCTTCCTTTTTTACTTTGGTGCCTGATGCTGCAAGAAGAGAGACCCAGAAACGGCTCCGAGTTGAGATCAAAACCCACAAGCCGAGAAGTTTCAGAAAATCTCCTCAAGGGATTTGTATTGCTTATCCCGGGTTCGAGGGTTTAAGGGAGCCCCGGAGTTGTCCCAAGGCCAAGGGGGCACTTCAAGTTTGATGCGTTGCGCTCGTGGGGTCATCAAACATACGGGCCCATTTGTCGGGTCGTCTCGAAAGTGCATGAGTGCATTCCATAGTCTTCTTGGGGTGCCGAAATGAGCCCGTGACAAAGACTCCCCCCCCCATGTGTGCACCCAGCGAAGCCGACGTGTGCTGCTGCAGGGGCCAAGCAAGAGCGAGAGCGCGAGTGAGAAAGATAGCTTTCAACCACAGGCCTCGAGAGCCCCACCATTCTTATTCTCCTAAGTCCTGCACCCTAGGTGGTTCTGGGTTTAGGGTTCAAGTCAGCACCGGCCAAGCTCGTCCACAACAACTTGGGCGCCCGCGGGCCTGGTCACGCGGACCTTCCTCGCGTCATCCGCTACCGCAAGGCCTCACTCATGGCTGGGAGGGGTTTCTCATGCTTGAGCGATTTTCCGGGGCTCAAGCGTTGGTGTGTGAATTGGTGCTGTCTTGTGCGCAGTAGGTGAATTCCAGGGGGCCCTGCTTCCAAGAAGTCCGAGACGCTCCAAAACCTGGGACTCCTCATGTGCTTAAAGCCCCGCGAAGGCTTGGATGCTTGGATGAAGCCTAAACATGCTCTGGACCCTCGACCCATAGGCCCATGAGCCCAACCTGAGAGCCGGAACCCGACAGCAGAGTCCGCAACTCAAATCCGACGCTGCGCACTCCCAGGTCTGCGACAAGGACGGGAAGCAAGTGGATCTGGCCGGGAGCCCTGAAAACCCTGGAGACTGCGTGAACTTCTGAGGTATGGACAGGTGCTTGGTTGGGAATGAGGGTTTAGGGTTTAGGCCTTTAGACGATGTAAAGTCATCAGCGTGTCACAGGTGAAGCTTCTTCGGTCAGGTTTGATGTCCTCGACTGCAATGTAGCAGAGGGTTTGCCGTCATGGGCAGCAGGCGGCAGGCTGTTAGCCACGTTGCGAGGTTCAGGGCTTCTGCTGCCCGATGAGGCCTCTGAGTCGAGACCTGCTGCTTCTGTCCGACTTGGGCCGAGGTGATCGAAGTGGCCAAAGGGTCCTACCGCCCAGGCATGGATGTGGAGTCGTTGAGTTCAGGAAAGCGAAATTTCGGGACGCCTGCGCTTGTTGCAGTGGCTCCACCACATGTGGGATGTACGCTTGCTTGCATCAGGCAGATGCAACATGCTTCTTGACGTCTTCACATCCGAACTCGTGGGTTTAGCACCCCTCAAGCCCCGAAGCCAGGCCCTTCTACAGCCCAAGGCGCACCAGATTACCACCCTCATCCCGAGGCTCCGAAACCTAAACCCTCCAAACCCACCTCAGCCTGAGCCCCACAACAAACAACCCAGGTTGAATTCAAAAAGCATCCACTCCACTGTCGTGAGCAGTCAGCCTCTTTTTCTCTCTTTCTCTCAGAAGCAATTTCCACTGGAACCCTCAACCCGCAACCCCCTGCAGGGCGTGCGGTGCTCAACGGCCTGGTCGGCGGCGTGCACAACGCAGCCCCGGTAAACGTCCGGCTCTCAAGTTCAAGAGACGCTTCAGCTGATGCCCCAAACTCCAATGCCCCAAAGCCCCCGAAGCCCCCCAAAGACCCCAAAGCCCCTGAACCCAAACCGCTTCCACAACTCGTGGCCTCTGTAAGGGGAGGTTGCGACCCGACCCTTTCCCAAACCACTTTAACCCTTTAGCCCTCAGCCTTCAACCTCAACCTTCAATCCTAAACCCCAAACCCTAAGCCCCCCAAGAAGCCCTGAACCCTAGCCCTAAGCCCTAAGCCCTAAGCCCTAAGCCCTAAGCCCTAAGCGCTAAACCCTAAACCCTAAATCCTAAACCATAAACCCTAAACCCGAAACCCTAAACCTTAAACCCTCTCTACCTATGTATATTTAAACCTTAATGGGGTCGTGTTCTGATTATGATTTTTTGAGGCTTTAGGATTTAGGATTTAGGATTTAGGATTTAGGATTTAGGATTTAGGATTTAGGGTTCAGGGGCCTCTCTGGGGAGGCCCGGCTTCGTAATTTAGTATTCGGGCGAGGCCCGGCTTCGTAATTTAGTATTCCGGGGAAGCCCGGCTTCGTAATTTAGTATTCCGGGGAGGCCCGGCTTCGTAATTTAGTATTCCGGGGAGGCCCGGCTTCGTAATTTAGTATTCCGGGGAGGCTCGGCTTCGTAATTTAGTATTCCGGGGAGGCCCGGCTTCGTAATTTAGTATTCCGGGGAAGCCCGGCTTCGTAATTTAGTATTCCGGGGAGGCCCGGCTTCGTAATTTAGTATTCCGGGGAGGCCCGGCTTCGTAATTTAGTATTCCGGGGAGGCCCGGCTTCGTAATTTAGTATTGCGGGGAGGCCCGGCTTCGTAATTTAGTATTCCGGCGAAGCCCGGCTTCGTAATTTAGTATTCCGGGGAGGTCCGGCTTCGTAATTTAGTATTCCGAGGAGGCCCGGGGACTTGCTGGGAGGGGCCGTTTTGGTCAAAAATCCAGAAAACGAGAGCCCACCCGGGACCGTCGATTTCAGTATTAAAAAATCACATTTTAAATAGGGACCCGGGCCGATCCTGGGGTCCCCCTCATTTGGGGTGTTTTTGGAGGCAAACTTTCCCTCTCAAGGGGGGGTCGGAGTTTGAGGCAAGGGGGGGTCTCCGAAGACTATTTTGCCTTTAAAATTGAAAAATACCACCCCCCCTTGACCAAAACTAGGCTGTGAAAAGGTCGCGGGGGCGGCCCTTCGTCAGCATTGAGGCTTAAAAACACTGAAAAACATTGAAAAACATTAAAAGACATTGAAAAACTCTGAAAAACTTTGAAAAACCTTGAAAAACTTGCAATCCTGAGGTGAAAGCTCCGTTTTGGTCAAAAAACCCAGAAAACGAGAGCCCACCCAGAACCGTCGGTTTCAGTACTAAAAAATCGCATTTTTAATAGGGACCCGGCCCAATCCTGGGGTCCCCGGTGTTTTTAGAAGCAAACTTTCCCTCTCAAGGGGGGGTCGGTGTTTGAGGCAAGGGGGGGTCTCCAAAGACTATTTTGCCTTTAAAATTGAAAAATACCACCCCCCCTTGACCAAAATTAGGCTGTGAAAAGGTCGCGGGGGCCCTTCATCAGAACTGAGGCTTAAAAACACTGAAAAACATTGAAAAACCTTAAAAAACACTGAAAAACTCTGAAAAATCTTGAAAAACTTGCAATCCTGAGGTGAAGGCTCCGTTTTGGTGAAAAAATCCAGAAAACGAGAGCCCACCCGGGACCGTCGATTTCAGTACTAAAAAATCACATTTTAAATAGGGACCGGGCCGATCCTGGGGTCCCCCTCATTTGGGGTGTTTTTGGAAGCAAACTTTACCTCTCAAGGGGGGTCGGAATTTGAGGCAAGGGGGGGTCTCCGAAGACTATTTTGCCTTTAAAATTGAAAAATACCACCCCCCCTTGACCAAAACTAGGCTGTGAAAAGGTCGCGGGGGCGGCCCTTCATCAGAACTGAGGCTTAAAAACCCTGAAAAACATTGAAAAACATTGAAAAACTCTGAAAAACCTTGAAAAACCTTGAAAAATTGGAAATTTTGAAACCGGTGTTTTGGTCAAAAAATCCAGAAAACCGACGCGGCTGTGTATTATCCGTGTGCCGAATTGACTAGACGGTGCCGAATCGAGACAGAATGTTGCGAGCTAAATGATCAACTAAAGTAAGAAAGAAGATATGTAATTCAGATGAAGAGGGATCTGGGAGGGAGGGGTGATGCCAAACACGTATGGTGATGACAAAAACCCTTAGTGAATGCTTGGACCAGAGATGCTGAACCCTAAACCCTAAACCCTAAACCCTGAACCCTGAACCTTAAACCCTAAGCCCTAAACCAACCAGAGGTGGCCCTGGGCAGTTCAGTGTCGCTGCGGCTGCGCCTCGTCGACTCGCAGGCCGTGTCTGCAGGGGTTTACAAGGTTAGGGTTTCGGCTTTAGGGTTTGGGTTTTTTTGGGGTTTTGGGGTTGTATATGGGGGTTTAGGGTTTAGGGTTTAGGGTACGGGCGGTTTAGGGTTTTTGGGGGGGGTTTTGAGGTTGTATATAGGGGTTTTCGGGTTTAGGGTCTAGGGTAGAGGGGTTTAGGGTTTAGGGGGGTTTCGGGTATTTTTGGGTTTTTTGGGTTGTAGGGTTTTTGGGGATTCAGGGTTTAGAGTTTTGAGTTTTGGGGTTTAGGGTTTTGAGGGTTGAGGGTTTAAGGGTTTGCAAGGGTGTTTGGGGTCTAGTCTAAGGGTCGTTTATAGGGTTCCAGAAGAGGTTCAGAAGGGTTTGTTAGGGCTTAAGGTGTGCGGTTGAAGTGGTTTAAGGAGTTTGGGGTTTAGGGCGGTGTATTTCAGCGTTGAATTGGTTGGATGCGCAGGAAGCGTCCGTTTCCTTTGACCGACTGTACCTCACTGTCTTCGACGTGCAGGACGAAGCTGGGACAGGGGCACGGCGCGGAGCGGTGTGCAAGTTACCAATCTGCTGTCTATTGACCCTACAGGTGTTGATGACACAATCCAGTTCTTTTCCGCCGAACGCGTAGAGTTCACATTGTGACACTTGGATTTTCAAACTATTCCCAGCATGGAAGCTAGGTGACCCAGGTGTCTTGTGCGAGACTTTGAAACGCAGGATCTGTTAACAGCTCTTTGGGCATTTTGCGACAATGAGGAGCATTTCACGGATTTCACGCTTGCCCTTCCCTGAACATGGTTCCAAGGCGCAGGATGACAGCCCCCTAAACATGGCTCGAAGGCGCAGGATGACAGTCCGGCGGCGGTATCAGCGAGTGATGAGGCGAGAGGGCAGGGATCCAAAAGTTTGCCACAATCATTCCGGAAGCACTCACAGGGTGCGACAAGAACCTTTTGCAAGGTTTGAAGCTCAGATTTGCTTGAGATTTTGGGTTTCCACATACGGCATGCAGAACCAAACAGTGCCCTCGCGGCAGGTAGAGGTGCGTGGCTTCGAGGCGTCCAGCGATGGGTGCTTGTGGAATCGATGCATTTGCCATGGGGTTTGAGGACTTGAGAGTTTAGTAAATTCGGGGCTCAGCCTTTCGTGTTTCAGGGTTCAGCTCTGGGTTCTGGTGCAGGGACTGTTCATACTGGAGTTCGGGCCTTGGCCAGCCTCTTGGAAGGGCGGGAGCCGTTGGGAGACGTTGCCTTTGTACTCCTAGCAATGCCACAAAAGAGTGACTGCGGATGAAGTGCCGAGAACCGTGATGGAAGGGTAGGAAACAAGCTCGTATTCCAAAGCGCGACATACCAGTGTATAAATGACGGTTGCTTCTGGGCCTGCCGTTTGGGGAAACACAGGTTTTCAGAAAGCTTAGTGGCTTCCGTCCAAAGCCTTGAAACAGCCGCAAAGCCCCAAAGGTCCCCCAACGTCCAGGAAGCCCGGTGGCCCAACCGCACGCGTGTGGCCCTGATCCCACGGGCAGAGCAGGCCGCCCCGGTGGGCAAGCAAAGCCCCCAAACACTAAACTTCTAAACCCCTAAGCCCTTTCCTCTGAACCCCCCCCCAAGCCCTGAACCACTATGCCGGTAGTGAGTCGCAAGCCGCCCCTGAAACCAGCTAATCCAAGGGGTCCCACCCAGAACCTCCCAGAACCTTTGCCTTCGGCTACAAAGGTATCGGCTTCCAAAATGTACACGACCCGTCAAAAAGACCGTAAACCTAAACCTGAAACCCCCAAGCTCAGAAGCTCCTGAGCTCTCCGTCTCCTGAAGGTGTGGCCGGTCCCGCAGGGCCCGGCGCCGACTTTCTTCTTCCGTCATGCTGCCGAGGTGGGATCGGGGGGGGGGGGGTTATGGGATGTAAATGGGGGTTTGTTCCCAAGTCGATCTCACGGGTAGCCTTCGCAAGTTAGCTCCTTAACACCAGCACCCTCTAAGGCTCGCTACCCCAAATCCTCTGATTGCCCTCTGCACTGTTGGTGTTCGGGGGAGTCCAGGGCTTCTATTCAAATTAATGTATTCTGGAGAAGGCTACAGATGGGGGTTTGCGAAAATCGGGGACTCCTGAAAAGGACCCCGAATAGTAGGAGTCGCCACTATAATAAGGACCCCAATAAAGTACGCTTCGATGGCTTCTACGAGCCCCCTGAGGCTGTTTAAGGGTCCGTCGTCCCTGGAAAACCTTGAAATCTTAGTTTACTAGCCGCGAAAGGCCCCTACCCGAACTGAAAACCTGCCAAGCAAGGGTGAAACAGGGCCGGCTTCATCGGGCTACACCTCAAGCCTGAACCCTAAACCCTACACTTTGCATTTGCAAGATCCCCGGGACCTCCGCACACCTGAAGCCAATGTCGGGTTTTGCGGGTTCGGAGGTTCGGGACTCGGGGTCCGGAGGTTTTAGCCACGCGCAGAGCGCACGCAGCCCGAGGTGTCGCTGCTGCTGAGGCCATCCAAAGCGGCAGGACTCAGTGTCACAGCCTCTGCCCTCATCCACTGCAAAATCCTGCGCCTATCCCACAGTCAACGTGCGACAGTCCTTCCGCACGGTTTGGGAGAACCCAACCACTGCAATGGTTATTTGGGGAAAAGGACGCTCCAATTGGGCCCAATCCGTTTAGAACAGCCGCAAACTAAACCTAAACCCTAAACCCTAAACCCTAAACCCTAAACCCTAAACCCTAAACCCTAAACCCTAAACCCTAAACCCTAAACCCTAAACCCTAAACCCTAAACCCTAAACCCTAAACCCTAAACCCTAAACCCTAAACCCTAAACCCTGTTCAAGTAGAGCCCTCAGGGAAAAGGCATCCCACCTTGGAAGGAAGCTTCGCCACGGGAGACTGGGAGGGGCGGACCTTTTTCCTGGAGCTGCGTTCGCCAGAGGCTCCTAGCACTGTGCACCCTAGGGGGGGGTTGATCTAGAGTCAATAATCCTATTTCGTACCCTGAAGTCTCAGGATTATAGTCAATATAGTATAGTAGTACCTCAAAGCACCCATCATCTTGATCACCCACCCCTCCTCCATTCCTGATTCTTCACCTGCGAGGTCATAGCAAGGCGAGAGTGGGAAACACGGAGACTGTGTCCCTAGAGTAGCCCGATAGCGCAGTCATCGTGTCGGGGCAAGCCTTACGTGGGCTTTGGGGGGGGCTTTTAGGAGGATGCTTTCCAAGACTGGGCTTCGGGGCTGAATTCCGTAGAAGGGGAGTAAGCGAAGAGATGGCCAAGGGCCGGGCAATGCTACGAAAAGAGCGGGACATGTAGAGGTGTCTCGGATCCCCAGCTGTCACAGCAGGCCAAAGAAGTGGAGACGTCCGCAGGCGGGCTGGGCCCAGGTGTTCAGAAAGCTGAGGTTGACCAGGTTGAGGGCTTGCGGTTTCACACCCAACTTTACTCGTCCTCGCTGTGAGAACATGTCGACAGTAGGATCAGCTGTGGGTGCTTGCTTCTGTGGATGTTCGACTCATGACTCACTGGTCTCGGCATACCGGTGGCAGTGCGTTCTAGTTTGCCGTTCGCAAGAAGGTTGAGATCTCACGACGAAGTTGTTTAGCTGTCCCAGTAGTAAGAGATGTGGGGAACAATCCCACTGCACCGAAAAAGGACATCGTGCACCATGAGTCCCTCATCCTCTACCTCTGAAAGCCTATTGCACCCTGGCGCCTTAATTTCCAGCACCCGAAGAGCCCCAAGCCCCAACTCCCCACTCCACCGAGTCGGAGGTCACCTCTCACACGCCGTCCTGGCCTCCAGAGCTCCGCACCCTGCACAGGGTGCCAAGGCTCTCGGTGGGTGCACCTTTGGGAACTTGCAGGGTTCTGGGGGATCTGGGGGGCCTTGCGGATCTATACAAGGACCCACGCAAAGAAGCTCTTTCCCACCGGAGCACTACGCTTGGTCGCCCCTCTGTCCCGCGACCCCCTTCGCCAGCCTTGGCCCCTTGGGACGAAGTTCAACCTCGTTGAGAAGAATGCCGCTGGGCCTCGACCACTTAGAAAACATGCATACTAATTATAGCATACTAATTATATTACTTTTCTTATTATGATCATACCATGTCCAGGTTTCCTCTGGGGCTTAAAGGTCTGTCTCCTGGCGTACAAGCTTGTAAGGGGGTACGAGTTGCAGCCTGGGAAATTTGGGGTGTTCGTGCGGCGCCTCCAAAATTTCCAGAGCCCTAAAGCAGTAATTTACACATGAAATAATATTGCGCATAGTAGTAATATAAATATAATATAATAATACGAGCACTACATGACCACATACGACTTTCTTCCTAATGCTTTCTAAACTTTGGAATCATGATATTATATCCTCGCGGGCACAAAGTTGATTATAAAATTTGCCCGCGCCGAAGATTACAATATAAAAAACTATTTAATGGAAAAGATGGTAGAGCTCCAATATTAAAGAACTGAATATAGTTAATATAAGAATTGGAACTTCTTTGTTCCTGAAGCTTCATGGTTTCCGGCAGTCCCCTCGACCATAGGCGCAAACCTTGAATTGTAAGCCTCGACGCATCCCAGAGCCTATGGGCCCTACTCCGCACGACAATGGGACCCCAAGAAGGACCCTAATTTAGGGTTTAGGGTTTAGGGTTTAGGGTTTAGGGTTTAGGGCCCCAAAATTTAGCGAACGGCCCCTACAACGTCCTAAGCCCCAGATCGTCTACAACAACCTCGGGGGCAGAGGCCCCGGCCACCTGGATGACCCCAAGGCAGGGGCAAGGGTTGGTGCGTGGGATGCTGACCCTGTAGTCCGCAAAGAAACCCGAAGCCCCCAAAACCTAAAGATCCCAAACCCTAAACCCCTACATAAAAGCAACGCCGTCAGTCCGTGTGTTGGGCGAAAACGCGACAAGCTCGAGGGTTTGCACCAAAATCACCACTGCCACCGGGCTTTCGTGTGATTCAGGGGTTCAAGGGTTGGGTTCTGAGGAGGCCCCCAGCTTCCTGCATTGGCCGATCAATTGTTCTCAAGCTTGGTGGCAAGCTTGAAGCTTCATGAAAATGTCAAAATTAAGCTGCCGTTCAGGGCTTGATTCTTCGCGCGGCTATTCCACCATGAAGGCATGAGCCGGTGGGTGCGTTCAGGAGATTCGCTACTCGGACGTGGCGCAGCAGGACGGCAAGTCGATCCACGTCGTGGGAAGCTCAGTCAGGATTTGAGACGAGCGTTTGCTCGTGGTTTGCGGGTAGGCGTTCAGGGTTTAGTTGTTATGATGGCGACGACGACGACGGTGATGATGGTGATGCTCGTGGTAGTGGTGCTGGTGACTATGACGACGATGATGGCGTGCCGATTGCGTGACGCCGCTGCATCCAGGGGAAGTTGCCTGACCTTGAGGCTGTTCTTGCATCCCCACCCGCCCCACCCTCGAGTAGGACTCAGACGCTGGAGGGTTTGACTCTGCCCAATAAGCCCTCGAACACCAAGGCCTTCAGCACCCCCAGCGCCTACCTACCCCAGCGGGTTGCCTTCAACGCGCTCGCGGGCCATCGCAGAGCTACGGCCATCAATGCCAGGGCCTTGCGAGCATCCTGAAGCTTCAGGAGTGTAACAGAGTGTAACAGAGTGTAGCAGAGTGTAGCAGAGTGTAGCAGAGTGTACTGTAGCATCTTGCCCTTCTTCTTGAACGCAAGAAGTGTCGGGGTTCAAAGAGCTGTGCCACATTTTGCCGACGCATCGGGTGTAAGCAGGTGGCTTTCAAGTCTTCCCTGGACCTTGAGATCCGATTCATCGGGTGCCCACCCACAGAGGTGGGGGGAGGGGGGGGGGAGTATAGGAACTGGTAACTATGGTACGAGAGGGTGGACAGCCAGAACAGCTGACCTTCTACCTCATTTGGTATTTCAAGATACCTGCAACTCCAAGGCGTACTGCCTTTTGGCGTTTCAGGTTTCTTTCTTCTTGCTTAAGAAATTGCATGAGTGTGCTTGCTCATGACAGTCAGCTTACGCACGCCCCTCTTCCCCGCTCTTCGTGAAGTTCTATACTATACTATACTAGTATACCCTCAACCCTGACGCCACAAAAGCGGAAAGCTGTTTTGGTGAAGAAGGCAGTCGATTGCCCATGGCTCCATCTGTAGGGGAATCTTCGGCCCGAGTGTACGATGCACTCTTCCTGACTTGCACCACTCCCTGGCTGACGGATGCTCTCGTTCTTGTCCGTTTTTGCTTCCCAAACCTCAGCACTAAAATGATGAACCCTAAACCCTAAACCCTAAACCCTAAACCCTACACCCTAAACCCTAGACCCCTAAACCAACCCTCCACTGCGTCCGAGCTTTCAAAGCCAGGATCCTGGGGAGGCGCAGGAGCCTCTCCGGCTGCCGCGCGTCTTTGTGACGGTCTTCGACGCTGAGGCTGCGGGGTCTGTATATATATATATATATGTATACATATACATGTAGATGAAAAGGAAATGTATATGTATATGTATATGTATATGTATATGTATATGTATATGTATATGTATATGTATATGTATATGTATATGTATATGTATATATGTACTTTTGATGGATTTGATTTTGATTTGGTCTGGTCTGATTTTGATTTTGATTTGATTTGATTGATTGAGTGCTGACAACTGGTACATGTATTCACATATACTGCAACTGTTTTTTGCTTCTTGTGGGGCCTGGGGGAGCGACAGCAAGGTGGTAGTTGCACTGGTGGTGATGTGTGGCCTGATGCATGACAGAGTTACAATGCTTCGTTCCTGCTCGAGCCATTCGAATCGTAGTATGAAACCTGCAAACCCTGATGCTCGCGAATGTTATGGTCCAGATGTTCTCCCTGCCATATAAACACACACGCACACGGCTTTTTCACGAAAGCAATCTGCCAGGATCCGTTCCGTGCGTTGTCGGCAGATGGCGAGGTCGTGGTCAAGAATTTTCAGGACCCGGCCAACCCCAACTCAGTCTGCTACACTACAAGAATCCGGACACTAAGTACGGCTTGCAGGGTTAAGGATTCGGCTCACTTGACTTGAGGCGGACCGTCACCTGGTTGGCGGTTGGAGCGGTTAGCTTTGGGGCCGAACGTTGTTTCTTTGTGGAATGCCGTGGCCTTGTGTACTCTGCCCTTTGCATCAGAGATCCTTGGGCTGCAGTTGATTTGGAGCGACGGCTTGTGGGCTAGAGAAAATCATACGGGAACCCAGGCGAATAGGCCTAGAATAGGCCTAGCTGTATGGATTGCCGATCGGGTTTTCAACGCGTTGAGTTCATAGCGTCAGACCTTCGTCCCACAGGTAGCAGGGAAGGAGAGAGCTAGGTACCCTGTGTGTCGCCCTTAAAGAGCACGCTACGCCATGATCCCAGTAAGAAATTCGGTTGGACAGGCTGCCACCTACTCAAATGGAACATGGCTGCCCAAGTCCCTCCTTGGTGAGGCTGTGGCGGAGGGTGGAAACTCAGATCAGTCCCAAGCCACCCTCTGGACCTGAAGCCCCCAGAGCAGGGTTTCCTTCTTTAGGGTTTAGGGTTTAAGGTTTAGGGTATAGGGTTTCTGAAGCACCCAGAGTGAGCTGTTCTGCTGTCCTTCTGTCTCCTGCGTCGGAAGTGGTTTCAGTTCTGGGCAAGGAAAGCGTCGGACAGTAGTGTGGAGTTTGCCCTATGTGGGAGAACGTAGCCGGACGTGTCGCGCCAAGGAAGCTCAAATCCTCAACCCAAAAACTGAGCACAAACCCTGCCCATCCGGCCAGCAAAGACCTCTGAGCCCCGAAGCACACTCACATTCTCCCTAAAGCATTGCAGCCTAAGCCCTCAAAGCTGCACAGTAAACCCAAACACCCTCCCTGAGCAAACGAGGATAATCCTGGTCAGGCTTGGGCAATTCCCCAGGGCGCGGCACCAGCGACGGCCTCGGATGAGGGAGGGCTGTTGGCGGGAGTCTGGGACTCCAGGAATGGGGCCTTGCAGACCTTTGTTGTGTGGGCCTAAACCGTGAACCTTAAACCCTAAACCCTGAACCCCAAACCCCGAAGGCTGTCGCCTTCTCGGACGTCAGCCGGGTGTTTCTGACGCTGAAGCCTGGCCCAGCAGCAGGCTCATCATTATGGGGTTTAGGGTTTCGAGTCAAGAGAGTCCTGGGAGCAGCATATGCTGTCGTGCCTAGCCTGGGGCTTAAGCTTTTGGGAGCGAGCGTGCCATCACCATGTACCATCATGTACCGAGATTTGCTTCAACCGCGTCGGTGGCGCTGTTCCCGCCCGCAGTCGTGTGCAGTCGTGTCAGATCCGCTCCAGGTCTAACGTTTTCGTGCCGCCAAGATCCCAAGCGTATCCCGTGTGTCAGAGATGAATGTGGAAGTGCCAAGGGCAAACTCGTGCTTCCGGAGTTGGGGATTTTGTTGCGGTTGCGCTCAAGACACTTGACATGTAGTCGTCGGGCCTAGCAGTCAGGAGGAGGAGAACGAGGAAGCAGGAGCATGTACAGCAACAGGTAGTCGAGTACATGTGGTTTCCACGGTTGGGCAGGTATAGCCCGCTTTGGGGCATTGCGCGGGCACTCTTCATCCGAGCCCAAATTGCTACCCGGAGCCGCTGTTGAATAAGAGTGTATCTTTGTGAAGACCACCATGAATGCAACCTCGGGAGTTCTGAGCCAAAGAATGATGAACAATTTCGCTGCCAGCTGTCAACTTTTGAAATGGGGCACTCTGGATGCAGCCGCAATTGGAAAGAAGCATGACAAAAGAGCTGCGAAAACCCAACGAAAACAGTCATCCCTATTGTCTACCACGCCAAATCTCCAAATCCATACCCTAATAGGCTTCGCCTCTCCATGCGAGAACTTATCCTATTGGTCAAGTTTCCATTGCTGGGTGTGCATTTGTACCTATATATAAGCAAGGGGTTTAGTCCGGGTTTAGGGTGTGGCGAGCTGTGCTTCTATAGCGTCACCAACATGGACTGCAACTTAGAGATGTGTGATCATCTGACCTCAGGATGGCAGGTTTCTTGTCAGGCCCAGCAACCCAGAAGCCATCAATCCCTAAAACCTTTGGGTGCCTCGTTCAAGACCGTGTGTGCCCCCAACCTTGACCAGGGAATGCCATGAGCTCCCAGTGGGTCGGGCGCACCTTCTTCGTGGCTCTCTCCTCGCCAGATGCTACGGTTGCTTGCCATCGCAGGGCTCGGAGCAGTGGATTCCAGGGATTAAAAAAGAACAACAACGATAGTACCAAGAATCAATAATCATGACGATGTTTCCCGGGATCAAGAGTAGCAGAAAGAATGGCAATAATATCAGCAACAAGCTTGTTTGCTGCCTTCCTTTTGGGAGCTCCCTTGATCTGGAATGTCTACGCGAGCCCAATTCTTGACAAGCCCACCGTTGCGCCTTCATGGTTGATGGAACCCCGAAGTGCAGGTTGCACACGTGGGGTGGGATCGAATGCTGAGGCTTTCGAGGCCTTGTACCAGCAGCCACCGGACCAAGAGTTCCACGCAGGCGTTGGCAGCAGTTTCGGCAATGCGGTTCCCGTAGGCTGCCTTGACATTCCTAAATGCTAGGCGTTGAGCCTTTACTCGCAGTTATGCAGTATATGTTTCATACTGAAAACACTAGGATTTGTACCAAGAACAACAAGTACATTGACAATAGGAAATGACAATGCCAGTGACAATGACAGTGAGAAGAATAATCGACTACTGCTACCACTACAACTATAATTACGACTACTAGCAATCAAGGGCTAGCTATCACTTTCCGACTGCTGTTTCATGAACTACTCATTACGAATGGATAACTCCTAGCTGCTAGCTACTATTACGACCTACGACCAGCGACCTACGACCAGTTACCAACTACCAAGTACGAACTACCAACTGCTAACGAGCCATTACTAACTACTAACGTAGCAACTACTAGCTACTAATTACAACGACGACGAGGACCATCACTGCCAGTACTACGACTTCTGCTACTGCTACTGCTACTGCTACTGCTATTGCTGCTGCTGCTGCTACTGCTACTGCTACTGCTGCTGCTGCTGCTGCTACTGCTGCTACTACTGCTACTGCTGCTACTGGTACGAGCAGTAACAGCGACAATAGCAATAAGAATGCCAATCACAATAACAAGCGCCAAAAGACACTAGGCCTCCGTGGCTACTACAACTAAGAGTCATAATCGTGAAAACGGCAATAAGCATGCTGGATACAGATAGTGGGAATGACACAACAGCGACCTTTACGGCCAAAGCTGGGCCAGGCACCCAGCCGCCTGCGCGTGTCACGCTGGCGCCGCCCCTTGCTCAGGAGGCATGAACGGGAGGGGAACGACGGGGCTTTAAGAGTTCATGCAAGGTGCAAGGTCAGGGGTACCCTTTTTGGGGTGTCCTAGAATAAGGATAATCTTGTATTTGGGGGTACATTATTTAGGAATCAGCATGCAAAGAATTGATTTGAGCCCTCAAATCAAGGAGTTCAACGAAGAGGGACGAGTGGCTCAGTTGCCGATGTGCTTTGTTGTGTTCTGAGAGCCGGTTCGGGGCTGTTCCAGTTCCATCTCCGCTTGTTGTGAGATTTTGTTGCAGTCTGACCTTTGTACATTCCCTTAACCCTAAACCCTGAACCCTGAACCCTGAACCCTAACTAAACCCTAAACCCTAAACCCTAAACCCCAAGTGCAGTCTGCAGAGATCAGCCCAATGCGCTGATGAAGGTACCTTCGAATCCAGATATTCCTCAGCCGGCTTGTTTCAGAAAGGTCTGGTTGCGTTTGAGTACCTGAACTGTTTCCAGTGCAATACATCAGAGACACCAAGAGTGCTTCCAGAAAAACAAGGATGCCCAGTCTGCAAATACGAAATGAAGAAGCAAAAGAAAAAGCACAACACCAAAAGTCACAAGAAAGTTCGAAGATCCCGATTTTGAGACAGACTTGCCGAAACCTGACTTGATTAAAATGGTTGACGGTCAGGAACATTACTACTGTCATGCTTGTAGAAATGGTATGCTGGCTTGTATGTGGAGAAGCCACTGCGAGAAACCTCATGCTATTTTGGGAAATGCCCATATAATATCCCGTAAACCCTACACCCTAAACCGTAAAACCCTAAGCCCTAAACCCTAAACCCTAAACCTTAAACTCTAAACCCCAAACCCTAAACCCTAAACTCTAAACCCGAAACCCTTTCAGGACAGGCATGTCGTCTGGCGACACGCGGGGGCGCAGCTGGCCCTCTCCGGTGCAAATGCAGCTTGACTTGCCAAGAGGATTTGGGTGGTTCGGGTTAGGGTTTAGGGTTTGGGGATTCGGTCCCTTTTTGGGTCCCCCATATAATACGGCACCCTGATAATCCCTTCCCCCCAATACAAAAGGCCCCCCGCCCCCCGCAGTATAATGACCCCCCAAAACCCCCAAAAGGGTTTTAGTAATAGGGGGGGTTCTTACCGTTTGTCCGAACAAAACAACCAGTCGTTCTAGCTTGCTGGCTCAGCCATAGAGCAGGTTTCAAGCTTTAGGCCTACATGAGTTTCAGGCTTCCCCGCCCCCTAATTCTGTAGAGATATTAAAAGGGACGACTGCCGGACCGGGTTTTGGGGCCAGAGGGATTTTTATATTGGGGGGGTATTCATATTAGGGGGAACGGATTAAACAGGACCCCCAAAAGGGACCCTAGTTTAGAGAACTACCCATTTAGGGCCTTGGTCGCCAGGGTGCATGGTTTTACAGTCTGAGATTATCGTCTCCAAGTTCGAGATGTCAAGCGTGTCACCAGACTGGAGCAGGTGTCGTCGGCCAGTTTGAGATGGCATCGTCATCTGCGTTTGCAAGCTCAACATGGCCGATCAAACTCAGAAGCTTAATCCTTGTCCCTGCAGCAAACGCTCTAAGGAACCTTACGGGGGGAATAACAACTACCAATCCTTTCCTGGGGGGGGGGGGGGCTCCACTCAAGACAGTTCTTAAAGTTCAGGGTTGCCAAGAAGGGCCCATAATTTATGAATCAAACCCATGTGCTCTTCAGAGGTCGTGGTGAACAACCTGGGTGGCCATGGTCCGGACACCTCGCAGCCACGGGACGGGGGGAGGGGGAGGGGAGGGGGAGGGAAGGGGGAGGGGAGGGGGGAGGGGAGGGGGGGAGGGGGGGGGGAGGGGAGGGGGAGGGGAGGGGGAGGGGAGGGGGAGGGGAGGGGGGAGGGGAGGGGAGGGGAGGGGAGGGGAGAGGGGAGGGGGAGGGGGAGGGGGGGGCGGAGGGGGGAGGGGGAGGGGGGGGGGAGGGGAGGGGGGAGGGGAGGGGAGGGGAGGGGGGGGGAGGGGAGGGGAGGGGAAGGGGGGGAGGGGAGGGGGAGGGGAGGGGGAGGGGAGGGGGAGGGGAAGGGGAGGGGAGGGGGAGGGGAGGGGGAGGGGAGGGGGGAGGGAGGGGGGGGAGGGGGGGGAGGGGGAGGGGGGAGGGGAGTGGGGGGGGGGGGGGGGGAGGGGGAGGGGGGGGGAGGGGGAGGGGGGGAGGGGAGGGGGGGGGAGGGGGAGAGGGGGGGAGGGGAGGGGGAGGGGAGGGGGAGAGGAGGGGAGGGGGAGGGGAGGGGGAGAGGAGGGGTGGTTTAGGGTTTAGGGTTTAGGGTCTCAGAATTTTAAGGAATGTGTCGGGTTCAGGGCGTGTGCTGGCAACCTCTACTTGTTCCAGCATGGCATTTGCCTCGACCAGCCCTCGCTGACAGATCCCTGGTGTTGACATGACGTCCCAACGCTGATGTGTATGTGTATCCCTCCTTTCAACATCTCTTGAGCCACCCCGAACCCCAAAGCCCTGACCTGATGAATTCGAGGAGCTTCGTTTCAGAGGTGTCGGCCAGACTTCCCAGGGGCAGGTGGATGCGGCAACCCGGCGGAGACATGTGACACCCAACCTGCGCCAATGGCCCCCGAAACCGAAATCCTAGCCTAAGCAGAGCAGACACGCAGCGAGGACCATCATGCTATGGCAAGAATCGCCAAAACCTTGCACCCTTGAACTCCAACTTTTGTGGCTGCCTTAAAACCTCAAAGCTTGGAGCATAAACCCCGTCAAGGTCCCGAATCCTTTGGCCGAAACCCCCTTTTTTCCCCAAAAGCAGTCCTCCCTAAACTCATACACCTTTAGGGTTTAGGGTTTAGGGTTTACGGTTGAGACACCCCCAAAATCCCTTAAACGTCTGAGGTGCTCCGGGTGCCCTCTGGTGGGGTCTACTGGCCGAAGCGCCCCGCGCTGAACGGCCTCGTCGGGGACCACGGGGCGGCCTCGGTGAACGCCGCCGGACGCAGGATTTGTGCGTGTAGGGTTTAGGGTTTAGGGTTTAGGGTTTAGGGTTTAGGGTTTAGGGTTTAGGGTTTAGGGTTTAGGGGTTGTGGCTTCCGGCTTTGTCAACTCGGGTGCCCAGTAGCACCTTTTTTTCATCGAAAGCTCTCTCCCCAGAACCCCAAAACCCGAAAACCCCCAGAGCCCCCCCCCCCCCCCAAAAAAAAGCATGAAAAGCACCTAAACACCCTAAAAACAAACCCTAGAACCCTAAGCCCAAACCCCGACAAAAAACCCTAGACAAACCTGAACCCCAAATCCCACAAACCCTAAACCCCTCAGAAATCGGTCCCAGCTCAGGTGGCACAAGGCCACGAGGCCGACCTGGATCTGCTTTTCGTGCGCTCCGCGCACGACGCGCAGGCGTCTTGGTCTTAGGGTCGTAAACCTAGGGTTACGGGGTTTAGGGTTTAGGTTTGTGGGGTTTAGGGTTTACGGAGTTTATGGGGTTTAGGGTTTAGGGGCTTTAGAGTCTAGGGTCAGGGTTTGAAGGGTTTACAGGGTTTATAGGGTTTAGGCTTATAGGGTTTAGGCTTCTGCGGTTTAGGGTTTAGGGGTCAGGGTTTATCGGGTTTATAGGGTTTATAAGGTTTCAGAGTTTTAGGGTTGTAGGGGTTCAGGGTTTTAGGGTTTTATGTTTTAGGGTTGTAGGGTTTGAGGGTTTTGGGGTTTTAGGGTTGTAGGGTTTGAGGGCTTTAGGGTTTGAGGGCTTTAGGGCTTCAGGGCTTTAGGGTTTCAGAGTTTTAGGGTCTTAGGTTTTCAGGGTTTTGGGGTTTGGGCTTGGGGTCTTAGGGCTTTAGGGTTGCAGGGTTTCAGAGTTTTAGGGTTTTAGGTTTTCAGGGTTTTGGGGTTTGGGCTTAGGGTCTCAGGGTTTTAGGGTTTTTGGGTTTTAGGTTGTAGAGGGTGTTAGGGTTTATAGGGTTTCGGGTTTTCGGGCCCCTTGGCCCTTAGGGTCTTGAGGGAGTTTGGGGCTTAGGGTTTCAGGGCTTCAGCTTTAGGGTTTTAGGGCTTTAGGGCCTTCGGGTTCTGTGTTTAAGAAGGGCTCATGGCTTCGTTTTGACTTTTTTTTTCGGGTTTCAGGGTTTGGGTCTCCAGGCTTCAGGGTTTCAGAGGTTTCAGAGGTTTCAGGGCAACGGTTTGAGGGGTCAGGGTCTTGCTTTGAAGGTTTGCGGCTGAAGTGTTTTGGCTGGAGCTGGGTGCAGAAGTTGGGCCCGCGAGGGCTGAGGCTTTGCTCAGGATGTGTGTGGTCACCTGAAAATCGTACAGGGTTCTGGGTGTATTTTCAATTTTTTCGGTCCGTCGTTCCATTGGTTCCGTTGCGTCAAACGGCTGGAACAAGAAGTGCACACATCGACGCTGCTGAAAGGGGCCGTCCCGCTTGAGAGTGCCGGCAAAACAGGAAGCCGAGAAGGCCCATCAGCAGAAAGTGATTGCTGAAGCCCTCGTCTTGGATGTGTACATGCCAATAGCCGGTCCACCACCGGCCTCATCTTAGGTTTCAGGGCGGAGAACCCTGAACCACGGACCTTAAACCTTCAATCCAGAGCCCCAAGCCGCAATTCCACAGAGTTTGTTCTCATTTGCCGCACCATGGTTGCAAGCTGTGTTTCCGCACTCGAAACAGTCTCCACTTCAACTGCACCAAACTGCATATCTACTCAAAATGATCCCCAAACACAACGCAGTGTAAGCACTTGGGCTGTAACATTCCAAACAGAGGCAAACGGCCCAAAGCGCGCTAGCACGCGGCGCGCTCGGCACTGGCAGCCAAACGCTCAACCATACACGGGGGGCTTACGTTTTAAGGGACCCCAAATAGTAGGATCCCCTTATAATAAGGACCCCAAGAAGGTACCCCCCTAACATCGTAAAAGCCTCGCACTGTCCGAAAGAAGCTTGAGGCCGGCGGCACTGGGGAGGTGGTCAAGTTGCGGCGGCTCTTTGTCTCGGTCTTCGACTCCGAGGACTGGGTTCAAGGTTTTGGGATTGATGGTTCAGGGGGTTTTGCGTTGCCGTGGGGGGCTTTCAAAGGCTTGTTTGAGGGCTTCTATAGCTTCTTGGCACGCTCTCTTTCGGATTCGGGGCTTGCAGGAGGTTCTGAAGAACCCTGAAACGCCCTCTCTTTGGGGCTTTTTGCTTTGGGGCTGACATGGCTTGGAAGAGGAGACAAGCCGAAAAGGCCCACATGAGGCCCCTGGAGGCCGAACTCGCATAGGGTGTAGTGGGTTTCCCCTTTTAGGGGATTCTATTTGGGGTATAAAAGGGGTACCCCCTATTTTGGGAAATACCCTTATGGTGATGCCAGGATCCCATTCCGAGCATTGTGTCTTCTGGGGAGATCTTCATGAGAGGCTTCGAGGCCGGCTCCGATTGCAGAAGGGTCCTGCGCCTGTGTTCCATTTAGGGGGTGCTCTTGAAAAGGGGTCCTCCCTAGTAACAGAGTCGCCAAACCCAAGATATCAACCTGAGGGGTCCAAGGCAGAACCCTATTGCAAGCAGAGCGACGTTGAGACACAACACGCGCCTGCTTTGGGACTTGAATCCTGTGCCAACGCATGCCGTCGGGTATCTTCATAGTGCCGAGAGACAGCGCAGCAATGCTACAGATGCTTAAACTTACTATTGGGACTTTCTGGCATGCCAAGCGGCTTTCGAGATGTCCTGACCCGATATGAAGCTCTCATTGCGTCCCCCGCTGCCCTAAGCCCTAAACCCAAGAACCCAAAAAACCCAACATCCCGAACCCACAACCCCAAACCCTGGGTCCATACTGCTTCCCTGGCCCGGAACCTTGAACCCGAAACCCCTAAAAGCCTGAACCTTGAACCCTAAACCCTAACCCTAAACCATAAACCCCGAACCCTAAACCCTAAACCCTAAACCCTAAACCTTAAACCCTAAACCCTAAACCCTAAACCCTAAACCCTAAACCCTAAACCCTAAACCCTAAACCCCTAAACCCTAAACCCCTATGAGCCGGGGCTTGCGCCAGGCAGCCAAGTGGCCGAACGGCACAAGCACACCGATCGGGACCCTTGTCCACCCAAACCAGGCCGATAGTCACAAAGTCCTGAACCCATGATTTTAGAGGGTGTATAGGGTTCAGGGTTTAGGGTTTAGGGTTTAGGGGTCTATAAGGGGTAAGGGACCATGTAAGAACCCTGAGACCCATCTCATATCGCATCCTGAGAAAAAAGGTGGTAGGGTTTGGTGTTCTTCGGGTCTTGCACCTTCATGCCCGTTCGTTCAGGAAATCACAGGAAATCTGTGTTTATACGTTTATGCACACATATGACTAACCGTAGTGTTCATACCTTGCTCGCTGCGAATGGTTCCCAAATCACCTCCCTGCGGTGTCTGTTACCTAGATAGTCTAGGTGTCCTTCTGAACTGCACTTCGTATCTGTACAGCTCATCTGCAGACGGAGAAAATGTTTGCAGCAGAAGTGTTAAGGCTGCTACGGAGGGGAGGGAGAGAGCAAAGGAAGGTGCTGAGCAAATTTCAGATGAATAGCCACAAGTCTATAACCTTCAATTTCCAGCTGCCCCAGAAAGCTGATTCCTGCAGCCTCGGAGCAGTTGGTGTCGGCACGGGCCATATGCTCTCTTCTCACGTCAAAGTCGGCTTGTGGCTGGTCAAGAATCCAAGTGCAGTACCCTGGCATCTGACACAAGTGACACAGGTTGCGCCGGTATCGGCTAACGCCGACACTGCTGCCATGCCTATTGTGTTTGCTGTGAGCATCCTTGCCAGCCGCAGTTGTGCGGCCATGAGCCGCGTGCGGCTAAAACGCTCAAGACCCAACAACTGTGAGCCAGTCATCAGATGCCGTGACAGTTTGACGGAGCCCGTCAGCGAGGCTCTGACACGGCTGAAACGCTACTCCGGATCAATTAGGGGAACCGTTTTGTCCGAAAGAGCCAGGGAACGGAATTCCAAGTGGAAAGAGTTCATGGATCGCAATGGATTGCGTTGTCAACCAAAGGCATCCGCGGGATGAATGTGGATAAGGATTTAGGGTTTAGGGTTTAGGGTTTAGGGTTTAGGGTTCGTAGCAGACCTTGGTTACCGGTCACATGCAGAGGAGCTTGTGCCATGCATTGCCAAGTGCTGGCTTGCCAGTTGCATGGGACCTCTGACAGTTTATCCCTCTGTTGGCGCCATGAAAGAAATGTATTCTGCCTCCATTGGGCACCCACGCAGTGCGTCATGGACCACAAACGAGAGGGATCTTGCTTTCCTGCTTCCTGTGGGCTGTTCCAGAAACCCTCCCAGGTCCACGTACCGAGCTTTTGGACAGAGCCCGGGACCTTTCATGCTGAGAGACTCAGAAGATTTGGCTGCACGTGTGCTCGAGAGACTGGGTTATTTGGACGACGACTTGAACTCGGATTTCTGTGAGGCGGCGCTGGTGTTTTCAAACGCAGCAGCCAGTAAGTGTTCTTTGCGAAAGCTCCGCTTGATGGTCGATGGGAAGAGCACGCCCGCTGTCATCAGCCGTGGCTTGCAGACGGCCTTCCTGTCGAGTCGTACCATAGGACAGTGGCAGCTGGCGCCATCAGATGCCCAAGTTCGCAAACTCTTGAACAACTATTTGCACGCACGCGCTGCGGCAAAAAAACGAGGTGCTGAAAGCCATGCAGGCATTATGCCAAGGACCACAATCTCCCACACATGGAGACCTACAGCGGCAGGGTTTGGCAGCTGGTGTTGAAGCTGAATTCTAAAGATCCACGACGCCGAGATGTGCTCAACATGTAGATTGGCCACGTGAACCTCAGCTTCCTGCGAGGACTCATCACTGAAGGAAGGATCCAAAAACCAGCGGTTCATACTTGAACCAGTGAAAATTGCCAGGGCCAGAAGTCGAAGACACAACCTGGCATCACGAATCCGCGCAGCTGGGACGTCGCAGCTCCGCACCCGGACCCTGTAAACCAAGCTGTCAAGCCCTGGGCCTTCACGCGTCAAGTGACGCATCCCTGTCGTTCTTTATACACTCAAAACATTCATTAAAAATATTACATTCATATACAGCACTCAGCAGAAGAAGAAGAGCAATGATAGTGATGCTAGTAGTAGCTAGTACTATCTTGGTTTTGAAGTTCTACGGGAGCCGAAGGCGTCTTCCGTTTCCAAGGCCCCTGGTACGGCTTCGAGAGCAGACGGGTCCTGGACCTAAGAACCTAACCCCCAAGTCTTCAATCCAAAGCCCTAAAGTCCCTGAGTGCTAAGCCCTTGGAGGCCTGGAGCCTCCCCAGCGGGCCAGCGCCGCTCCTCGAATTCCGCGACGTGCACACGGTGGGGTCGAGGGTTTCGGGTTTCAGCTTGAAGTCGATTTCGGCTCCTGAAATCCCTCCCCGCCCGCCCCCCCTCCCCCGCATTTCCGCGTGTTCGGCCCTGTCGTCTGCTTTGCATTCTCCTTCTGTGTTGCGAGGCTGCTCCCGGACAGAACAGCAAACCACCTAGTAGTTTTTTAGGTAGGGTTTAGGGGTTTTAGGTCGGTTTTAGGTTGGTTTTGCTGCAGCAGGATGAACGTGCGACCCACTCTGCTAAGTTAGTAGCAGCTAGTTCCGTGGTCCCTTTTGAAAGGGCAACCCCCTTGTTTTTTTTATTAGGCTCCCAAAACAACATGGCAGCCTCCTCCGGACCCATTTAGTAGTAGTATAAATGCAAGCGGCATGTAGATCACTCCGTCACGCCCCATGTAAAATGGACTTCATGCCAATTCCGCTACTCCGCGGTACGGTGCTTAGTTAATTTGGTAAGCTTCGGGTAGGTAGGTATGTTTTACGTAGGGTTCTCGGTTTAATGTTAGGTTTATTTAACTAGGGTGTAGGCGGCTGAGGGTTTCAGGTTTGATGTTAATGGTACGGCGAAAATCAAGCTTGACTAGGTTTTAGTTTCTTTGTAAACCCCGAAATCAACCGCAGGCCTTGAAAATCCGAGATTGCCCTAAACTACCACAGACTTCCCCGAAACAAAACATCTTGTCTCGACATCCAGGTGTCCATCCGGCTCCGGGCTCTGGAAAGCCCAGGCCGTCTGGACGCCCCAAGAACCCCTAATCCTAAACCCTAAACCCTAAACCTCAAACCCTTAACCCTCAGTCCTAAACCCCCAAGCCCCAAACAACCTCATCACCAAGAACATTTGGTGCTTTTGGGTTCCTTACAAGCTCAGGTTCTGGGGCTTATATAACTCAGGGAATTCGGGAGCTCTGCCGCTCCATTCTCCTGAAGTCCCAATTCTGACATCCTCCTTCCGAAGACACCTGAACCCTAAACCCTAAATCCTAAATCCTAAACCCTAAACCCTAAACCCTAAACGCTAAACCCCAAACCCCAAACCCCAAACCCCAAACCCCAAACCCTAAACCCTAAACCCTAAACCCTAAACCCTAAACCCTAAACCCTAAACCCTAAACCTTGGATCTCAAAATCCCAAATACCAGGGCCTAAGCCCCCCTGAAGCCTTCGACCCAGGAACTTGAAAATCAACCTCAGCCATGGCAAGCCAGACGTTCCCCGAGTCCGGAAACCTCTCGTGAGTCTATGGCTGGTTGATGTTAGGAAGACCCAAAACCCTAAACCCTGCCCTAAACCCTAAACCCTAAACCCTAAACCCTAAACCCTAAACCCTAAACCCTAAACCCTAAACCCTAAACCCTAAACCCCAAACCCTAAACCCTCAACCCGAAACCCTAAATCCATCCCCCAAAGACAGGGAACTCCATGGGAGGGCTCTGGGCCGGCCGGAACTTCTTCATCGCCGTGCGCTCTCCGGATTTGCAGGCAGATGTGGGGAGGATTTGGGGTTTAGGGTTTAGGGTTTGGGGTTTAGGGTTTCAGGGTTCTGGTACCTATTTGAGGGTTTCATATGAGAAGGATTCTGCTAGCTTGGGGTATACAAGGGGTATCAAGGGGTACACCTATTTTTGGGAAATGCCCACGTGGGGGGTTGGAATGTTTTTTCTTTAATTAAGCCCTTACCGAAGGCCCGTATGCCTTCCCCATCCTTTTTTTCACCCTAGCACTACCACTGATTCGCCAGTAGCATGCCTTTGGCGTACTCTGTGCTGCGATTCCGAGTCTCCAGAGTCTGAAAGATCATGAAGGCCGTGATTTGTGAGAGATTACCGTTCCCATACATGACTGGGTCTCTGGCTATCTGCTCGAAGTGCAGCTAAGCGCTGTTGCGCCAGCACTGGCACCAGCACCTGCAACTCCGAGTGCTTTGGCAATTTGGCGAGGGCAGCGATGGATGAACGGTGACCTTGCCATCAAGACTTTGAGGTCACACAGCTGCTTCAGCAATGCGCTTGTGGCGACAGCAGACTGACGCCAACTACCAACATACACGAAGAAGCGCCGGGTTCATAATGAGGGTGTCGCCACCTACGGATCAGCTTCTCCGTGACCGCGCCTTGCGACCCGGACCAGCACACACCCGAACCTACAATGCCAAACCCTAAAGCCCCCCTGCCGCCCTTGCCCCCGCCCTCCCGCATGTTTGGGATCTAGGTTTTAAGCCCCGCCCCTTGTGCTTGGGCTTAAGGGCAGCTTGCTCAAACCCTTCCATCCAGAGGAGGTTGCGAGCCACGAGAGGAAGGGGCCCATCGCCGTGCTGCCGAGCCCGCACTTGCCGAAAGGACGGTGAGTGTAGGGGTTTCGGACCCTAAACTCTAAACCCCAAGCCCTAGACCCTAGACCCTAGACCCCAAACCCTAAACCCTAGACCCTAGACCCTAGACCCTAACCCTAAACCCTAAGCCTAAACCCTAAACCAGTTTAGGAGCTGAGGGAGGTTTGGGGGACTCCATGGCTTTAGGGGTTTAAGGTTTTAGAGCCCACACGAATGTTTCGCGCACAGGCTTGAGGATTTGGGGTGTTCACCTGCGTGTCTACCGGTTCAAGGCTTGGGGACTTGGGCTTTAGGTGTTTAGAGTTTAGGGCTTAGGGGCCTGCAGCAATGTTGAGATGCGAAGAAGAACTCGGTCACACCGTTCAAGAACCTGGAGCTTCCAAAGCCCTGGCGGTTTTATGGGTTTTGGTGTTTAATGAGCTCAAGACCATGGGAAGGCGTGGGATGTTGGTGTTTGCAGGTCACATCCGGCGAATTTGGGATTCTGGGGGGGGGGGGGTGCAAGAGCTGCATCTCAAGTCCGCCACAGCTCCTCTGGCCGAAACCTTGTGCCGCGCAGGACACTTCCAGAGGTCCCAGGCGAAGGCCGGGTGGTTGACCTGCTTCTAGTCTTCTAGTGATCCTCTGTCCTTTCCTGCACGAAGTTTACGGTTTAGGGTTTAGGGTTTAGGGGTTTCAGTCAAGAAAGGGCACCTCCAGGGGTCTCAAGGGGCCCTATCTGAGAGCCACTTCCGGCCTTCACAAGCTGAAGCCAAGTGCAAACCCCCAGATCCCCAATTCCAGATTGGCTTTGCAGCCCCTTTTGGCACAGGTGGCAGTTCGAAGTTGCAGCCCTTGAGCCCTAAACCCCAAAGCTGAACTAAAGGGTTCTTCTTCCTTAAGGTTCCCTAGAGGTACCCACCCCCCATGAACCCTGCTCCCTTAAGAACCCTGTAACCTGAAGATTCGGTTTTGCAGTTGCCCTGCCAAGTTGAGGGTATCCCCTCGTTGGGATGAAGTTCGGGATTGGAGTGTAGAAGCATGAGACGTTTTGCCATGTTTCCCGTAATTTCGGTGGCCTTGCTATGGGAGGGACTGCATTGTTTTGTTTTGTGTTTGATTTTTTCAGCTTGTGCTCCGGGGACATTTGGGGTCAGAATGCTATCGGGAAACCATGGTGAAGATAGACAGAGTCCTGGAGACTGCGCCAGCATGCTTTTGGCTTTCAGTAAGCAGCTACGGTCAGAGCATTGTTTAGAATCTGTCCCTTGGGAGTTGCTCGCAACGCGGCCTCTGGAGCACGTGTGCCGGAGGCTTGCAAAACTCGTCTTTAGCTTTAGCTTCTGCGGCCCAGTTCTCAAGGAAGCACTCACCCTTGTGCGCTTTCAGGTGGACGCAGTAGCACCCAAGCACTATGGCGACAGCCTCCTCCTTACTGCTCAGAATGCCCGGGGCCCGGCTTCGTGTTTTGGTGTTCAGGGTGATGGCGGGAGTGGGCTCCGGGTTTCAGAAATTTGGTTCCGCTGGGCAGCGCCATCTCAGCCCGAGTAGCTTGCACATTAAAAGAACTAACATGAGCCAAAGAACGCCCAGCCCCGAAGATGCAACCTGCATCGCATGAAGCAGCAGGCAGAAAACATGAAGAGGAAGAAGATAAAGACATCCATGTGAGGTTTGTATCGCTTACTCAAGGTTCTGTGTTCAGCAATGAAATCAACTGCTTACATGTCCCGCTTGAACATAGGCTTCCTTGTTCCTTCCTGGCAAAGACCAACGCAGCGGAGTGTGTGTTAGCAACTGCCTTGCTCCTGAGGCAGTTCTGGAATCTTTTCTGCTTGAAGGGCTCCGGCAAAGAGTCATGCGGGGGCGTTTGGCGTGGCGAAGCCCTAAAGTCTTAAAGCCCCAAACCCGAACCCGGAACCATGACCAGCCCAGGACACTTCTGGAGGAAAAATACAGGGATCACCACCCTATAAACCCTTCTGAACCTTCAATTCAAAAACCCTGCAACCGTAAAGCTCTAAGCCCCTTCATTGCCAGAGCCCTCGGCAAGATTGTCAGGGGTTGCAAATTTTTCGGTTTTGGGCTCATGTCCAAGCAGGCCGAGCATTCCGACGTGATAAGGTTGCCGGGCACCCTAAATCCGAAACCCTAAACCCAAAGCCGAAACCCGAAACCTTCTATAAGCTCTAGCCCCAAAAAACCTCAGTCCCTTCAGGTCGTGTACAACAACCTCGGGGGTGCAGGGCCCCATACGGACGAGCCGCCGGTGCTTCGCTTCGACCACGCCGGCTACTTCAACGGCCGGCCCCTGGACGTGGCGCCCTGCTGGCTGCAGGGTTTCCGGGGTGGGCTGAAGGTTTTAGGGTTTTTGGTTTGGTTTAGGGTTTAGGGTTTCGGGTTTGGGGTTTAGGGTTTGGGGTTTGGGGTTTGGGGTTTGGGGTTGAGGGTTTTAGGGGCTCGAGCACCACAGGGTTCAGGGTGTCGGGGCTGCTGAGACAATTTCGGGGGTTGGGAGGGTTGAGGATTCGAGGGCAAGGGGTTTGCAAGAGAATCCTAGGGCCTAAAACCTCAAAGCCCCCCCCAAAACCCCCAAAACCTAAACCCCTAGCCCTCGCAGCAGGTTGCTACTCAGTTACCACCCTTGACCCCAAAGCCCTAGACCCCTAAGTGAATTCAGTGGATCTCAACCAAAAAAAAGAAAGACATCCTTAGATGACCGCATAGCCGACGAGCCCAATTACCCCAGTCACTTCCCCCTAAACCCCTAAACCCTTTCCCCCAAACCCCTAAACCCTAAACCCTAAACCCCAAAACCCTAAACCCCTGAACCCCAAAACCCTAAACCCCTGAACCCCTAAACCCTAAACCCCTAAACCCCCCGCAAGCACCAGCAAGCTGAGGTGCTTCGGGCCCGAGGTCCTTACCATCCCAAGAAGCCCGAGTTCAACGGCCAGCTCGGGAACGACTTCGGGGCAGCCGTCAACGAGCCTCGGGGGCAGAGGATGTCGGAGGGGGTTTGGGGTTGGGTTCCTGAGTGTCTTGTTTTCCTTCTTATATTTTCTGTTATCGTTTTTGTTTGGTGTGTGTTTCTGGGGGTGCGTACGGATCAGGGGATTTGGGGCTTTTTGAGGTCTGGGGCCTCTTGCTTTTCGCCCGGAGCTTTCACTTTCATCCAGGTGTCAAGGCTTATCGGTCTTTGAGGCACTGGTAAACACACGTACTACAGGGCATATACGAGATTACAGAATAGGGGTTGTAGGCACGCTCCCCTTAAACAGCTTTGGTACACAACGGATGAGCCACGCGCAACAGTGGGTATCTACACCTCGGCCTTAGAGGGTTTGCTG
Source organism: Symbiodinium natans (assembly GCA_905221605.1). NCBI lineage: Eukaryota > Dinophyceae > Suessiales > Symbiodiniaceae > Symbiodinium > Symbiodinium natans. The sequence continues at coordinate 33,562 of CAJNDS010002808.1, read as the reverse complement.
GGTCTCTGGTTGAGTTGTTTGAAGGTCTCCTTAGCCCTCTAAGTTGTGCTGGCGTCTTGGGGGAGGTGGCGCTTGGAACCTCCCTTGATCTGGAGATCTCCTTAGAGCAGCACTTGCAGGCGACTTGGGCTTTCGGTTTAGGGTTTTGGGGTCGTTTCCTTTTTGTTTGTTGTTTTGTGTCTTTTCTCTCCCTGGCTTTTTAATTCTAATCTTGGGCTCGGAGTTCAGAAGCAAAAGGTGCGAAGCGAATGGATTTGCATTTGTGCGGTCTAATGTGCTGCTTCCTCCGAAGCACTGCAGGGCTTCAGCTCTGGTTTCTGTATAGTGCAAGAGATATACGTAGGGATTCATGCGTTGCCCTGCAAGTTCTCACACCCCTCCCAGTACATGATCCCGATTCGGAGGAGGCACTGAGCCCGGACTGCAAAAATTCTCGAGTCCGATAGTGAGCCCCTGCAGTCAAGGCCCCGAGCCCTCAGCATTAGACTGTCTGAACTTTTCTTGACAAGTACGTAGTTGGCTATAGGTTTCGGTTGCAACAAACTGCAATGATCTTCTAGGGGCTGCAAGAACGGTGGGGACATGGAAATCGGGTTTGCTGTCAGGGCGAGCAGAAGGCGTCCATCCAGGTGCCGCAGCTCTTCCTCAGTGTCTGCGATGCCGAGGCCACGAGGGGCTCGCTCGGCACCCCAACGGCCTCCACACGGTCAGTTCTGGAAGAGATGGTCCTTCTCGGTGTTGCAGAGAGCGAGTGTGAGAGAGAGAGAGAGAGAGAGAGAGAGCCAGGAAAAGAGAGAGAGAGAGAGAGCATATGAACTCATTGCAGACTGGGCGCGCTTAGCACGCGGGGGGGGGGGGGGGTTGATCCCCTCAAGCCCCGAAGAAGAAGAAGAAGAAGAAGAAGAAGAAGAAGAAGAGAAGAAGAAGAAGAAAGAATAAGACGAAGAAGAAGAAGAAGAAAGAAGAAGAAGAAGAAGAAGAAGAAGAAGAAGAAGAAGAAGAAGAAGAAGAAGAAGAAGAAGAAGAAGAAGAAGAAGAAGAAGAAGAAGAAGAAGTAGAGAG